>MU228150.1:1212095-1222334 GCA_018584345.1 Thuja plicata | reverse complement strand
TGCAATTATAAAAGCAATATGTGGTTGTTACATGACCTTGTGAAAATATGAAAAGAATTCTAGTATTGTAAATGCTTATTCTTCTGTAAATGAATTAATCATAATTCTGAATTTTAGCTTCAAGCCTATGTAAATCACATTGTCTAAGTTTAGTTTACATTTGTAAAAAAAAAAAAAAAAGAGGAAGTAAGCTACTATGTATATGAAAGAGAAAACTAATTGATTAGAAGTTATTTTATCATCTATATACCAATGTTAGTTAGGAAACAAGGAAAAATCTGCATGCTCAATGTGGTACATAAGAATGGATTAAAGTCAGTAAGTTCATTGTTGTGCATATGAAGGGATTAAAAGATTCATAAATGTAAATCTAAAAACTATGTTCAAAAGGGGAGCACATATGAAAGTTTTATTTTCTCCTTATGCTAAGTTCTTTTCAATACAAGTTAGTAACTAAACATATATTTCAACATTGCTAGGAAGGAGTCAAGTTAATGTTAGGAATATTTCATAAAAGAAAAATATATATTAAATCTCTATGTTGCTGATTTTAGGTGACAGCTACCTTTCAAGGCAGAATATGCCCATGAACTCAAAAACATAACAGCAAGTAATTACTAGGAAAAGAAACTAAAGTAAACTATATTTTCTTACTCTGACATGATTAGCATATATACATCAGGAGTTCTTATACAAGCTCATCAAGATTATAACATACATCTAAAAAAAAAAAAAAATCTAGGTGAGTTTTCTTAGCATAAATTTTTGGGGCATTACAGAAGTGGAACATCAAAGAGGAGATTAGCCTATGGACACCAACTACAACTCAGAAGTGTCATTAATTGGATATAAGGGTGGAAGAGAAGAGAAAGAAGAAAGGGGATTCTAGATTCAAGAACAACAATAATAATAGAGGCAGAGGGAGAGACCGAAGGGGTCAAAGAGGAGCTTACCAAGGTAGAGGTAGTGAACAAAGGTCACAAGGAGAGAACAAGTTGACAGAGCAGCAAACTGAAAGAAGTTCAAGAGGAGGCTATAACAGAGGTAGGGGTAATCATGGTGGTCCTAAAAAAGGAAGAGGAGGTAGGAGTAGTTCTTACTTTGCAACCATGAAGTGTTATTATTGTGGGCAATTAGGCCATCTAGCCTATAGATTTCCTGACAAACCTTATGTGGCAAATAGTGAAAAGAGGGTAGCATATGCACACAAGGACACTTCAAGTTTCAAAGACCCTAAGATTGACCATCTATATTTAGAGATGGGAGAGAACTTGATGTTCAGGAGAGTATTGATAAGATAACCAATCAAGGATGAGCCCAAACATAGGAGGGCCTTGTTTAGAATCAGATGCAAAATTCTTGGTAAGGTTTGTAAAGTGATTGTGGACTCTAGATCCATAGATAATATCATCTCAGAGGAGGCAGTGGTGAAACTCAAGCTAGCCAAGATACCCCATGTGAATCCCTATAAAGTGACATGGCTTAACAAAGGCCAAAGTGTATTGGTTAATGAGCAAACTTGGGTTGAGTTTTTAATTACAAGGTACAAGGATAGACTACTTTGTGACATCCTACCAATGGATGCTTGTCATTTTCTACTTAGTAGGACTTGGAAATTTGACAATGGGGCAGTCTATGATGGGAAGGAGAATTCCATCACATTTAAGAAAGGTGGCAGAACATTTAAAATTTAGTCTTTGCTAGAGGATGAAGAGCCACAAACTAAAACTCCTAATTTCATGTTATGCAGTGGAAAGGAGTTTGTAAAAGATATCCAGCATGATGAAGGGGAAGGTTATGACATTGTATTAAGACCCAAGGAGGAAGAAAAATTAGTGAAGGAGCCATTACCACTAGAGGTGCAAGAATTTCTTGAGAAGTATAAGGACATTGTGAGTGATGGTACTCCTGCAACCCTACCACCTAAGAGGGTAATAAGTCACCAAATAGACTTTGTTCTATGGGCATCTCTGCCCAATAAAGTAGCATACAAGCTTACTCTTGATCAGAACTTGGAGGTAGCTAGACAAGTGTAGGAACTCTTGGATCAAGGCTTGATCAAGAAGAGTATTAGCCCTTGTGCAGTCCCAGTTGTGTTGGCATCCAAGAAGGGAGGAAAATGGAGATTATGCACAAATTCAAGGGCTATAAATAGGATCACCATAGGGTATAGATTCCCTATACCTAGGATAGACGATCTTAAGGATTGCCTTGGAGGGGAAATGTACTTTACCAAGCTGGACTTGAAGAGTGGTTATCACCAAATCAGGGTGAAAGAAGGTGATGAATGGAAAATGACATTCAAGACCATTGATGGGTTATATGAATGGCTTCTCATACCATTTGGCCTCTCTAATTCTTCGAGAACATTCATGAGGCTCATGAATGAGGTGCTCAAGGACTTCATAGGGAAGTTTTTGGTGATATATCTTGATGATATACTAATATTTAGAAAGATAAGAGAGGATCATATCAGACATGTAGAGGCAGTATTGTAGAGGTTGCATGAAGAGAAATTGGCTATCAACCTTGAAAACTGTGAGTTCTTCAAACAAGAACTAGTGTACTTGGGCTTTGTGGTGTCTAAAGGGTCTTTGAAGATGGACCAAGACAAGGTTTCTACTATCTTAAATTGGCCTCCACCTACCACAGCCATTGAGGTAAGAATTTTTCATGGCCTTGCACAATTTTATAGAAAGTTTATTAGGAACTTTGGTGGGATATGTACTCCATTATTGGATACTATTAAGGGTGGGGTCAAAACTAAGTTTAGAAGCAGAAAAATCCTTTGAGTTATTGAAGAAGCAAGTAGCTACTCAACCTGTCCTAAAATTGCCAAGCTTTGAGAAATTATTCACCATTGAATGTGATGCAAGTGGGATGGCCATAGGGGGTGTATTGATTCAAGTGTTAGAATAGTCCCAAAGGATAATTGAGAGGGGGGTGAATCAATTATTAGCTAATTTAATTATTTTCTTTTATTAAATCCAGAATACAATAAAGTAAATGCACATTTAGATAACACAATAGGCAACACCACAATTTGGTTACAGGGAAACCAAATGGTGAAAACCCCAGAGGGAATTAGCACCCACAATGAAATATACTTGTTTATAATAATCCCTGTTATAAGGTCTTGCAACCCTGTTAGGAGTTGTTCTTTACAATAAAATAAGTATAGTGACCAGGTTAAGGGTCTGACCCTGTTAGGAGTCTTTTACAAATAACCCGGTTAAGGGTGAGGACTCACTATCCAAAAGCTCACTGCTTTAATGGTGAAGGCTACAACCTTTTATAGAATAGATATGCACTATATCTAATGATGACCTGTAGAGTAGACCTGATGTCTTGACCAATTCCAGTGTATTGTAATCTTTCACTTCTTCTTCACATAGATCCTTGATGAATGAAACTCAACTGATAATTTGCTCTGCACTTTTCCTGTATCTTTTCTTATCATTCACACTTAGCATTCCACAAATGACTTGTTATAAGTATCTTCCTCAAAGTATAAGATCAAGGGACCTATTAGAAAACTCTTCATAAAATACTTGTCGGCTTTACTAATCACATAATCATAATCACAACCACGCAATATAAACTGAATAGACGTGACACTTCACTAAGTCGGCCTCACCAAATTAACTCTAACTTTACAATCTTGTTGAAACACATTTGGCACCTTTAGAAAACTATCATCAACTCATAAATTAACTTGAATATACACACGCATATCCCAAAGATAGGTGCAACTCAAGAACCAATGCAATACGTTGGCTCTATACAGACAAACTCCAAAAAGTATAACTGCCACATAACAGAATTACACAACACAACTAAAACTCCATATCTGAGTCTGCGTGTATGAACAAAACAAAAATAGCATGTCTACAACATGAATATAACCATGCAAAGCTTGATCCCATCATTCTAATAAGTACATATAGAATGCTACTGTATATTATATATTGTCATCAATGACAAACATACAATCAACTAGCTGCCAGAAGTAAATCTCCAACAATCTCCCCCTTTGACATTGATGGCAACATATGATATTAAAAACTTCTTTAGCACATAGTGTCTTCTTTCTTTTTACAATCTTCTCAATATCCTCATCAAATATTCCTCTATACTACTATAGTTCCTATCTTTGTGTTCATACTCCCCCTTCGACATCAATGGAAAAGGGCGCCATAAATAATTAAGCATAGGTACTACTCCAAAAGTAGAGTATTCAACCATTCATCAGTCACTTGATGACTGATGTTCTAGCTTCTTTATCTAATCAAAATTAGGAGAGGGAATTACTCCAAACTTCTCCTTGAAATACTCAAAAGTATCTTTTGATAAAGGCTTTGTGAAAATATCTGCCAACTGTTCTTTGGTGCTCACATAGTCAAATTTTACTTCATTATCTGCAACTTTTTCTCTAAGAAAATGGTATTTAATATCAATATGATTTGTCTTTGCATGCATCATAGGGTTCTTGGACATGTTGATAGTACTATTTTTATCACAATAAATAAAAATAGGATAGTCAACCTGTATACCAAAACCTTTAACCTTCTGCTTGATCCAAACCATTGTTGAACAATTCAATGCTACTGCAACATATTCAGCATCTGCTGTCAACTGAGAGATACAATTTTTCTTCTTGCTTACCCAAAAAACCAACCTATCTCCAAGAAATACTGCTCCTCCAAAAGTACCCTTCTTGTCATCAAGACAACCTACCCAATCTGCATCTGTATACACATGAAGTTGTACATTCTCTGATTTAGGATACCATAAACCATAGTCTATAGTTCCCTTTAGATATCTGAATATTCTCTTTATTGCAATTAGGTGATTCTATTTTGGTTCAGCTGCAAATCTACCAACAATTCCAACTGCATTAGATATGTCTGGTCTAGATTAAGTAAGATATATAATTTTTCCAATCATATATTCATATAATGGCTTGTCAACTACTGCGGAATCATCTTCTTTAGAGAGCTTGCTTCCTATTATCATAGGAGTGCATACTGGCTTATAGTCTTCCATCTTAAAATTCTTCAATATTTCCCTCACACATTTGGATTGATTTATAAATATCCCTTTATCTGTCTATTTTACATTTAATCCCAAAAAGTATTTTATAGGACCAATCATGCTCATTTCAAATTCATTCTGCATTTCTTTTGCAAATTCTGAACTAAGTTTGTCATTACCTCCAAAGATAATGTCATCAACAAATATGGAAACAAGTATTAGTCCATCAGGTGTCTCTCTTATGATTAGGTTACAATTTGTTGTATTGACTGCATCTCTCCAATAGGTGTGCGCAAATTTTCCTTTAATCATCATAGTGCACGTTGTATCAAGTATGATCATGTTCCTTCTTTCTGCTATCCCATTTTGTTGTGGGGTTTTGGGTGCACTCAACTGTCTTTTAATTCCATGTTCTTCACAATAGTCATAAAACTGGTCAAAGGTGAATTCTACTCCTCTATCTGATCTTAGACACTTTATTTTTAATCCAGATTCATTCTCCACTTTGGCTTTGAATATTTTGAATTTCTCAAAGGCTTCATACTTCTCTTTTAAGAATGCAACCCACATCATCCTTGAAAAATCATCAATAAACAAAATGAAATACCTTTCTCTATAATATGATCTTGTTTGAGTAGGACCACATAAATCTGTATGCACTAGGTCTAACTTGTTTTCAACTGAGTTCTGCTTGCTTCTGAAAGAGCTCCTTACATGCTTTCCCATAACACATTCCCTGCACATTGTTTCAACTAGTCTTGCAATACTTGGAAGGTCTCTAATTGCCTTGACATTGCTTATCTTTACTATATTATCAAAATTGATATGACAGAGTCTCTTGTGCCATAACCAACTGTCATCCACTTTTGGGAAAAAATAACTTACATCTTAATTGAGCTGAAAAACATTACCTTTTTTTAGCCTGATGCAATCATGTCTCCTTCTTTGTTGCTAATAATTCATTTTTTGTCTTTGAATTCCAAATGACAACCTTTTTCAAGTATTTTTCCAACACTTAGTAAATTGTGATGTAATCCATCAACATATAGAACATCATCTATCTTGTTTTTTCCATCTAGGGTGATCTTTCCTCTGCCTATGATAGGTTTAGGAGTTTTATCTCCAAATCTAACCATACCACCTTTGTACTTGTCAAGATGATCAAATCTATCTTTATCACCTGTCATGTGATGAGAGCATCCACTATCAATGATCCAATCAATTCTGATGTCAGCTTTAGAAATTAGGGCTAACTCCTGTGTTTCCTTTTCAACTTCAATGTCCATATGCTCAAGCAATTTTTCCATGTTTTTAAGGGAACCAAACCCAATTTCATATTCTCCTGAGTCTTCATCATTTACACCTTCTTCAGCATGATAACATTCCTTCCTGTATTTAGGTTTATAATCAGATCTAAATTTCTTTACTCTTGTGGGACACTTGGATGCAAAATGACCGATCTTGTTGCATGAAAAACATTTGAATGGAAGTTGTCCTTCATATTTCCCTTTGCCTTTCTTTTCCCTCTTAGCAATCATGGCAATGATTTCTTCTAGTTCTTCATCAACTTCTTCTTTCTCATTTATGCTAGAGATGTGAGATTTCTTACCATGAACTGAAGCTTTGAAGGTTGTTTTACTTTTATGTTCAGTCTTCAATCTTGATATCTCAAATGCAAAGATTTTACTGATCCAAGTCTCTCTCTTGAAGTCTTGTGAAAATTTCATGGTTTCCTCTAGAATATTGATCTTTTTCTCATAGTCTGATGTTAAAGTAGTCAACAACTTGTCCATTATATCTTCTTCTGATATTTCTCCGCCATTATTTCTGATTCCAGAAACTACTTTATTTATCCTCTGATTATAGGCTCTAATGCTCTCTTCATGTAACATCTCAAGACTATTGTCTTTATTTTTCCATGTCTTCCTACGCACATTATTTGCTTGAACATCTCCTTCAAACATGTCTTCTAAATACTTCCATATTGTGTCTGCCTTGTCTACCTTCTTGATCTCAGATAGTGCACTTATAAGGGCTTCTTTGGCAACTACATTAGCTGTGAATGTATCCTTATGTTTTCTATTAGCATCATCTCTTGAAAGGTATTTTAGAGAGGGAATAACAATTTCTTATGTGGCTATCTCAAAGATGTCAAAACCAACACACTGTAGATGTGTTATCATTTTGTTCTTCCAATCCAGATAATTTTTTCCATTGAACTTAGGACTCTCTTTTCTGAAGTATGAGATCTGATCTACCTTAAGTTGTTAGGCTTCTTCTTCAAGGCACTTGGCTCTAATACTAATTGTTAGAATAGTCCCAAAGGATAACTGAGAGGGGGGGTGAATCAGTTATCAGCTAATTTAATTCTTTTCTTTTATTAACTCCATAATACAATAAAGTAAATGCACATTCAGATAACACAATAGACAACACCACAATTTGGTTATGGGGAAACCAAATGGTAAAAACCTCGGTGGGAATTAGCATCCATAATGAACTATACTTGTATATAATAATCCCTGTTAGAAGATCTTGCAACCTTGTTAGGAGTTGTTCTTTACAATGCAATAAGTATAGTGACCTGGTTAAGGGGCTGAACCTTTTAGGAGTCTTTTACAAATAACCCGGTTAAGGGTGAGGACCCACTATCCAAAAGCTCACTGCTTTAATGGTGAATTCTACAACCTTCTGTAGAAAAGATATGCACAATATCTGATGATGAACTATAGAGTAGACCTGCTATCTTGATTAGTTTTAGTGTATTGTAATCTTTCACTTCTTCTTCACATAGATCCTTGATGAATGAATCTCAACTGATATTCTACTCTGTACTTTTCCTATATCTTTTCTTATCATTCACACTTAGCATTCCACAAATGAATTGTTATAAGTATCTTCCTCAAAGTATAAGATCAAGGGACCTGTTAGACAACTCTTCATAACATCCTTGTTATATTTACTAATCACACAAGCATAATTACAACTGCACAATATAAAATGAATAGACGTGACGCTTCACTAAGCTAGCCTCACCAAATTAACTCTAGCTTTGAAATCTTGTTGAAACACATTTGGCGCCTTTAGATAACTATCATCAACTCATAACTTAACTTGAATATACACATGCATATCCCAAAGATAGGTGCAACTTAAGAACCAATGCAATACGTTGGCTTTGTACAGACAAACTCCAGAAACTATAACTGCCACATAACAGAATTACACAACACAACTGAAACTCCATATCTGAGTCTGTGTGTATGAACAAACATAAACAACATGTCTACAACATGAATATAACCGTGCAAGGATTGATCCCATCATTCTGATAAGTACATACTAAACACTGTTGTATATTATATGTTGTCATCAATGACAAACATACAATCAACTAGCTGCCAAAAGTAAATCTCCAACATCAAGAAGGTAGGCCAATTTCCTTCTTTGGTGAGAAATTAAATGAGGCTAAGAAGAAATATTCTTCTTATGATTTGGAACTATATGGTTTAGTTCAATCCTTGATTAAATGGAGGCATTATCTTTTGCCTAAGGAATTTGTGGTGTTCATTGACAACCAATCCCTTAGTTACATAAATACACAACAAAAATTAAGCAATAGGCATTTGAAGTGGATGGAGTATTTGCAAGCATTCACTTTCATTATAAAGCATAAAAAGGGGCAGCTCAATAAGGTTGTAGATGCACTAAGTAGGAGGTTACTTACAGTCTAAGAAGTCCAACTAAATAGCATTGGAATTGATAGTTTCAGAGACTTTTACAAGGTAGATGAGGACTTTTGGGAAGCATATAAGGTATGTGTTGAATTTCAAAACCATTTTCATAGAAAGTTCTTAGAGTTTACTTTACAAAATAGACTTTTATTTAGGGGTAATTAGTTATGTGTGCCAAGAGGTTCTATGAAGATGAATCTCATACAGGAGAAACATAATGGATCTCTAAGTGGTCATTTTGGTATGAACAAGACATTAGAGCTTGTCCAAAGGTTCTACCATTAGCCAAAGTTGGTGAAAGATGTTACCAAATATGTGGAGCAGTATGTTATTTGCATAAGGTAAAAGGAGGAATGAGTAATGTAGGGTTGTATCAGCCTCTACTAGTCCCTAACCAGCCATGGGAGTGTGTGAGTATGGATTTTATTGTGGGCTTACCCAAAACCAAGAAGGGGTATGATAGCATTTATGTAATTGTTGATAGATTTAGTAAAATGGGGAATTTCATTCCATGTAAAACTACTAATGATGCTAGCCACATTGCCTATTTGTTTTTTAAGGAGATTGTGAGGATTCATGGTCTTCCATTGAGCATTGTATCATATAGCGATGTCAATTTTATGAGCCATTTTTGGAGGACATTATGGACTAGGTTGGGTACCAATCTATCTTTTGGTTCAGCCTACCACCCTCAGACTGATGGCCAAACTGAGGTGGTAAACAGGGTGTTGGGTTACCTATTGAGGTGCCTAACTAAGGAGTATGGGAAGACTTGGGATGTAGTCATTCCCCAAGTAGAATATGCTTACAATGACAATAAGAACAAAATGATAGTAAGAACAAAATGATAGGAAGCCCATTTGAGGTATTTTATGGCATGCACACTAGGGGTGTTTGTGATGCAGTGCAAGGAAGGAGAATCCCCGATGGAGATGTCCTAGCCCCCAACAAATAACCACACAATGGAATATAAATAACAACACAGAGATTTATATCCACACAATGCAAATACTCATAATAGAATCATCATATTTTCATCCAACATGCCCGGCTGTAAGGCCTATCGGGTTACGGCCAAATACAATGCAATTACAATAGAAACTCTGTAAGATCTCACAAGATCCAAACTAAACTCTAGCTAGCCTAGATCCACACACTGGTAGGAACCCCCAAGGAAGATCTAAACTTGTTCTCGCAAGCCCACCCAGCAATCCCCTTGTTTCCCAAGCCGCAGACACTAGCTCTTCTCAAAACTTGCTTCTCTACCTCTTCCTCTTCTCCAAGATGGATGAATGATGACTAAAGACTTCCCCCACAACCCCTATTTATACCAATATAAGCCATAGGTCGGCCCTGAACATAAATTAAATACAAATACCGAAATTAAATGCCACAAGTCGGCCAACAACAACAATTAAATGCCCAAAATTGATGTCTTAGTAAAATTGCGATATCTCCTAGCTCCGGATGA
>MU228150.1:1173238-1199226 GCA_018584345.1 Thuja plicata | reverse complement strand
GAGTACAATTAAGAAAGGACTCAAAGAAGACTCCTTATGAGCTATGGTATGGTAAAACACCCAATGTAAGTTACTTCAAAAATTTTGGCAGTCAATGTTATGTCTTAAAGGACAAAAGAGATGGAAATCTAGATGCCAAAAGTGATGAAGGTATTTTTCTGGGGTATTCTACCAAAAGCAAAGCTTTTAAATGTCTACTCAAGGCTTCTAACAAAATAGTTGAAAGTGCAAATGTAAATATTGATGAATTTACAGAAAAGAATGAGCTGGAAAGCACAAAAGAACCATAGGAATAAAATAAATTTGTATACAATGAACAACCCATAACTCTACCTGAGCAATAGTGCTTAAATCCATAACAACAAAATGTTGCAACCGACGATCAGAATGTTGTTACCGACGGTCAGGAAAATGATCAAGATAATGTGCAAGGTAATGAAGATCAAGCTGATATGCAAAGAAATGCACCTGTACTTGAAATATATGTAAGAAGGAATCATCTAGAAAAATATATCATAGGAGATAAGAAAGCTGGTACAAGAACAAGAAGTAAGTCTTTAAACTCAAATTGCTTAATTTGTGAGTTTGAACCAAAATCTGTCAATGTTGCACTAGATAATGAAGAATGGATAAGTGCTATGAATGATGAGATTGAAGAGATTGAGAAGAACAAGACATGGTCACTTGTGCCAAGACCAGATGATAATAATGTCATCGGTACAAAATGGATATTCAGGAACAAACTAAACAAGAATGGAGAAGTCACAAGGAACAAAGCAAGACTAGTATGCAAAGGGTATGCACAAGAAGAAGGTATAGACTATGGAGAGACCTTTGCACCCATTGCTAGGCTAGAAGGAGTAATAATTTTTCTTTCTTATGCTGCATACAAAGGATTCAAGGTATATCAAATGGATCTCAAGTCAGCAATCCTAAATGGAATACTTGAAGAAGAGGTATACATTGAACAACTAAAAGGGTTTGTAGATCCAAACAATAAAAATATGGTATGTAGACTCCACAAAGCCTTGTATGGATTGAAACAAGCTCCAAGAGCCTGGTATGAACTAATTCATTCCTACCTAATAAGTATTAGATTCATAAGGACTAGTGAAAATAGTAATCTTTATTTGAAAGAAGATACTAATGCTAACACTTTGGTTGCTAAAATATTTGTTGATGACATTATATTTGGAGGAAATGATATGCTATGTAAATCATTTGCTAATGAAATGAGAAAAGAATTCAAGATGTCTATGTTTGGAGAGATCAAGTTCTTTCTTGGTCTACAGATCATTCAACAAAGTGAAGGTATTTTCATTACTCAATCCAAATACATAAAAGAAGTTCTGAAAATAATCAAGATGGAAGATTCCAAACCTATTGGAACACTGATGGCTACTAGATGAAAATTAACAAAGGAATACATGACAACAGAGGTAAATCAGACTTTATACAGATCAATGATAGGAAAACTCATGTATGTTGTACACACTAGACCACATATTGCACATGCAGTAGGAATTGTTGCTAGATTTTCTGCTAACCCCAGGGAATCACATACAACTACTGTGAAAAGAATTCTAAGATATCTGAAGAATACTGAGGAATTTGGCTTATGGTATAAAAGAGAAGGCAAATTTGAACTCAAAGTGTTTACCGACACTGATTGGGCTGGAAATCTTGATGACCAAAAGAGCACAACTGGAGGAGCATTCTTCATGGGTGACAGACTTGTCACATGGATTAGCAAGAAGCAAGGATGCATCTCTTAGTCTACTATAGAAGTAGAATATGGTGCTACTACTGCAAATTGCTCAAATATTGAATGGATCAAATAGCTACTGGAAGGGATGCATATGAAGATCAAAGAACCAGTGGTTATCTACTATGATAACACCAGTGCAATAAACATTTGTAAGAATCTAGTTATGCATGCGAAGACTAAACACATTTCCATCAAGTATCATTATTTGAGAGAACAAGTTCAAGAAAAGGAGGTGATACTTGAATATGTGCAATCAAAAGAACAATTGGCTAATATCTTCACCAAGCCACTGCGCAAAGATACATTTGAGTACCTGAGAAAGAGACTAGGGGTCAAACCCATGTCTAACAGTTAGTAAAAGAACTGAAGGTTGCAGCAGCTATACATTATCAGAATATCATTCATGACTGATGCAAGCACAAGATAAAATTCAAAGCTACATCCATATAGAGCAAGGTATATATTAGAACAAAGCACAAATGCATATTGTTATATTGATAATGGATAAGGGAAATTCAAGGAATATATTATGGAAAGAAGAAATGAATGACAGGATGTCAGATATTTTTAATATTTGTTTGGCATTGTTGTCAAAGGGAGAGAATGTATATGTCTATATCATATTATCATCAGAAACTATTCATTATCAGATTACTCAAAACAAGGAGAGATCATATTCATAGGGAGAGAATGTGTAGAAAAGTTGAATATAGACATCAAAGAAGCATAATAGTCAAGAGGTCACAACACATCAGAAGAAGCAAAAGAAGAGCTGTAAGAAACAAATCTAAGCTTAAAAGAGCTTACCGGTGGTCAGACATTTATATCAGTTATCCAAATCAAATGTTTAGTAATTTGATGAATCTCAACAATTGTATTGTATAGTATGATAATATAAGAATGGTTCCATCAATGCCAAAGGGAGAGATTGATGACACATAACTAATTGAATGATTGACTATATTAAGTTGAAGATGATGCAAGGCATTAAATCAGTTAATGGTTTGTTTTTTCATTGATGTCAACTTGATATCATATGTATGGTCATGCCAAAGACTTTAGAGATACAATAGAATAGAGGTTATGCTTTCAGGAATGCATAAAAGTTAAGTATTCACTAAGTGACAGACAACATTGATAGAGTGCACACCATTGGTAAACATAGAGATAAAGTCACAATGATGCCCGACGAACAGAAGATAGTATTGTCTAACAAAGCAGAGTCACAAGATGCCTGATTAGCTAAAAATAGTGTTTCCCAATGAGAAAGATCCTATGATGCCTGACAGACAGAGATCTTGAAGCTAACTGAAGCTGCACTGACAGAACTGGCAGTTGTCACTGGCGACAAACTGCAATATTGACCGACAGAATAGAGAGATCAGAAAATGACAAAATATCTAGCTGGCAGAGCTAAGAGATAGACTTAACTGGTTGTTTTTTTTGCTTTATTTAACCACCCTTAAGCAATTGATTTAAAAGTGCTTTATACCATTGGCAAGAAGATAACTATGAGAAAAAATAGGAGTTAAAGCATAAATCAATTGGCTGGATTGTTTTTCACGCCAAGAATCAAGAACCTAGAATTAAGGAATATCATGTCTATTTAAGAGACAAGCATAATTCATTCCCACAAGCAATCAAATACATGAGGGAGTGAATTGATAGAAGATGTTGAAGAGAAACTGATGAAGGATTAACTTCATATAGTCCTAATCAAAAAAGCTAAGGGAGAGCGAAGGAATTCTGTAGACACCGACGAACAGAAAATCATAGCATCACAGAGCAGAAAGAGTTAAGTACAAAGGAATTGTATTGATACATTGATCAGAAAGATATCATAAGTAAATAGATCTAAAAATCTACAATTAAGTTGCATTAGAAATAGGTCATTTTGTTTTAGTTTAACCATTGAAGCATTAAGTCTCTTAACAAAGCAAGACTTAATAGTCTTTTGTATTTGAGGTATATCCTCACAGATTACTAGAAGGTTGACTCATGATAGTAGCACTGGTCTTACCTAAAGCCTATTGATAGTCTAAGAAGGAGGTTGATTCAAGGATGGTAGCATAGATGCCAGATACTTAGTGACAACCTATGTATTGAAAATCCTCTAATAAGGTCACACCTAACAGTGTGTTTGTAACCTTTAACAGGGTTGGCTCCTAACAGGGCTCACTTCAGAAGAGTGAAAATTTGGGGTATCAGTCCCAGTGGTTTTTCCCTTAATAGGGTTTCCACGTTAAAATCCTTGTGTTATATGTGTATGGTTTATTACTTTATTGTTTTACATTCTACATATTCATTTATGGATTGACTGGTATACTCTGTATATTTACTAAGCATCAGTAAATACAGTTTACTACTTATCAGTTATCAAAGAGAATATGGACAGACAAGGTAAACCGACAGACAGTTATTTATTTCAAGTATTTCAATGGCATGCATCTTGTTGGGACTTAATAAGTTGAGAATTATTTATTGGTGGATTAAAGCTTAAATTGGATAAATTTTTAAGGCCACTGATTCACCCNCCCCCCCCCCCCCCCTCTCAGTTATTACTGACACTTAAAAGATAAATCTGAAGAATTTATGATGTTCAAATGGTATAAAGTAAAAGTTGAAAAACAAAGTGGAAAAGAACTGAAATGTTTAACATCAGATAGAGGAGGATAATCTATTTCTGACAAATTCACTAAATTTTGTAATGAGCATGGGATTACAAGATTTTTTTCTGCACTGAGAACACCACAACAAAATGGGATTGTTGAAAGGAGAAATAGATCAATTGTT
This sequence comes from Thuja plicata, assembly GCA_018584345.1. Lineage (NCBI taxonomy): Eukaryota > Viridiplantae > Streptophyta > Pinopsida > Cupressales > Cupressaceae > Thuja > Thuja plicata. The sequence goes on along the minus strand of MU228150.1, from coordinate 1,194,665 downwards.
GATTGTGCCAGAACACTGATGTTTGAAAAAGGCATCACAAAAACATTCTGGAGAGAAGTTGTAAGTATTGTTGTCTATACACTAAACTGAGTTTAATTGAAGAAAGACACCTTATGAGCTATGGTATGGATACACACCAAATGTGAGTTAATTTAGAATTTTTGGAAGTCAATTTTATATACTAAAAGATGATAGAAATGGGAAACTTGACTCTGAAAGTGATGAAGGAATATTTCTAGGATATTCTACTAAAAGCAAAGCTTATAAATGTCTGAACAAATTTTCTAACAAAATCATTGAAAGTGCAAATGCTAAAGTGGATGAATTTTTTGAGAAAAATGATGACGAAAGTAGAAAGGAACTTAAAGATTACAACAAATTTGTCTATATTGAAGAACTTGACACCTTACCTGAATGATAGAACAATGCAACCGAGCATCAGGATGCACACACCAAGAATCAGGAAAATGCTCACAATGTTGAACTGAGTGATAATGAAGATCAAGATGAGAATCAGAATGAAGAACAGAGATCTAACCTATACTTGCTAAATATGTCAAAATACACCATCCATAGGACCAAATCATTGGAGACAAAAGAGCTAGAATGAGAACAAGAAGTAAGTCACTTAACACTAGATGTTTGATTTGTGATTTTCAGCCTAAATTTGTTAATGTTGCACTTGAGAGTCAAGAATGGGTTAGTGGAATGAATGAAGAGATTGAACATATTGAGAAGAATAAAACATGGACATTAGTAGCTAGACCGAGTGACAAAAATTTCATTGGTACCAAATGGATATTCAGAAACAAACTCAATGAAAATGGAGAAAGTCACAAGAAACAAAGCAAGACTGGTATGCAAAGGGTATGCACAAGAAGAAGGTATTGACTATGGATAAACCTTTGCACCCATTTCTAGACTAGAAGGTGTAAGGATTATACTTTCTTATGCTTCTTTTAAAGGATTCAAAGTATACCAAATGGATGTTAAATCTACATTTCTGAATGGAATACTAGAAGAGGAGGTATACATTGAACAACCTGAAGGGTTTGTTGATCCTAACAAGAGAAACATGGCTTGTAGACTACACAAATCATTTTATGGATTAAAACAAGCACCAAGAGAATGGTATGAAATACTTCACTCTTATCTCATTAGTATTGGATTTGTTAGAACAAGTGACAATGGTAATTTATATTTGAAAGGAGATACTAATGATAAGATTTTGATTGATGAGATATTTGTTGATGATATCATATTTGGACGTAATGATATTCTATGCAAGTCATTTACTGATGAAATGAGCAAAGAATTTGAAATATCAATGTTTGGAGAGATCAATTTTTTCTTGGTCTATAGATTCTACAATAGGAAGAAGGCATCTACATCACACAATCCAAATACATCAAAGAAGTTCTAAAGATATTCAAGATGGAGGACTCCAAACCAGTTGGAAAACCTATGGCAACTGGATTCAAATTGACAAAGGAAGACAAGAAAACTGGGGTAAATCAAACCATACACAGATCTATGATTGGAAAAATAATGTATGTTGTACACACTAGACCTGATATAACACATGTCGTTGGTATAGTTACAAGATTATCTACTAATCCTAAGGAATCACACATGACTATTGTCAAAAACAATTTTGAGATATCTAAAGAATATCAAAGACTATGGTTTGTGGTACAATAAACAAGGCAACTTTGAGCTACAAGTTTATACTGATATTGATTGGGCTAGAAACTTAGATGATAGAAAAATCACAATAGGTGGAGCATTCTTTATGGGTGATAGACTTGTCACATGGATAAGTAAAAAGAAAGGATGCATATCTCAATCAACTACAGAAGAAAAATATGTAGCTTCTGCTACAAATTTCTCTAACATTGCATGGATCAAGCAATTGCTAAAAGGTATGAATGAAGAAGTTCTTGACCCAGTAATTATCTATTGTGATAATACAAGTGCTAAAAATATTTCAAAGAACCTTATAATGCATGCTAAGACAAAGCACATAGCTATTAAGTATCATTACTTGAGGGAACAAGTAAAAGAGAAGCCAGTGATATGGGAATATGTACAATCCAAAGAACAAGTAGCAGACATATTCACAAAACCATTACCAAAGGATACATTTGAGTACCTGAGGAATAGACTAGGGGTTTGACCCTTGTCTACTTATCACTAAGCTGACTTGGAGGCTGCATCAGCCTACACATTATCAGAAGATCAATTATGTTGATAAAAGATAAGATATGGACTACAATGACATATCAGTCTTCTAAAGGGACCAAAAGCTTCAAAGGGAGAAAAATATTGTTAACTACTACAAAGCTATATATTTTTTTTTGGCATTGTTGTCAAAGGGAAAGAGATATTCAATGAAATATACATTAGGAAGAATAAAATCTAAAGGGAGAAGATATTCTACAAGAAAGGGAGAGACATAATCAAAAAACATAATTGCTACACCTATCCATTGAAGGGAATGAAGAAAGGGAGAGCACACAACAAGAATCAAATCTGAGCTAGAAGAGCTTACCAAGATTCAGATATTTGAATTGGTTATAAAAAAATAAGATTGGTATGTTATATAATATCTTATACTACATATTTCATAGTATGTTGCCATCAATGCCAAAGGGAGAGATTGATGAACTATAACTGATTGAATGTTTGAAGATGATAAGTTGTTGATCACCGAGATGCAAAAGTGAATGCAAGACATTAAATTAGTTAATATATTGTATTGTCATTGATGTCAACTAGATATGGTTTGATTATTCAAACACATATCGGTCATAATCTTGTAGATCTGAAGAGACAAAGTTTATGTTATCAGTAAAAACATAAAATTTTGTATACACCAAGTGATAGTAAACACCGTCAGATAGTGCACACTAATAGACAATGTAAACTCAGCACAGTAGTAACCAAGCAAGCATTAACGAGAAAGTGTCACCAAGAAGTTGACAATGTATAATGAGCACCGCAATTAACTAAAGTTGTTACTGAGCATAACTAAAGTTGCTACCGAGCACAACTAGAGTTGTTCACCGAGTAGAACTGAAGTTCAAGAATGACAAAGCTACTTAGATGGCAAGAGATATATTTAGAGATTGACTAATTGATTTCTTTATTCTTAACAATTAGTTAAACTAAAGCATGGAATAAATTTAAAGCATATTTATCAAGGAGAGATCTAGGGAATAAAACTAAAGTAGAGATTTACGGGATAAAGAAAGCATGGTGAGTTTTATGGATAAAGAAGTGATCTACAACAAAAAAAAGGAAGATTGAAGTGGCTAATCATGTCTATATAAAGAGACAAGGAATTCATTATTAAAAATAGAGGAATGTTGAATATATTCTGGTGAAGACAGAATTCTTCATGCTGATTTGATCATACAGGCTGAAGAACATAGCCAAAGAATTTTGTAGACATCGAGCAACACAGGATAGAGCATTCACCGAGCAGAAAGAAAAAAGAAAGAAAGAAAAGGAACTAAAGTGAACATTGATCAAAGAGGTATTAATGGACTAATAATAGATATAAATATATGAAAGTTAAAGTTGTATTTTGAACAGATCATTTATTGTATTAGTTTAGCCATTGATTCAAAAAATCTCTTAACCGAGTGGGATTTAACAATCCATATTGTATTGAGATACTCAAGAATATCAAAAGTTTTTCTTGTTGACAGTATAGTGAATAATAGGTCAAAAGAAAAACTGTTAGTTTTAAATCCTCTAACAAGGTCACACTTAACAATGTGTTTGTAACCTTTTACAAGGTTGGCTCTTCACCGAGCTCACTTCAGAAGAGTGAAAAATTTTGGGTTACCGATCCCAAGTGGTTTTTTCCCTTAACAGGGTTTCCACATTAAAATCTATGTGTCAAATGTATATATGGTTTATTGAATTTATATTTTTCTTTACACATTAGTGAAACTAGATTGGTCGGTTAACACTAAGTTTATTTACTACTATTTGGTAAAGTCTAGAAAAGATAAACAATATATCTTACTGAGAAAGGTTATATTTGTTAAAGTTATTTAAGTCATACATCTTGATGGACTGAAAGATAACTAGAGGAATTTATATTTGAGATATGAGTTTTGGAATAATTTTAAGGCCACTGATCCCCCCCCTCTCAGTTATTCTAACAAATAATGTTGTAGAGTATGAGGCTTTGTTAATCGATTTGAGAATAGCCTCAAAACATGGAATAAGAAGTCTCAGAGTAATTGGAGACTCATAATTGATTATATCTCAGATTAGGTCCAAATATGTTTCAAAGAATCAGAGACTTAAGCAGTATAGGAATGATGTTTGGGATGAATTGGAAAACTTTGATGCATTTGGTATTGATTGTGTAGATAGAAGTCAAAACAAAATGGCAAACTTATTAGCTAACATTGCTTTAAGACCTAAAGATATTACATTTGAAAGAATTTCTAATATAGAAATTCAATCCAGACCTTCAATACCAAACAATGTTGAGAATTGGCAAGTCTTTGAAGATGACTTTGATATTCTGAGATTTTTGAATTGTGAAGCAAACTTTTTAAACAAAGAAATGGATTTCAGTGGATGTGTTGAAACCTTGGATAATAAGGATGGCATTTTTGATAAAGAAGTGGTTCAATTGAAATCAAATAGAGTTCCCAAATGGCTAGTTATTCTTGAGAAGGGCTTTGATAATAAACACAAGTATTTTTCTACAAATAAGGTAAGAAAACTTGAATATTTGGAAGAAGTAAACATAGGAACAACTGAGAGCCCTAAGAATGTGTATATTGTTAAAAGGTTGTCTCCTAAAATTAGTAAGTTATTAGTTGATCTTCTTAGAAAGTATAGGCATGTTTTTGCATGGTCCTATGATGATTTGAAGGCCTGTAGATAATATTTGTTTCAACATGAGATTCCTTTAAAGGAAGGTGCTAAGCCTTTTAGACAAAAATTGTGACCTGTCAATCCCACCCTATCACCAAAAATGTAGAAAGAATTAAAGAAGATGAAAGATGATGGGATTATTAAAACCATCAGATATTCTACATGGGTATCAAATTCAGCACGAGTGAGGAAGAAAAATGGAGATATCAGAATTTTTGTAGATTTTAGAGATTTGAATATTAGTTCATTGAAGGATAATTAGTTCGCCAAATATAGAAGCCATGTTACAAAGAGTTACTAGATTTGAATTAATGTCTATGATGGATGGGTTCTCAGGATATAACCAACTCATGGTTAAGGAGTCTAAACAATTCAAGACTGCATTCACCACACCATGGGGTACCTATGTCTATGTGAGAATGCCTTTTGGATTAATAAATGTTGGGGAAAATTTTCAGAGGGCCATGGATGTGGCATTTTCTGATTTCATAAATAACTTTTTAGTTATTTATCAAGATCATTTAATAGCTTATTCAACAAAACAAGATCAACACTATGATCATCTTGAGAAGATTTTTGTTAGTCCTTTGGAATATGGGGTCTCTTTAAATCCAAATAAGTGTTCTTTTGGAGTCATAGAGGGAAAGATCCTAGGACATATTGTGTCTAAAGATGGAGTAAGAATTGACCCTGAAAGGGTTGCTGCTATAGATAAAATCCCTCAGCCAAAGAATGTCAAGGGAATTCAATCCTTCTTTGGACAAGTGAACTTTATAAGGATATTTGTTACAAACTTTGCAAAAATTAGTCTACCTATTTCAAATATGATAAAGAAAGGAGCCAAGGTGGAATGGAGTGAAGAAGCATCTAAAGAATTCATAGGTATTAAACAAGCTATTAAAGATGCTCATATTTTAAGAACACCTAATTATGACAAGCCACTTCAAATTTTCTCCTTTGCTTCATATAATACTATTTCTGCAGTATTATTACAGAAGAATTCAGAGGGCTTTGAACAACCCATTTATTTTTTCAGTATGCCTTTACAAGCAACAGAATTAGGGTATGATATTATGGAAAAACAAGCATATGCTCTGGTTAAAGTTGTCAAATATTTTAGATGCTATTTGGTAGGAGAGACTATTGTTACTTATATGCCAAGTGCTGCTATGAAAGACATTCTAGTTCAGCAAGAAGTTTCAGGAAGGATGTGTAGATGGATAAATAAAATCCAAGAGTTCAATATTGATATTCAAATCAAAAAATTGGACAGAGGCCTAGGACTTGCAAAGTTAATGGCTCAAAATAATTTAGATGCAAATCAAATAAATATTTTAGAAGAAGAGTAGAGGCCTTATATTTGTGATATGAATAGTTGTGAATGGTATAAGTGTTGGAAAGATTGTTTGGAAAGCTACAATGGAAACAATTATTGTTTTTTCAATGATGTCAAACCTTAACTGGTGAGACTATTGCTATCTGTTTGAGTACCATATCTATTGATGTGAAGAAAAGGATAACAAGAAGACTGAGGGAAATGGTTGAGTTATGGGTAAACACAAGGGTACTTGATCAATTGGCACATTGGCAAAGTGATATGTTGTTTATCTTTCACTGACAGTTCACTGAGAATTTTATGTCAAGAAAAGCGAATTTGATGTTGAGCAATGCGAAGTTGATGCCGAGCAAAGCCAGTGATGGTCGAGCACCAGTGAAATGTCGAGGAACATAGTGTTGGCCGAGCAACAGTATTTTGATTATTGATGAGATTTGAGATCTCTAGCCGACTTAGTTGATTTTATTGGAATATGTAAATTTAATTAAAGATTGATTCACGTTATTTAATGCATGGGTAACTACAATTAATGCATGGATTAAAGATTTCATTAAAGACTACTTTGGAGAAGTAAATGGTAATGTAATGATGGAAAGGTCTGTTGGATCTGACCTAACCTAAGAACTACAATCTTGATTAAGCGAAAAAATATTTATTCGACGTAAATGGAGAGGTATATGATAACCTCAAGAGGTTATTCATCAATATAGTGGTGTATGCAGAGTATGCAAGAGGATTGCATGGTTAATTGACTGGTTGGAAAAATCTAAGCAAAGAAGGCTGAGCAGAGAAGCAAAGAGAGATTGCTTGACAAATTTCCAAGCATATCTAGAGTTTGAGATGAGAATGGATGCCACTCAGTGAATTGGCATAAGAGCTGAATTGGATCTGGATTGCAAAGTAAGTTGTATGAATCAGATCAAACCTGTTGATTACTTTCTAACCATTGTATCAGTTAAAATCCTTTAACAAGGTTGACCTAATAGTCATTGTATAAAACCTTTGAGCAAGGTGACATTCATATTGGAATGTTCTAAGTCCTCTAACAATGCCACTCCTAACAGGGTGATTAAATCCTTTAACCAGGTCACATTTGATAGTGTGTTTTGTAACCTTTAACAGGGTTGGCTCCTAACAAAGCTCACTTTAGAAGAGTGAAATTTTTGGTAGTATGTTACTAGCAGTTTTCCCATATTGGGTTTCCATGTTAAATCATGGTGTCAAAATGTGTGAATGTTCATGTTGTGTTTTACTGTTAAGTTTCTGCAAGCTTATTTCATTATTACAGTAAACAACACACTTTTATATTATTGCCGCCAAGCAGATCTAAATTATTCAAATTGGTATAAAGTTTTAATGGGCACATCTAGACCTAAGGATAACTGATTCAATCCCCCCCCTCATTTATTCTGAATTCATTCTAAAAATTGGTATCGGAGCTTAGTTATCTTGAAAAAAATTGAAGGTAATTGGAGCAAAAGATCAAGATGTATAAAAGGGAGGTACCGAAGTTGAACAAAGATAAATTTCTTGCATTGCAAAGTTTGATGAAATTTCACTTGGCTGGTGTTGGTGACTCTACTAAATGTCATGTTGATCAAGAATATGTAGCCCCTATAGGAGCTCTTAATGTTGCACCGTTAAGAGAAAAGAAAGAACATAATCAAGCAATGTTGGAGATTGCATCATCCCTAAACTATCATGAGTTTGAAGACATAAAGGATTGTACTAGCACAAAGAAAATGTGGGATGCCCTTGAAACCATCTATGGAGGTGACACAAATGTGCTAAGAGCCAAATTTGAAAGCTTGAGAGGTAAGTTTGATGAAATGAAAATTCAAGAAGGAGAAAATATAGTTTCATATTATGGTAGGGTAAAGGAAGTTGTAAATTCTATTAGAGGAGCTAAAGGAACCATTGATGATAACACCATCATGAGAAAGGTACTAAGAACACTTCTTCCTATTTATGCTATTAGAGTATCTGCAATTCAAGAATTGAGATGTACTCCTAACAACAATTTGACTTTGGAAAGTTTGGTAGGCAAACTTACTGCATTTGAGATGTCAAATTTTTATAACTATACTCCACAAGCCATTGAATCTACATTCAAGTCCTAGATGGTCCTCAACAAATAAAACAAAGGAAAGAAATGTGTGGATAGTAATAGTGACTCTTCTGATGATGATCTAGAAGAAATTGAGGCACTTATGGAAAGAATACTATCAAGAGGAAAAGGAAAATTCAAAGGTAAACTTCCTATTATTTGTTTTTCATGTAACAAAGTTGGTCATATTGTTGCAATATGTCCTTATAAGAATGACAAAGATGAGAGAAGAGACAACAAGTATAAAGATAGAAAGGATGACTAAGACTTCAGGAAGTACAAGGATTACAAAGATAAAGGTAAGAAATCTTGTTATATAGCTGAAGAAGCTTCTGACAATGAATCTGATAAATCTGATGAAAATGATATAGAAGTTGTGTATGTTGTAATGAAAGATGATTCTGATGATGATGAGAAAATTGCACTAATTTCTTATATGAGTAAAGGTGATCATTGGATTATTGATAGTGGTTGTTCACATCACATGACCGGTGATAAAGATAAATTTGAAACCTTAGATCAGTGTAAAGGTGGTTATGTTAATTTTGGAAATAGTACACCATGTCATGTCAAAGGGAAAGGATCAATTCAATTGACTGAAAAAATTAGATGTGATGATGTATATTGGGTTGATGATCTTAAGTATAACTTATTGAGTGTTTCACAGCTGAATACTTATGGTTACAGAGTTGAATTCCATCATAGGAAAGCAAAGATCTATGATGCCAATGGAGAATTAATTGGAAGTGGTGAGCAGACAAAAGGTAACTTGTTTTATCTAGATTTAACTGTTGAGACATGTTTGTTTGCACAATATAGTGATGTTTGGTTATGGCATAAAAGGTTGTGTCATGTAAACTTTGATAACTTAGTAATCATAAGCAAATTGAAAAAGGTTAGAGGGCTGCCTAAGTTAAAGAAACCTAAAAATTCAATGTGCAAGCAATGTCAATTGGGAAAGATGACTAAATCTAGTTTTAAGAGTAAAACTCATACTTTTGAGGATCTTTTAGAATTAGTTCATACTGACCTTTGTGGACCTATTGGTGAGAAAATTTACTGGGGAGACAAATATTTTATCTTATTTGTTGAGGATTACTCTAGAATGATGACTGTTATGTTTCTTAAAGAAAAATATGATGCATTCTAGTTGTTTAAGTGGTACTTGGAAAATTTTGAAAAAGAGACAGGTAAGGTATTCCATTTTCAGAGAGGAGAGTAAATATGGGAAGAGCTGTAACATTTCTCGATGAAATAGTAGATAATGCACAAAGTTTCACCATAGGCTGTAATTCTTTTGGAAACCATTCAACGGAAAGGTTTTCTCCAATCAAGAGAGGGTTTAGCATTTTGGAAAAAAAAATGTCTGAGATCTGACAGAGGAGACGAGTTAATTTCTAATGAGTTTAATAAGTTTTGAAATGAAAGAGGGATAAAAAGATAGATGTCCACACCTTGGACACCATCATAGAATGGTATAGCTAAAAGAAGAAATTGATCTATCATGGATTGTGCTAGAACACTAATGATGGAGAAAAATGTTGCACAGAAATATTGGAGAGAAGTTGTAAGTATAGCAGTCTATACCCTTAACAGAGTACAAGTCAAGAAAGGTGTAAATGCTACACCTAATGAGCTATGGTATGGATATGCACCTAGTGTAAGCTATTTTAAAGTTTTTGGAAGTAGATGTTTCATACTGAAGGATAATATAAATGGGAAACTGTTAGAATAGTCCCAAAGGATAGCTGAGAGGGGGGGTGAATCAGTTATCAGCTAATTTCATTATTTTCCTTTATTAACTCTAGAATATAATAAAGTAAATGCACATTCAGATAACACAATAGACAACACCATAATTTGGTTGTGGGGAAACCAAATGGTAAAACCCCCGGTGGGAATGAACACCCACAATGAACTATACTTGTTTATAATAATCCTTGTTAGAAGATCTTGCAACCCTGTTAGGAGTTGTTCTTTACAATGCAATAAGCATAGTGACCTGGTTAAGGGTCTTACCCTGTTAAGGGTCTTTTACAAATAACTTGGTTAAGGGTGAGGACTCACTATCCAAAAGCTCACTGCTTCAATAGTGAAGGATACAACCTTCTGTAGAAAAGATACGCATTATATCTAATGATGAACTATGGAGTAGACCTATTGTCTTGATCAGTTCTAGTGTATTGTAATCTTTCACTTCTTCTTCACATAGATCCTTGATGAATGAAACACAACTGATATTCTTCTCTATGCATTTTATGTCTCTTCTCTTATCATTCACACTTAGCATTTCACAAATGACTTTCTATAAGTATCTTCCTCAAAGTATGAGATCATGGGACCTGTTAAACAAATCTTCATAACATCCTTTTTAGCTTTACTAATCATGCAAGCATAATTACAACCATGCAATATAAACTGAATAAACGTGACGCTTCACTAAGTTGGCCTTACCAAATTAACTCTAACTTTGCAATCTTGTTGAAACACATTTGGCACCTTTGGCTAACTAACTTTAACTCATAACTAATCTTGAATATATACACGCATATCCCAAAGATAGGTGCACTCAAGAACCAATGCAATAGGTTGGCTCTATACAGACAAGCTCCAGAAACTGTAACTAATACAAAATAGAATTGCACAACATAACTAAAACTTCATATCTAATTCTGCGTGTATGAACAAAACATCAAAAATATGTCTACAACATGAATGTAACCACGCAAGGCTTGATATCATCATTCTGATAAGTACATATAAATCACTATTGTATATTATATATTGTCATCAATGACAAACATACAATCAACTAGCTGCCAAAAGTAAATCTCCAACAATCTCCCCCTTTGACATTGATGGCAACATATGATATTAAAAACATCTTTAGCTCATGGTGTCTTCTTTCTTTTTATAATATTCTCAATATCCTCATTAAAGATTTCTCTACACTGTTGTAGCTCCTCTGTCTATTTTTATACTCCCCCAAAGTATATCCTCCCCCTTACTATATACTCCCCCTTTCACATCAATGGAAAAGGGTGCCATAAGAAATTAGGCATAGGTACTACTCCAGAAGTAGAGTAGTCAACCATTCATTAGTCACTCTAGACTGATGTTCTTGTTGCTTTATCTAATCAGACTTAGGAGGGGGAATTACTCCCAACTTCTCCTTGAGATACTCAAAAGTATCTTTTGACAAAGGCTTTGTGAAAATAAATGCCAACTATTCTTTGGTGGTCACATAGTCTAATTTTACTTCATTATCTGAAACTTTTTCTCTAAGAAAATGGTATTTAATCTCAATGTGCTTTGTCTTTGCATGCATCATAGGGTTCTTGGACATGTTGATAGTACTGGTGTTATCACAGTGAATAACAATAGGATAATCAACATGTATACCAAAATCTTTAACCATCTGCTTGATCCAAACCATTGTTGAACAATTCAATGTTGCTGCAACATATTCAACTTATGTTGTTGACTAAGAGATACAATTCTACTTCTTTCTTACCCAAGAAACCAACCTATCTCCAAGAAATACTACTCCTCTAGAAGTACTCTTCTTGTCATCAAGACAACCTACCCATTCTGTATCTGTATACACATGAAGTTGTACATTCTTTGATTTAGGATACCATAAACCATAGTCCATAGTTCCCTTTAGATATCTGAATATTCTCTTTATTTCCATTAGGTGATTCTATTTTGGTTCAGCTGCAAATCTACCAACAATGCCAACTACATTAAATATGTCCGGTCTAGATTGAGTAAGATATATAATTTTTCCAATCATAGACTTATACAATGTCTTGTCAACTGTTGTGGAATCATCTACTTTAGAAATCTTGCTTCCTGTTATCGTAGGAGTGCATACTGGCTTACAATATTCCATATTGAATGTCTTCAATATTTCCTTCACATATTTGGACTGATTTATAAATATTCCTTTATCTGTTTGTTTTACATTCAATCCCAAAAAGTATTTTATAGGACCAATCATGCTCATTTCAAATTCATTATGCATTTCTTTTGCAAATTCTACACTAAGCTTGTCATTACCTCCAAAGATAATTTCATTAACAAATATGGAAACAAGTAATAGTCCATCAGGTGTCTCTCTTATGAATAGGTTACAATCTACTGCTCCTTTCTTAAATCCAATCTTGGTAAGATAACCATCTAGTCTCTCATACCAAGCTCTTGGGGCCTGTTTAAGTCCATATAGTGATTTCTTCAATATGCATACCATGTCTAGTTTATCTAAAAGATTAAATCCTTTAGATTGTTCTATGTAGACTTCTTCCTTCAAGTCACCATTCAAAAATGCTGATTTGACATCCATTTGATATACTTTAAAATCCTTGAATGTTGCATAATCCAGGAATAACTTTATTGCTTCTAGTCTGCTCATAGGGGAAAATGTGTCAGTGTAATCTATTCCTTCCCTCTGTGCATATCCTTTACACACTAGTCTTGCTTTATTTCTGACCACTTTACCATCTTCATTCATCTTGTTCCTGAATACCCACTTTGTTCCAATCACATTTTTGTTACTTGGTCTAGGAACCAATTCCCATGTATCATTTTTATTATTTGATCTAATTCTTCTTACATTGCTTTCTGCCAATCAAAATCCTTGCAAGCATCTTCAACATTTAAAGGTTCAATCTGTGAAATTAAACATACCTCTTCCTCCATTTTTAGCCTTTTTTTTCTTTTGATCTAGTCAAAACATTACTGCTCTGATCTCCAATGATACCATACTTTGAATGATACCTAGATGTGAATTTTGAAACTTTTGGTGTGACATCCTCATTTGTAATCTGTGATACTTCTTTGCTTGATTTAGGTTCATTACATGATACATCAATACAATCAATCATTTCTTCAATAACAGTGTCTTTACTGCTATGCCTGGTTTCATCCTTAATCATAGGTGCATATTCATAGTACCTTTATTGAACCATGAACCTCTAATCAATCTTTACATGAGTACTTTCAATTATCTTCTTTAATCTTAAATTAAAACATCTGTATGCTTTGCTTTTAGTAGAGTAACCAAGGAAAATACCTTCATCGTTTCTAGCATCAAACTTACCATCACCATCATCTCTCTTAATGTAGCACTTGCTGCTAAATATTCTGAAGTATTTTACTATAGGTACATTACCAAACCAAAGTTCATAAGGTTTTCTTATCCATGCCTGGCCTTATTTGTGTTTTGCTGATAGTATAGACTTATGTATTGACTGTATCTCTCCAATAGGTGTGTGCAACTTCTCCTTAAATCATCATAGTGCACATTGTATCAAGTATGATCTTGTTCCTTCTTTCTACTATCACATTTTTTTGTGGGGTTCTGGGTGCACTCAACTGTCTTTTAATTCCATGTTCTTCACAGTAGTCATAAAAATGGTCAGAGGTGAATTCTCCTCCTCTATCTGATCTCAGACACTTTAGTTTTAATCCATATTCATTCTCCACTTTGGCTTTGAATATTTTGAACTTCTCAAAGGCTTCAGACTTCTCCTTTAAGAACACAACCCACATCATCCTTGAAAAGTCATCAACAAAAAAAATTAAATACCTTTCTTCGTAATATGATATGGTTTGAGTAGGACCACATAAATCTGTATGAACTAGGTCTAACTTGTTTTCAATTGAGTTATGCTTTCTTCTGAAAGAGCTCCTTACATGCTTTCCCATAACACATTCCCTGTACATTGTGTCAACTGGTCTTGTAATACTTGGAAGGTCTCTAACTACCTTGACATTTCTTATCTTTACTATATTATCAAAATTGATATGACAGAGTCTCTTGTGCCATAACCAACTATCATCCACTTTTGCAACAAAACAACTTACATCTAAATTGAGATGAAAAACATTACCTTTTATTTTTGAGCCTAATGCAATCATGTCTCCTTCTTTGTTGCTAATAATGCATTGTTTTCTTTGAATTCCAAATGATAACCTTTGTCAAGTAGTTGTCCAACACTTAGTAAATTGTGATGTAATCCATCAACATAGAGAACATCATCTATTTTGTTCTTTCCATCCAGGGTGATAGATCCTCTGCCTATGATAGGTTTGGGAGTGTTATCTCCAAATCTAACCATACCACCTTTGTACATGTCTAGATGAATAAATCTATCTTTATCACATGTCATGTGGTGAGAACATCCACTGTCAATGATCCAGTCAATTCTGATGTCTGCTTTGGAAATTAAGGCTAACTCATGTGCTTCCTTTTCATCTTCAATGTCCATTCCCTCAAGCAATTTTTCCATGTCTTTAAGGGCAATGAATCCAATTTCATCTTCTCCAAAATCTTCATCAGTTACACCTTCTTCAGCATGACATCATTCCTTCCTGTATTTAGGTTTATAATCAGATCTAAATTTCTTTACTCTTGTAGGACACTTGGATGCAAAGTGACAGATCTTGTTGCATGAAAAACATTTGAATGGAAGTTTTCTTTCATATTTCCCTTTGCCTTTATTTTCTCTTTTAGCAATCATGGCTATGATTTCTTCTAGTTCTTCATCAACTTCTTCTTTCTCATTATTACTAGAGATGTGAGATTTCTTACCATGGACTGGAGCTTTGAAGGTTGTTTCACTTTTAGGTTCAGTCTTCAATCTTGATATCTCAAATGCATATATTTTACTGATCAAAGTCTCTCTCTTGAATTCTTGTGAAAATTGCATGGTTTCCTCTAGAATACTGATCTTGTTCTCATAGTCTGCTATTAAATTAGTCAACGGCTTGTCCATTATGTCTTCTTCTGATATTTCTCTACCATTGTTTTTGATTCTAGATACTGCTTCATTTATCCTCTAATTGTAGGCTCTGATGTTCTCTTCAGGTAACATCTCAAGGTTGTTGTGTTTCTTTTTCCATGTCTTTCTACACGCATTCTTTGCTTGAAAATCTCCTTCAAACTTGTCTTCTAAATACTTCCATATTGTGTGTGCCTTGTCTACTTTTTTGTCTTAGAAAATTCACTGTCAGATAGTGCACTTATAAGGGCTTCTTTGGCAAATGCATTAGCTGTGGATGTATCCTTTTTTTTACTAGTAGCATCATCTCTTGATAGGTCTTTTAGAGAGGTAATAACAACTTCTTGTGTGCCTATCTCAAAGATGTCAAAACCAATACACTGTAGATGTGTTATCATTTTGTTCTTCCAATCCAAACAATTCTCTCCATAAAACTTAGGACTCTCTTTTCTGAAGTATGCCATCTGATCTACCTTAAGTTGTTAGGCTTTCTCTTCAAGGCACTTGGATCTAATACCAATTGTTAGAATAGTCCTAAAGGATAACAGAGAGGGGGGTGAATCAGTTATCAGCTAAGTTCATTCTTTTCCTTTATTAACTCTAGAATACAATAAATTAAATGCTCATTCAGAAAACACAATAGACAACACCACAATTTGGTTACGGGGAAACCAAATGGTAAAAACCCTAGTGGGAATTAACACCCACAATGAACTATACTTGTTTATAATAATCCCTATTAGAAGATCTTGCAACACTGTTAGGAGTTTTTCTTTACAATGCAATAAGTATAGTGACCTGGTTAAGGGTCTGACCCTGTTAGGGGTCTTTTACAAATAACCTGGTTAAGGGTGAGGACTCACTATCCAAAAGCTCACTGCTTCAATAGTGAAGGCTACAACCTTCTATAGAACAGATATGCACTATATCTGATGATGAACTATAGAGTAGACCTACTATCTCGATCAGTTTCAGTGTATTGTAATCTTTCACTTCTTCTTCACATAGATCCTTGATGAATGAAACACAACTGCTTTTCTACTCTATACATTTTCTGTCTCTTCTCTTATCATTCACACTTAGCGTTTCATAAATGACTTTCTATAAGTATCTTCCTCAAAGTATGAGATCATGGGACATGTTAAAAAACTCTTCATAACATCCTTGTTGGCTTTACTAATCACACAAGCATAATTACAACCGTGCAATATAAACTGAATAGACGTGACGCTTCACTAAGTCGGCCTCACCAAATTAACTCTAACTTTGCAATCTTGTTGAAACACATTTGGCGCATTTGGATAACTAACTTTAACTCATAACTAATATTGAATATACACACGCATATCCCAAAGATAGGCACAACTCAAGAACCAATGCAATACGTCAGCTCTGTACAGACAAGCTCCAAAAACTGTAACTGCCACAAAATAGAATTGCACAACATAATTGAAACTTCATACATGAGTCTGCGTGTATGAACAAAACATCAAAAACATGAATATAACCGTGCAAGGCTTGATATCATCATTCTGATAAGTACATATAGATCATTGTTGTATATTATATGTTTTCATCAATGACAAACATACAATAAACTAGCTGCCAAAAGAAAATCTCCAACAGAAACTTGATGCTAAAGGTGAGGAAGGCATATTTCTTGGATTTTCAACTAAAATCAAAGCATACAAGTGTTTGAATTCTAACACTAAAAAAATTTTGGAAAGTAAAAATGTTAGAATTGATGAATATGTAGAAAGAAATGAAGCTGAAAGCATGACTGAGCCTGAGAGTTACAAATCAATCACCTATCCTGATGAGGAAGATTCTAATGAAACTGAGAATGAAGTTGTCAAGTAACAGTCTGAACCTACCGAGTCACAGAACAAAACTGTCAAGAAACAGGAGATGAATGCTGAGCTATTTGTTGGAGATGCTTAGTCACAGTTTCAATCTAAATTAAACATGAATGGTCAATCTGAAGCAGAGAAAGAACCTACTTTGGAAAAGTATGTTAGAAGGTACCATAAACCTGATCAAATCATAGGAGATAAGGATTTTTTAGTTATGAAAAGAAGCAAATTGAGAGAAGATACCTGCTTATTATGTGATTTTGAGCCTAAAACAGTAAAATATTCTTTAGACAATGAATATTGGATTCAATCCATGAACGAAGAAATTGAACAGATTGAAAAGAACAATACTTGGACACTTGTACCTAGGCCAAATGATAAAAATGTAATTGGTACTAAGTGGGTATTCAGAAACAAGTTGAAGGAACATGGTGAGGTAAAAAGGAATAAATCTAGACTGGTATGAAAGGGTTATGCACAAGAGGAAGGAATTGACTATGGATAGACATTCGCTCTAGTTGCAAGACTGGAAGGTGTAAGAACCTTACTTGCATATGCAGCCTACAAAGGATTTAAATTCTATCAAATGGATGTGAAGTCAGCATTTCTAAATGGGATATTAGAAGATGAAGTATACAATGAACAAGCTGATGGATTTGTTGACCCAAGCAAAATAAATATGGTTTGCAAATTACACAAAGCACTTTATGGGCTGAAGCAAGCACCCAGAGCATGGTATGAGAGATTGCACAATTATCTGATGAAGATTGGATTTGCAAGAACAAATGACAACAACAACCTGTATTTGAAGACAAAGCAAAGTAAAGGTACTTTATTAGCTGAAATTTTTGTTGATGACATTATCTTTTGTGGACAAGATATGTTATTCCAAGCATTTTCAAAAGGAGATGCAAACTGAATTTGAGATGTCTATGTTTGGTGAGATAAAATTTGTTAGTTTACAAATATATCAAATGAAGAATGGTATCTATATTACTCAATCAAAATATATCAAAGAGATACTAAAAACTTTTGGAATGGAAGATTCAAAACTAGTGAGTACACCCATGGCTATTGGATAGAATTTAACCAAAAATGATGAGACAAAAGAAGTAAATCAAACACTGTACAGATCAATGATTGGAAAATTACAATATGTTGTACACAGTAGACCTGATATTGCATTAGTTGTTGGAATTGTTGCTATATTTTTTGCCAATCTCAAGGAAACTCATATAATGGTAGTAAAAAGGATTTTGAGATATTTGAAAGGAACAGATGAATATGGTCTATATTACAAAAGGAATGAGAAATTTGAACTCAGAGTTTATACGTATTATGATTGGGCTAGAAATGTAGATGACAAAAAAAGCACCACAGGAGGAGAATTTCTTTTGGGAAAAAGATTCATTTCATGGACAAGAAAGAAATAGAACTACACCTCACAATCTATAGCTGAAGCTGAGTATGTGGTAGCAGCAGTTAACTGCTCTAATATTGTGTGGTTAAAGATACTACTAAAAGGTATGAAAGAAGAGATCACAGAACCAGTTGTCATATATTGTGATCACGAGTGTCATTAATATTTCTAAGAACCATGTAATACACTCTAAGACAAAGTATATATCTATCAAGTATCATTACTTGAGGGAGTTAGTTCAGAAGAAGGAAGTGAGACTAGAGTATGTGAACACTAAGGAACAGTTAGCTGACATATTTACAAAGGCACTACCCAAGGATGCTCATGATTATCTGCAAGGTAAATTAGTGGTGATTCCCCTAACTGAAGCTAATTAGTTTAGAATGGTACTGTTGCATCAAATGTTATATTCAGAATATTTTTCACATTGATGCATAGACAGTCACACTTTAGGATGTTGCCTAAAGTTGTGAAAGACAAACAAGGACAAAAAAATAAAATCAGTCATAAGTAAGATGACAGGAACAGCATGATACAAAGTTTAGAAAAGAAGAATCTACATGATGAAGATGACAACGTCTTTGGCATTGTTGTTAAAGAGGGAGAGTTTATTGAAAGAGGGAGAAATTTACTAAGAAAAAGTGATTGATGAACGGAAATAGAAAGACATCAGTGTGATCACAGACACAGGGGAAGGAAAGTTTTACTAGATGAGAATTAGAATTAAGCTAAAGACATTAATGAAGATTTTTTCATATCAAGGAACACAGACAGACTTTTTGGATTGTATGGTAACTATGGTTGAAAATTGTTGTTTTCTTGTTTAGTATTTCCATCAATGCCAAAGAGGGAGATTGTTGGAAACATTGTTTGGAAAGCTACAATGGAAACAACTATTGTTTTGTCATTGATGTCAAAACTTAACTCATAAGACTATTTCTATTTGTTTGAGTACCATATCTATTGATGTGAAGAAAAGGATAACAAGAAGACTGAGGGAAATGGTTAAGTTATGGGTAAACACAAGGGTACTTGATCATTTGGCACATTGGCAAAGTGATATGTTGTTTATCTTTCACTGACAGTTCACTAAGAAATTGATGACAAGAAAAGCAAATTTGATGTCGAGCAATACAAAGTTGATGTCGAGCAAAGCCAGTGATGGTCAAGTGCCAGTGAAATGTCGAGGAACACAGTGTTGTTCAAGCAAAAGTATTTTGATTATTGATGATATTTGAAATCTCTGGCTGACTTAGTTAATTTTATTGGGATATGTAAAGTTAATTAAAGATTGATTCACATTATTTAATGCATGGGTAACTGTAATTAATGCATGGATTAAAGATTTACTTAAAGAATACTTTGGAGAAGTAAATGGTAATGTAATGATGGAAAGATCTGTTGGATCTGACCTAACTTAAGATCTACGATCTTGATTAAGAGGCAAAAGATTTATCCAACCTAAATGGAGAGGTATATGATAACCTCAAGGAGTTATTCATGGATATAGCTGTGTATGCAAGAGAATTGCATGGTTAATTGACTGATTGGAAAAATCTAAGCAAAGAAGGCTGAGTAGAGAAGTAAAGAGAGATTTCTTGATGAATTTCCAAGCAGATCTAGAGTTTGAGATGAGAATGGATTCCATTCAGTGAATTAGCATAAGAGATTAATTGGATCTAGATTGCAAAGTAAGTTGTATGAATCAGATCAAACCTGTTGATTACTTGCTAACCATTGTATCAGTTAAAATCCTTTAACAAGGTTGACCTAATAGTCATTGTATAAATCCTTTGAGCAAGGTGACATTCAGACTGGAATATTCTAAGTCCTCTAACAAGGCCACTCCTAACAGAGTGATTAAATCCTCTAACTAGGTCACATTTGATAGTGTGTTTTGTAACATTTAATAGGGTTGTCTCCTAACAGAGCTCACTTTAGAAGAGTGAAAGTTTTGGTAGCATGTTACTGGTGGTTTTTCCCATATTGGGTTTCCATGTTAAATCATGGTGTCAAAATGTGTGAATTTTCATGTTGTGTTTTATTGTTAAGTTTCTGCAAGCTTATTTCATTATTATAGTAAACTGCACACTTTTATATTATTGTTGCCAAACAAACCTGAATTGTTCAAATTGGTATAATTTTTTAATGGGCACATATAGACTTGAGGATAACTGATTCACCCCCCCCCCCTCTCAGTTATTCTAAATTCATTCTAACAATAAGGACATCATTGGATATGTACAAAAAAATGATATTACCTTCTGAAATGGATGAAAAAAGAAACAGAATAGTTAAGTTGCATGCCCTTAAGTATGCAATCATTCAAGGTCAGTTATGGTGGAGGAGCAATGAAGGATTACAGCTCAAGTGTGTTGACTATGATAAATCCAAGAACTTATTGGAAAAAATGCATAATGGTGCATATGGTGGTCATTATATGGCGAAGACTACTGCACATAAGATTATGAGGTCTGGTTTTCGGTGGCCTACTATCTTCAAGGATGCCCATAGCTATGTCGAGAAATGTGATGCTTGCTAGAGATTTATAGGTAAGCTTAAGTTTAGTGGGAATTTACCTTTGAGCCCTATTGTAGTTGCTGCACCTTTTAAAAAGTGGGGAATGGATTTCATTGGAGAGATTCCAAACAAATCTAGTGGAGGTCATTGATGGATTTTGGAAGCAACTGATTACTTTACTAAGTGGGTTGAAGAAATTCCCACCAAAAGGACTACTAATAAAGTCATTACTAATTTTATGTTACAAAATATTCTCACTAGGTTTGGTTGTCTTGAAACTATTGTGGTAGATAATGCTATGTGTTTCATGTAATGTCCCCGCCAGGGAACCCATAAGGAATCAGGTCTATGACTTAAAATTACAATTAACAATTTTTTTATTTTTTTTTCTAACATTATAACTTAACATCATTACCATTTACAAAAACATTCCTTAAGGTTCCCTTAATGAATTCAATTACCATTATTAAATATTTCATTTTATTACTTAATCGAGCAAAT
>MU228150.1:1133530-1166459 GCA_018584345.1 Thuja plicata | reverse complement strand
CTCTTTTTCCTTTGACAGCAATCTCTCTCTTTGTATGACCTCTCTCCCTTTGTTACTTCTCTCCCTTAGATGGATATTTCATATGTAATCAATTTATCTCCCTTAGAATATCTCTTCCTTCTGATTCGCAAGAACTTCTTATCATGGATATTGATATAATATTTTCTAATCAATGAGATAATCTCTCCCTTTTGATTCCTAGTATCTCTCCCTTATGATGATGAGATGATGATAATGAGATAATCTCTCCCTTTGACAACAATTCCAAACAAAATTACTAATACAATATGAAACATAACAATTTGATCAAGCTTTCCTATTGTAACTATTACAAATTTCTAGCTTTTGGTAAGCTCAAATAGCTTAGATTTGTTTCTTACAAAGTGGTTTTCTTCAATCTTCAATCCCTTCATTGGATAGATGTAGCATCTTCTTTCTTTGTTCTGATATGTGCTCTGCCTTGACTATTCCTCTTCTTGATAATCTCTTTTTCCTTTGACAGCAATCTCTCTCTTTGTATGACCTCTCTCCCTTTGTTACTTCTCTCCCTTAGATGGATATTTCATATGTAATCAATTTATCTCCCTTAGAATATCTCTTCCTTCTGATTCTCAAGAACTTCTTATCATGGATATTGATATAATATTTTCTGATCAATGAGATAATCTCTCCCTTTTGATTCCTGGTATCTCTCCCTTATGATGATGAGATGATGATAATGAGATAATCTCTCCCTTTGACAACAATTCCAAACAAAATTCTTCTCTATCATCTTCCATTTCTTTATATAATCTATTCCTTAAATTTCCCTATCTATTAGCAATAAAATGTCTCTAATATTTGATGCAGATTTGTACCTTGCTATGTACATATGTATTTGTTGTTGTCCATCTTTGTGTTTGCATCAACATGAATGATATTCATATTATGTGTAGGCTGATGTAACCTCCTAGTCAGCTTACTAACCAATAGACAAGGGTTGGACCCCTAGTCTTTGTCTCAGGTACTCAAATGTATCTTTCGATAATGGCTTGGTGAATATATCAGCTAATTATTCCTTTCATTGAACATATTCCACTATAACCTCCTTTGCTTGCAATTTTTATCTCAGATTGTGATACTTGATAGCAATATTCTTAGTCTTAGCATGCATGACTGGATTCTTAGAAATGATAATTGCACTGGTTTTATCATAGTAGATAATTACTATTTCAAGAATCTTCATATTCATACCTTCCAACAATTGTTTGATCCATGCAATATTGGAGCAATTTGCAGTAGCAGCCACATACTCTGCTTCTGCAGTAGACTGAGAGATGCATCCTTGCTCCTTGCTAATCCATGTGACAATTCTATCACCCATGAAGAATGCTCCTCTAGTTGTACTCTTTTGGTCATCAATGTTTCCAGCCCAATCAACATCTGTATAGACTTGTAGCTCAAATTTTCCTTCTCTTTTATACCATAAGCCATAGTCCTTGGTGTTCTTCAGATATCTCTTAATTATCTTGACATCAGTCATATGTGATTATTTGGGATTACTAGAGAATCTTGCAACTATTCCAACTGTATGTGCTATATCTGGTCTGGTATGAACAACATATATTAGTTTTCCAATTATTGATCTATACAAGGTTTGATTTACCTCATTTGATTTGTCTTCTTTTTTCAGCTTACATTCGGTAGCCATAGGTGTTCCAACTGGTTTGGAATCTTTCATCTTGAATATCTTTAGTACTTCCTTGATGTATTTGGACTGAGTGATACATATGCCTACATCTTTTTGAAGAATTTGTAGACCAAGAAAGAATTTGATCTCCCCAAACATAGACATTTCAAATTCTTTGCTCATTTCATTAGTAAAGGATTTTCATAACAATTCATTTCCCCCAAAAAAGATATCATCAACAAAAATTTCAACAATCAGAATATTACCATCGGTATCTTCTTTTAAGTATAGATTGTTATTTTCACTTGTTCTTACAAATTCAATGCTAATGAGATAGGAGTGAAGTCTTTCATACTAGACTCTAGGTGATTGTTTCAACCCATACGAGGATTTATGTAGTCTACATACCATTTTTCTCTTGTCTGGATCAACAAATCCTTTTGGTTGCTCAATGTATACCTCTTCTTCAAGTATTCTATTTATGAATGCAGATTTGACATCCATCTGGTATGCCTTGAATCCTTTGTATGCAGCATAAGAAAGTAGGATTTTGAGTCCTTCTAGTCTAGCAACGGGTGCAAAGGTTTCACCATAATCAATACCTTCTTCTTGTGCATATCCCTTGCATACTAGTCTTGCTTTGTTTCTACTAAATTATCCATTCTCATCAGCTTGTTTCTGAATATCCATTTGGTAATGTTGACATTCTTCTCATCTATTCTTAGTACTAGTGTCCATGTACTGTTCTTCTCAATCTGTTCTATTTCTTCATTCATAGCACTGGCCCATTCCTCATTTTCAAGTGCAGTATTAATAGATTTAGGCTCAAAATCACAAAGTAAACATTTGGTGTTCAGTGACTTAGTTCTTGTTCTCATTCCAGCCTTCTTGTCTCCTATGATTTAATTTTGTGGATGATGTCTTCTGACATACTTGGCAATTTTTGGTTCATCTCTTTGTTCATCATTCTGATCAGCTTCTTGACCTTCATTCTGATCTCCATCACTTTGACATCATCTTGAGGATTTTCCTAATTTTTGGTAATTACAGCATAATGCTCGGGTGCAATGTTATGTTTCTCAGGAGTGATACACTATTGCTCAGGTAGAGTGTCAGTTTCTGTATAAACAAACTTGTTTTAGTCCTCTGGTTCTTTTCTGGTTTCCTTATCATTCTTTTCTATAAATTCATCTATTTTCACATTTTCACTTTCAATGATTTTGTTAGATGGCTTGTTAAGACATTTATAAGCCTTGATTTTGGTTGAATACCCTAGGAAGATACCTTCTTCACTTTTTTAGTCAAGTTTTCCATTTCTATCATCCTTCAAAATATAACATTGACTACCAAAGATTCTAAAGTAACTTACATTGGGTGTATGACCATACCAAAGCTCATAGGGTGTCTTCTTTGTGTCCTTCTTTAATTGTACTCTATTTAATGTGTAGACAACAATACTGATAGCTTCCCTCCAAAAATTTTGAGTGATTCTCTTCTCAATCATCAATGTTCTTGCATAGACAACAATTGATCTATTTCTTCTCTCAGCAATTCCATTTTTTTGTGGTGTTCTTGGTGTAGAAACCTATCTTTTAATTCCCTGCTCATTGCAATAGTTAGTGAATTCATCTAAAGTAAATTCCCCTCCTATATCTAACCTTAAGCATTTCAATTTCTTTTTGATTTTTTTTCTACCATAGCCTTATACCATTTAAACATCTTGAATGCTTCTAATTTATCTTTTAAAAACATTATTGTCATCATTCTAGAATAATCATCAACAAAGAGAATAAAATACCTATCTCCATAGTAACTCTTTGTCCTCATGGGTCCACATAGATCAGTATGGACTAATTCTATAATTGCATTAGATGTATGGGTTCTACTCTTGAAACTAGACTTTGTCATCTTACCTTTTTGACAATTCTTGCACATGATATGCTCGGGCTTAGTCATGCTCAGTAAGCCTCTGACATTCCTTTTGTTGCTTATTTTTATCATGTTGTCAAAATTCACATGACACAATATTTTGTGCCACAACCATATGTCTTCATTTCTAGCCATTAAACAAGTGGTGTTAATGTCATCAAGCTAGAAAAGGTTACCTTTTGTCTGCACACCAGTTCCAATCAACCTTCCTAATTCATTGAAGATCTTTGCCTTCTTATTTTCAAATGCTACTCTATGACCTGAATTGTTTAGTTGTGAAACACTTAACAAATTATAATTCAGTCTTTTTACCTAGTAATTATTTTCACATTTGATCGGGTTATTTAACATTCTAGTTCCTTTACCTTCAACTGGACAAGGTGTGTCATTACCCATTCTTATTGAACCACCATTATAGTATTCAAAAGTCTCAAATTTTTATTTATCACTGGTCATATGGTGAGTGCAACCACTATCTATGATCCAGACATCATTCTTACTAACCTTAGATATGAGTGTAGTTTCTACATACTTTTCTCCTTTTTTGTCTGAATCATCCTTCATGGCTGCAAATACTATCTTGATGTCTTCTTTTGATTCGATGTTAGTGTCATCAGCTTTGTTCTCAGCTAGGTAACAAGCTTTCTTCCCTTTTTCCTTATAGTCCCGAGTATCCCTTTTGTTATATTTTTGGTTGCTTCGGTAATCTTTGTTATCACCTCTATCAAACTTGTTCTCATATGATCTGTCATTACCTCTGTCATCTTTTCTTCAGTTTGGACATCTTGCAACAAAGTGTCCAACCTCTTTATAATTGAAACATACAAGTGGTAATTTACCTTTTTATCTACCTTTGCCTCTCTACAATCTTCTTTCCATTAGTGCTTCAATATCATCAAGTCCTTGATCCTCATTATCACTTTCACTATCATTTCTAATAGCATGTCTCTGACTTGAATTACTTATCTTTAAAGAAGATTTGAATGCAGATTCTATAGATGGTAAAACATTATTATCAAAGTTATTCATCTCAAATGAAATTAGTCTACCAATCAGACTATCTAGAGTAACTATATTGTTTGCAACTACTCTCATTTCTTGAATAGAAGAAACTCTAATAGCATATAAAGGCAGTAAAGTTCTTAAGATTTTACTTACCACTGTCTCCTCTTCAAGTACACCTCCAACTCCTCGGATAGCATTGACTACCTCTTTGATTCTACAGCTATACTGAGTGATATTTTCTCCTTCTTTCATCCTTAGGTCATCAAACCTCCCTCTTAGGCTTTCTTCCTTTGCTCTTAGTGTGTGTGAATTTAATACACCTTCATGAGATGATTTATTTAACTACAATTCTATGGAAAAACATAAAAAATTTAAACTAAAGAGCTGCATTTAAATCACTAAACATCTCATGGTTCTCTAAATACTATGCTAGTAAAGCTCTCAGCCTTAATCTCTACTAGTGACAATCCTAGAATGAGAAATTGATACAAAAATATGCCTAATCTAGCTCAATTTTCTCTCAAAATGATGATTTATAATTCAAATGCTCATGAAATTCTTTCCAAAATTCTCAATTGGATATTGAAACTCTCAAAATTCTCAAGATTACTCAAGTTTGCTATGAAATTGCCTATAGGTTTGGTGCTACGCATTCAAATTTTCTAGGATTTATTATGCTTAAAAATGGTTTGTATTTATAGCAAATTCTCAAGTCTAGGAGATAGAGTTAATTGATCATGATTAAGCCTTGGTTGAGTGAAATGCTTTGAGATGGTTTCAAATGGGGGGAAAATTTAAATGATTATCTTAAATGTTGAGACAAAGGGACAAATTTGAGTGATTGAGATTCAATTTTGAAAATGAGTGATTGAGATTCAAATTTAGGAGTGATCCATGTGCTTTTGTATCTCAATTCCCATTGGTTGCTCAAATTCATGTTGAAAGATATTAGGGTTATTTAACTCAATCAATTAATTAAATTAGCCATGTAGGGATGAATAGGTTCAATTTGATTTTTGATTTAAAACTATACAATTAATTGATTAAAATCAATTATATAATTTTGATTGATCCTTTTAGGATTATATTTGATTATTTGATTTCATGGTTAACTAATCCTTTGATTTAACTTGATTTTGTCCATTTTAATTGACTTTGATCCATTTTGAATCATTTTGCTGAGATTTTTAGATTTGGATGATTCTAGGACACCTACCCAGTTTTGGGTGTCTACAAATGCCCCTCTTTGAATTGATGTGTGAAGCGCATTGATTCAAACAAAATTGCATGTCTTGATCACTGATTTGATATTGATTGATTGATAAACTTATCTGATTTGATAACTTGATTAATTTGAAACCTTGATTGATTTGAAAACCTGCTTGATTTGAAAATCTGATTGATGACTCTGATTGATAAAATTGATTGATTACTGATTTGATTTCATGCAGAATGCCCCAATGATAAAAGTTTGAATTTTCAATGCCCCAGATTTGGTTCAGAACCCTGATTTGATGATATGATTATGCCCCCTCAAAAATGAAATAGATTTATCTCCAGATGTGAAATATGATGAGACTGATGTAAAATAAGATCCAAGATGATTTCATTTCTGAAAACATTGATGATGAGAATGATATCACAACATGCCCCAGTTTGCAAAAAATGTAGATTTAAGTCACATTGGGTAAAAATCCCTCCAAAATTAGGTTTAATAGCTTAAATAGGTTGAAAACCCCAAATTTACTATTTATTTTTACTTTTCACTGTTGAGATTTTGCTCTGATCCTGTGAAGATAATCAGTCATGGTTGTGCCTATTCGAGAGCATCGGTTGGAGAGGGGTCATTGATATCAAAGACCACTAGATTACAGACCTCTGGTGAGTCATTTTGAACCTCCTGGTGCATTTATTGCTCGCATTTAATAGTATTTATGTCAATTTTTCATGATTTTTAGATTTTTTCCTGTTAAATGCCATGTATGATATTTTAAGCCACGCCTAGGCTAGTAAAATACCGCCTCTCTACTTTTAAATTCCATGTAGAATAAATTAAACCACGCCTATGAGCTAGGGAAAAAATGTGAAACTATGTTTAAAATGACGCTTGCCAAAACATCATGTTTTAAATGCTGCCTAGGAACACTTAAGTAACGCCTAGGTTGATAAAGTACCGCCTAAATCAAGAAGCACCGCCTCTGATAGGTTAAATGACGCGTATGATGTTTAAAATGATGTGTAGGTTAAAATTCCATGTACACTTAGCCAAGTGATGCCTAGAGGAAAATGTGATAAAATTTTAATTTGAAATTCTCAAACTGGTTGTGTGTTAATCCTTTGGATTAACAATTAGGTTTCCAAGATAGATAGATCTATTGTAGTAATGCGAACAAGTGATTAGAATATTGAGGATAATCATAACAATGAATGTTTTATTTGTCAATATGATTGGATAGAAAAATGATACGATAGATAACTGATCATATTGGTCCATGTCTCAAGATCTAGAGGTAGGAACAATAAGTTGATTGCACTCAAGAAGAGAAAATATTGATTGAACTAGATTGATTGACTTAGGATAATCCATTGATAGAAAAATTGTGATATAATTCCCTTGATTTTAAAAATAGGCACATCTCCATAAGTAATATGTACGGAATCTCACTTCTTGGATCTTAGATTTAGCTCAAGAGCTTACAGATCTAGAGTATAGAGTTATTGAGCTTTGTGCTTTGAGCTTCCTTCTAGACATCCCTCGGTTTTAGTTGAACCAAGGTCTATTGACACCTATGGCAAAGCGATGGTACTCTGACCACAATACCTTCCACTTGCCACTCAGGGAGATGACCATCACTCTCGAGGATGTGTATAGACTACTCTGTATCCCTACTCATGGGGAACAAGTTTATTATGATTTATTTTATGATGGGAGTGTCTGCAGATGGGTCTTCGATGATGATACCATTGAAGAAGAGATGATTACCTGGGCATAGTTTGCTTCTTTCCTGACATTGCCAGCAGTCTTAGGTGTTGTGATAGGTGGATTACTACTTCCTGATCATTGAGGTTGAGGATTCTCTATTGAATGGGGTCACATTCTGGAGGATTTGATTGCACAGCCTTGGCATTTTCATTGGGGATCTTGTGTGTTAGTACAACTATACCATGATATGCATGAGATTGTGTATAGACAAGTTGTGCAGTATCAGTCGGTGTAGTTCTACTTTAGTTGTGGATATGGGAGCATATTCCCATTACTAGACCGATAGTATCATGTTTCTGAGGCCACGATTATCCTTATTACTTTATGTACGGTAGCACGGTTGTCCAACATCATCTAGGAAAACTAGCGTATTGGAGTTATATGATTGATGACATGGATCAGGTCATGTGGTGACCATATTTGGGATGTGAGGGTAGGTGGGAGGATGACGATGAGCTCCTGTACATATTTTTGTTGAGGTGGATGATTGGTTGATCACCACTCCTGATTGAGAGATTCTATTTCAGGAAGGTATCCAGGCAGTATGGCTGAGTTCAGGATATGCCTCGGGGTATGACCCTTTATGCATGAGTATAGGCTGAGTGGTCTATATGGGGTGCACAGACTGATTTTTAGTATGCATGTAATGAGATTGACAAATTTATCTTCATCATATGGGACATGTTAGAGCATGTAGTAGATGTAGGGATGTCCATGGAGATAGAGAGTGGTTCTCCAAACATAGATTTATGAGGTTTATAGACGTAGTAGAGTCAATCCTAGATGTAGATGAAACATCAGGTGATGAGGGAGGGGATGGAGGAGATGGTGGTGGTGGTGGCAAGAGATGGAGACAACAAGCTCCTAGAGTGCAGAGAGCTCCTATGGTGATTGGCAGAGGATGGGTGGGACCTAGGACATGGGATGGTCACATTAGAGTGAGAGGTGGGGGATTTTGGCCAGCTCGACAGGCACAGGGACCTGTATTAGTTCAGCCTTGCCCAGGGGTTGCATGGGGATAGTAGAGATAGAGATTTGGATGACATGCTCATATTGCAGTTGTTAAACAGGTTCCAAGAGCACAGCCTCCTTCATAGGTACATACAAAATAGGTTCCTATAGTTCAAGGATAGATTTTGGCATAGTAGGTGCCTCCTCAGATATCAGTTACACCACTAGTGTCAGTACAGGCTCCTCAGGTACCACAGGTACCCCAGGCTCCACAAGCTATAGATTCCTTAACTCAATATGTGTGCACTTTATAGGTAGGGCTGACAGTAGTGGTTGGTCAATTAGACCATGTGGCCGTGATGATGTAGTAGTTTTTGGCTATGATGTCACAGAGGCCTAGTGTTGCTAGTACTAGTCAAGGAACACCTCCTACTCAGGATAGAGTAGATGATAGAGGGCCTAATGGGAGAGGGGATGGATCTAAGATAGGTGATGGATTAGGTGCCCCTAGTGGGTCTTGATATATGGATATGGATCCACATTTGATGATGTATCAGCTTATCATGCTTTATTGATTTGGTCAGGACTATGTTGATGTATCATATTTATGTTGTTGTATCTTGGTATACATATTTGATGGATCATAATTTGATGGACATTTATATGATGACTTTCCTTGATTCACTATGATATGTTGATTTTTAGATGTGAGATATCATTTATGCACATGTCTATATGATGGTTTATGGATGCATTTTACTTTTTATTATGCTATGGATGTAGTGTATCTTACATATGATATAGATTAGATGGATGCAAATTATGTATGCACTTATACCTATATGCTTTTGCTTTCATTATGAATGTAATGCATTGATGTATGGATACATGGATATAGATGATTATATGAATGTGTAACCACCTGGATTTGGTCTGTTATGACCATAGACCCTATTTTCCCTAAGTGTGATCATACCCACAATTATGTTCAGACAACTCTTCAATCGGCTAACATAATTCATTCAAATCAAATTTAATCTCCTAAGTGATCTAATCACTAAATTTTATTAATCACCTAAGCCAATCAAATCAATTTAATCCAAATCAATTCAAATCAAACATGGATAAGGTAATTAATTTAAAAGGAATTAAATAAATCCCTATTATATCAAATCACTTGCAAAAAGCCTATCTTCTATCCTAAATTAATCTAATTAATTGGATATAGTCCTAATTAATTATCTAAAGCAATAAAAAGCTTAAATAATTAACATTCCTATTTTTGAATTAATATATTTAATATAATTCATTTCATTAGTATTCCCCTAAACCCCAACCTAACCTACTTCAACCACCTTGACCCTGGGTTCAAACCCATCCCAACCTATTCACCCCATGCTAAATCTAGTCCTAATCCTAATCCCACTCTAACCCACCTCCTAATGATGTCACATTCCTAAAAATGTGATTAAGAACTCAACCCACTTGAGAAAGTCAACTTTCTTAAGCTTGACTCTTAACCCTCTCCATGCCTCTTAAGTGTTTGCATTTAATGCATATGACCTCTCCATGCCTCTTAAATGCTTGCATTTAATACATATTCCTCAAGCCCATGCCTCTTAAATGTCTTTGGCATTTATTCCTCTTACACCCCATTAATGAGTTTTGCAACTCCATTAATGACCCTTGTCCCCCCTCTCTTTCCTCATTTCTTCTATAAATAGGAGTTTTTGAGCACAAATAAGCCTTCATTTTAGATTGAAAATGCATTGTTATGTTGTTAGGATTTATATAGATTCATGTTACATTCTATTTTTCATGTTCATGCATTATTATAATCCTAATTTCTAGAACTAGAATGCATGTTATTTAGATATCTTTCTTATTTTTAATAGAATCTTTCATGCTAGGTTGTATATGTCACTGGAAAAGGAATAATCTAAGAGCTATTATGTTATTTTTCACACTCTTCCTAGTTAGAAATCAATAGATCGACTTTAGTAGATTTACATGCTTAACTAACCCTATTTTCACCAACATAATGATCTATTGAAGTGTTGTGTCGCAAGTAATAGGTGCACTATTTCTCACACACATTTATGGTGCCCATCATGGGGTGTCAATTCTGAATTTTGCCTCATGTTAACTCCATTTTTCACCTATTTATCTTCCCAATTTTCAAGT
This sequence comes from Thuja plicata, assembly GCA_018584345.1. Taxonomy (NCBI): domain Eukaryota; kingdom Viridiplantae; phylum Streptophyta; class Pinopsida; order Cupressales; family Cupressaceae; genus Thuja; species Thuja plicata. Next base: position 1,155,738 of record MU228150.1, on the reverse strand, counting down.
CCAGAGTCATTTTTGGTAGCGGAAGCTCACATCTGGGATACGCCCTCGCACCGCAGAAAATGAGGCTTGCATCCGGGATTTCCTGGGTCATTTTCAGTATAGGCTCGCATCTGGTGAAAATTTTGTCGCATCCGGTAGTAGAGGATCATATCTGGTAAAATGCATCATATTCTATATTTCTAGGATCACATCTGGTTAAAAGTTTTGTGTACTTCATTGCCTAACCTCTAACATCTTAACCTGTTTGGTTTTTGATCTTTTGGATAGCTTAATTAGTGTTTGCAGGTTGTCATTAGGGTTGGAAAAGTGGGGGAAAAGAATACTAACTTATTTTTTTCCAAATTACCATCCCTTTATCTTGACCTTTATTTTTGTTCTATCTTTCAAACTATAAACACTTTCCTCGCATTTATTAAATTGATTAGAGAAGTATGCTCTTTTCCTTTACAGGAAAATTAGAAAATCAAACATCGATTTAGAATTTGAAAGGAATTGGGGTAAAAAGACAAAGCAAAATCACTGTATAATTCATTTTTGGAATTAGTAAATGAACAACACAAGTCACCTATATTTTGTGGGATAAATGAACTTCATCATCTAAATTTGGAGTCTGAAATTGAACAAGCAAATCACTTAATATTGCGGATAATTGAACAACACAAATTTGCTTTCACGCATCCTATTTTCATTAACTTAGGAACATTTAAATTAGGCTCAACATAGCTTGAGGGTATGAACTTTTATTTGTGTGTTTTGGGAGAAAACAACATGGATTAGGAGAGTATGCTCTTCTTCTTTTGAAGAATTAGAAATCTAGACAACTTATGCTCGCCAATCCCTTGTATGCTTATTTAATAGTAGAGGGTCTGTCAGTTGAGGAAAAAATCTCCCGGGAATGACCCAAGTGAGGACAAGTTTTATGCCAACCCTTCCAACTCACTATAAATAATCGCTTCCTCATAGGCCAAAGCCTCGGAAGACAGAGTCAATTTTGTTTTCATAATTTAGACATCATTCCTTGAACATGCTTGGGTATGTGTAGAGTGGAGTTGCTTGAATCTTGCTTGTGAGACTACACATATTTGGGTACTCATAGGGATATATGCCTCAATTTTTCCTTGTGAAATTCTATGGGAGATGCTTTCAAATGGATTTCCCCATCATAAACAATAAACTTTGTAGACAAACTACCTGATTCATCCCTAAAAGGGTGATAATCCTTGTGCAAGGACAAAAATTATTGGCCCCAAGACACTCATCATGTCATGCCCTCACTTTCATTTGGATTTAGCTAATACAAAATCATGACTGAAGCCATTGCATTCTTGGTGATGGTTGTATTCTAATTAGCATTTTAGTGTGTACTTAAGTCAATGAGCAAGGATTTTCATCGTGCACCTAGAAAATAGGGCATAAGGATGTGTTTGTTCCCTTAACAATACAAAATTTCTTGATGTATCTGAAAGATCACTAACAAGATAAAATCCTTCAAAACAAGAAAAAAAATTCAATCCTTGGTCTACCCATGTGTTTTTCACTCACCAACGGGTCTCAGAATGCAATCTGCAATCAAACAAACTTCACACACTTTCAAGACAAATTTTTCAAAACTGGCAAAATCTGACGGAGACATCAGAAAATTGCATTGCATCCCAGATTTCCTGGCTTGTATTTGGTATCCTAGCTTATATCTAGTATCCTGGCTCATATTTGGTGAGCTCATCATCACATCTAGGGTTCAAGCTCACATCCAAGGTCATCAGTAGCTTGTATACTATATTTTTTGGCTCACATCTAGGAGCTCACATCTAGGATAGTGGGAACTTGCATAATAGCTTCTTAGGAAAACTTAGTTTATTTAGATACCCTTTTGGCTCTTTTTTCTATCCCTATTGTCTTTTCTAGTCTCCTTATTGTTGTGTCGAGACACTTTTTCAGACGTCTACCTTGCATGTCCTATCAGTTTCTCGCAATCCATCTCAATACATGTGGTCTATCAGCATTTTACAACAACTTGATTCCCAGCTCACTATCAGGGAATTCTAACCCTCTGACATTGGAATCATTTACTTTCACCAAAACACAAAAAATACTTCCACCTAGACACACTCACTTGAACGATTCAAGATACTACCTGACACTATCAGGAAACTTTGATGAAGTTGAGATACGGATACATGGTTAACACAAGACACAACAAGTACATGTCTAAAGGATAGAAAGTACCTCCTAAATCACCACACTTTCAAGGAGAAACATCTCAGAGTTCCCTACTTGATCTAGACTCTCCAGAAATGGATAGGTCCACTCATGAATAGAGTGAGGCTTTTGACGAATATAACAATAGAAAAAAACAAAAGCACGAAGATATCGATGAAGAAGAAGAACCCACATTTGAATGTCCTCTATTTGAATCAGGAAGTGAAGAAGACATCACTGAAGAAGAATACTATAAACTCAAATAGAGCAAGAGATTCCACAAGATATTGGAAAAGATGATTGATGAAGATAAAGAGAAACACTTTCTCCATCTAGCATCCACTGGCATAAAGTTACCCAAGGATTATGATGTAGAAAAACTAATAGAAAAGGAGGTACCAACTCCTATATCTATCCTCACCAAACAACTCACATTAATGCAAATAGAGCTTGCGACTCTCAAATAGGAGAAGGCTAAACCCAAGACAAAATACTCTATGGACTCCATTTGTCCATTTCCTTTCGACAAAAGTATCACTATGGTTCTATTCCCTCCCAACGTGCACAGCCAAAATACAAGTATATGGGAGAGACCGATCCACATGACTATGTTAGAGAATTTTGTACTCTTAGCATAGAGTACATGCATGAACCTACTTACCTTATGCGGATTTTTCCTGGAACTCTAGGAGGCAACGCCATGGAATGGTTCTTGAAACTTACACCATGGAAGGTCAAAAATTTTGAGGATTTAATTCAATAATTTATCCAACATTTCTCCTATAATATCCAGCATGATGTGACTATAATGGATCTATGCAACACTAAACAAAAGACTAGCGAATCCTTTACCCACTTTCTACAAAGGTGGAGAAAAAGCTTTGCACGGTATTCAAGAGCTATTCCCAAATCTGAGAAAACAAAAATCTTTGTTAATAACTTGGTACCTGAGTTGAACTACGCATTGCAAATGCAAGACTCCCCTAGCTTTGAAAGGATGATCAAGAACACCCTCCGTATTGAAGAAGTTATGGTCAAGAAGGGAGAAATCACTCTCCAAAGTGAAAACAAATCTAAAAACTCCAACTCCAAACCAAAATGGTGGAAGCAAAACAAAAATGTTGTTAACGATGGAGTTGTAGATGCACCCAATGTTGGTCCTAAACCTGAGGTCTTCAATCTGACTAACAACATGCAAGAAAGCAAAGATGCTAAGGTAATGACCCCCATATCCAAAGCAAACAATGATAATAGCAAGGGTTAGCCATAGACTTCAAAACCTCAAAGAACATTCACTCCTTTGGGAGAGCCTCTCGAGACTATTTTGAAGACACTATTAGACAACAAAGTTCTCACAATCACAGATTCCAAACCATGGGAACCAGTGGTCAAACCAAGGTGGTGGGATGATAACTCTTACTGTGTCTTTCATAAGAACAAAGAACACAAGACTAACAACTGTCTTAAACTCAAACATGTTATTCAGGACCTTATTGAAGGAGGAAAAATCAAAGTGGAGGGACACACTACCAATGAAGATCATACAACATTTAACAAACTGTTCCCTAAATATGAGAAAGGGGAAGCATCTAAAGGAAAAGGTAATGAAGTAAACTACACCTATTCCAATAATGATAATGTGATCAATATGATAGAAATTAAAACTGAATCAGTAAATGTGGTCACAATCAAAGGTATTTTTTCCCAATCGAATGCAATGACTCAGAGCCAAGCACAATTCACGATCAAAGGACCCAATTCTTCATCAAAACCAACATCAACATCCAAGGTTCCTATTTTTACTATTCCTAAACCAACAGCAAAACACACAGTTACTATTCCTATAGAAAAGTATGACTTGGTGGACCAATTGCAATGAACCTCTACTAAAATTTCCATTTTTGAGTTGCTTAAAATATCCACAGTGCATAGGGAAATCCTGGAACAAACCCTACATGCCACAAATGTACCAAAGGACCTTGATATAGACAAATTCCAAGTGATGGTTAATCACATCTCAGCATCATATTACCTCTCCTTTTCTAAAGAGGATGATAAATCTTTGACACATCCACATAATCAACCTCTTCATATTGAATTCCTCATTCATAAATCCCATGTTAGACGCATATTGATAGATGGAGGCGTAGGATTGAATATTTGTACACTTAATCTAATTAGGAAACTGGATCTTTCAAAACAAACCATTGACTCTAGAAGAAAAATAACTATCAAAGCTTATGATGAGGAAGAAAGAACCTCTAAAGGTCTTATTTTTATACCCATCAAAGTCGGGCTGATTGAAATAAATGTCATCTTTTAGGTTGTGGATCTACCCCTGGCTTACAATATCCTGTTGGGGGGACCATGGATTCATGAAATGAAAGTTATGCCATCTACTTACCACCAATGTATAAAGTTCCCACGTAATGGGGTGGAGGTGACAATTCCAGTAGATGCTAATTATACTTGCAACAATATCAAGGCAGACAGTATGATTCCAGATAACAAGGAAGCTATGGATGAGATTACTCCTGAAATTGCCAAGGACATGGTGATGAAAAGCTCTGGAAAAACCTTAAAACTTGAAGAAATAGGTATGGGAGAATACAAGCTGAACATAACTCCGTCACTGATAGAATTACCAATATCACCAAGATCCTATGGAAGACCCTCCTTGTCATTCACACCTACTGCATCTAAAGAGCTAGAAATCCACAAAGTGACTAGCATGGTTAAGGCATCCACATCTTCTTTAGATAACACAGAAGAACAAGCAATCTTGGACTGGCTTTACAAAGGAGAACCAAAGGAAGCTGAGGTCAAACATGTAGAAATATCCCTAAAATAGTATGGTAAAGGATACGACCTCCTCAAGCAAATGGGATACAAAGGAAAAGGACCTCTAAGCAAAACAAGAAGAGGACTTATTGAACCTATACACATGGAGTTCAGGAATACCAGAGACAAAATAGGACTAGGTTTTAATACTAAATTTGACAAACCTACTTCAAAAGATATTCTGGTCTCTGACAAAGGGAGTGATGAAATAGAAGAGATAGAACTAGAACAATGGTCATATGAAAGGTTATTACATGTTGGCATAGATAATTCCAACTATTAAGGAGAGCGCTATGTACCAAGCTTTGAGGTACCACGAGACATTCATATACCTTTCTTACCAAATGCTCCTATTAAAGAGGTAGGAGACACAACAGAAGATTATCCAGAGGTACCATTGATAGAAAAAGCTACAGAGAGTACACCCTAACAATAGGATTCACATCTTAACTAGGGGAAGTTAGTCACAATCACACATGTCCTTGATTTACCACACTTTGATCCACAGGTGGCTAACTGAGTACATCAGATAACTATTGCAGAATTCTTAAACAGGTCTTATGATGAAATAACAGAATCTCATGATTATAAATGGGATGAGTTATTTGTCACCACATAGGACATTGAAATAGATGTAATTCACATGTTTGTGGCTCCATCAGCACCCAGAGAGCATCCTAACACTACTCCCAACAATAGTGATATTCCTCAAGCAGAGGAAGAGTTCCTTCCCCCAATCATTGATATAGAGACTAGTGTCCTCATAATTCTAGAAGAACTTCAGAGGCGACAAGCAAGAAGCCTCATTTTACAAAGACATGATGATGAAAGTTCTACTGATGAGTCACTAGATTTTGGTCCACATATGACTAACAATGACCCTTTTAATGACAATCTAACTCTTATTGATCTAAACATCAAATAACTTAACTTAACAAGACATGTCATGTCAGTTAATAGTCTTGACGCTAACACGATGTTGTCCTTCCCAGAGTCTGACTCCTTGTCTTTGATAAATCCAAACCTAATCAATTGGTCTAGTATGGATCTTACACCTACTCTCAACTTTCCCAATGACTACACCTTGGCTTGCTATCTAAATGCTTGTGAACCCTACCCTTCTTCTACCAATGCAAGGAGCATGAACATGTCACAGGAGGATATCAAGTTTCTCAGTCAAAAATTGAAAAATAAAAAGAAAAAGGGAACTGATGGTGAAAACCACATTGTGGCAGTGTCAGATCCTAAAATAGTAAAAATAAAAGATGTATCTGATGGTGAAAACCTCTTAGAGGTGCCAAAGGATGAGATTCTTGATATCCTCCTTGAGAACTTTCAAGAAAGGTATTCAGTTCTGATAGAACCAACACAACCAATTAATTTGGGCATAGCTAAAGTTCCTCAAATAGTCCATCTAGCACAATATTTGTCAGAAGAGGACAAGACATAGCTCACTAAGTTCCTGAAAGAGAAGAAGATCAATTTTGCATGGTCTTATATCGATATGCATAGACTAGATCCTGAATTAATAATGCACCACTTGTCTATATCTCTCAGGATCAAACCCGTGAAATAGAAACTTATAAATGGAGCTAGAGAAATTATTTAAGGTTGGATTCATCAGAGTCATTGCCTACATAAGATGGATCTCCAATGTGGTTCCAGTGTCTAAATCTGATAAATCTATCAGGATATTTATAGACTTCAGAGAATTAAATAAGGCATGTCCTAAGGATGATTTCCCACTGCCTAATATTGATATGATCATAGACCTCACAGCATGCTACAAAATGTATTCATTAATGGATGGTTTCTAAGGCTATAATTAGATAAAAATTACCCCTGAGGATCAAGAGAAAACTACACTTACATGTGCAAGGGGCACCTTTTGCTGGAACATCATGCCATTTGGGTTAAAGAATGCTGGTTCTACATATCAATGAGCAATGACTACTATATTCCATGATATGATGCATAAAAACATGGAGGATTACGTGGATGACACGTTAGCTAAATCCAAAGAAAGGAGAACTCATATTGATGATTTAAGAAAGATATTAGATAGAATGGAGCAATTTCAACATAGGCTCAATCCAAAGAAGTGTGCCTTTGGGGTCCAATCAGGAAAACTCTTAGGGTTTATTGTTTTAGCAAAGGGAATTGAGGTAGATCCTCCAAAGGTCAAAGCTATACTAGAGATGACTCCTCCATGCAACATTAGTCAAATGAGAATATTAAAAGGGAGAATTCAATCAATCATGAGGTTCATGTCACATCTTTCTGACAAAGCACAACCTTTTACCAAGTTACTACACAAAGGGGTCACCTTCAAATGGGATGAACACTATGAAGCCAACTTCAGAGAATTAAAAGAGTACCTAGCTTCTCCTCCTATTCTTATGGCACCCATTCATGGAAAGCCATTACTCCTATAGATTTCAGTTATAGCTACATCACTAGGAGTATTGCTAGCACAAGATGATGAAAAAAAGAAAGAAAGAGTGATCTACTACATCAGTAGAACACTAGTCTCCTATGAGCTCAATTACAACATTATTAAGAAAGCATGCTTAGCAGTTGTCTTTGTATCATAAAAATTAAGACACTACATGTTATCACATACAGTAAGGCTCATTTAAAAGATTGATCCTTTAAAGTATCTTTTAAGCAAAATGGCATTAACAAGACATCAGGAAAAATGAGTCCTCATTCTAAGTGAATTTGACATTGAGTATGTAGACAGGAGGGCTATTAAAGGATAAGTTCTTGTAGATCAACTAGCTGATTCACCACTTCAAGATGATGAACCTTTAAGGATTGAATTCCCTAATGATACCATTATGCATCTAACTGAGTACCCGTGGAAGATGTACTTTGATGGTTCTTTCACGCAACAAGGCTCTGGAGCAAGAGTTTTATTCATAACTCCTCAAGGATACAAGATACCCAAGTCTTACAAATTGATGTTTCCATGCATGAACAAAATTTTTGAATATAAAGCATTGGTAAATGGCCTTAAGGATTCTATGGAGTGGAATATTGTAGAGTTACACGTGTATGGTGACTCCCAGCTCATTATCAATCAAGTCGATGGAGATTATCAGATGAAAGATGAGAAGTTGACACCCTACAAACAACTGGTTGATGACCTAAAGAAATACTTTGTCTTCATCACATTCCAGTAAGTACCCAGAATGGAGAATAAGATTTTTGATGCTATGGCTACAATGGTGTCCATGTTACAATTGGAGGAACATCAATTCTGCTATGACTTCTTGGTGGAAGAAATATCCTATCCTGCCTTTGATACCCCTGAATATCAATTAATTTGTGCTTTGAACACCCCAGACCAATCTTGGTATGCTAATATCATTTCTTACCTCACTGACCAAACCATTCCCAACAATCTATCAAGAAATTAAAAAATATCCTTGATTAGGACAGCATCACGTTATGTCCTCATAACTAATAACTTATATTGATGAGGTCTTGACAGTACGCTTCTTAGGTGTTTAGAACTCAAAGAGTCAGATCGCGTGTTAAAAGAAGTCCATGAAGGTGTATGTGGATCACATTCAAACAAATTTTCACTCACAAATAAATTTCTCAAAGTAGGCTATTACTGGCCTACCATGAAAAAGATGCTATTCAGTTTTCCAAAACATGTCATAAATTCCAGACACATGGAAATCTCATCCATGCTCCTGCCTGAGAACTTATACCTTTCATTACACATTGGCCATTTCAGTAATGGGCCTTTGACTTGGTTGGACAAATATATCCCAATTCTTCAAATGGACACAAGCTCATCATTACGACCACTGAGTATTTCACAAACTGGGTCGAGGCCATGCCGCTAATCAAAGCCACTGGCAAACAGGTGGCTATGTTCATTCTGAACTACATCATCTGTAGATATGGGATACCCTCTTCAATTGTAACAGACAATGGGGGCCAATTTGAAAACCAAGACATTGATGACCTTTATGAACAGTTCCACATCACTCAACACTGCTCCTTAGTCTATTACCCTCAAGGTAATGGATAGCTTGAGGCATCTAATAAGAATATTCTCAAGATCCTACACAGAAATGTAAGTCTGGCAGAGACTGGCATCTACAACTAAATTCGGCACTTTGGGCCTACAGAAAAAGCATCACAACACCAATAGGAGCCACACCATTTTCCCTAGTCTATGGCACTGAAGCAGTACTACCTATTGAGGTTGAAATCCCATATTTGTGGATATATTTACAAGGTCTTGTTACTGATGAGAAATACCACATAGATAGGGTGAATTCTTTAGACCTACTGGATGAGTGCAGACAATAGACATTTGATCATCTAAAGGTGTACCAAGAACGCATGTCCAAGGGGTACAATAAAAAGGTTAAACCATGCCAATTTCAAGTGGGGGATCTCGTCATAAAGGAGAATCCTAAGAACCAGCCTAACAGAGAACAAAAAGGAAAGTTTAAATGGTGCAGGAGCACCCTTGAGAAACTAGTAAGTTGGTGGTGTCATGCCATTTTGGGTGTGTGAGTGTGTGAAAGACCTTCTTGTAGGGCAATGTAAATACATAAGGTCATGTGGACCAAGAGTGATTAGCATAGGTTTTAGTATTTCTCTCTGATATGTGAAAATAGCTCTATTTGGCTCCATTTAGTGAATTGTACTTGATGATGTCATCAAATGTCAAGATGATGTCATGGAGGTTCTTAGGGTCCTTGGATACCCTAGGTGGTCTAGCTAAGGTTAGATAGGTTAGATAAGGACCTAACCACTTGAAAAGTGCAAAGATGTAAAAATGTTGCTATGCAACATTAGCAACTTTGAAAAGTTGTTGACAACATTTTTGTTGTTTAGAGGGTTTCAAAGTTGAGGTTGTTTTTGAACCCATAGAAGGAGTGAAACATGTGTGTGGAGAGGATATCAGGTAGGAAAAACCCTAATTTGAGGGGGAGGAGACATTGTACGGATTTTGGAGTTTTGGAGCAGAGCATTTTGAATGAAAGAGCAGCAGTATTGAAGAATTTTGGATTTTCCTTGTATTGAATGGATTATATTAGGGACTGTGAACATTGGATGCCATTTTTGGGCATGTTGTAAATCTTTTTCAATAGTTAGTTTGATTTTTAGTTGTTTTTGTTTCATAGTTTGTAAATTCTTTTGGTATTGGACTGTTTGCTGTCCATTTTTGGTTAAGAAGCAAGGATGTGGACCTAACTCAACTTTCCACCATTGGTTCTATACGGCCACTTGGGGATGGAGACTAGGTCCATGGAGCTTTGAGAATCTAGAAGGAGGAGCTCTGAAAGTGTTGGTAATGATTTTTAATATCTTGCCCTAGGTGAGCTAAGTGAATAGCCTGGTTAGGAAGATTAGATAACAGTTAGGTTAAAGTTGCAGGAGGTTATTGTCATGAGCCAAGAAGGCCATGGATGTAATGAGAGATGTTATGCAGGTATTCAGGAAGGTGGAGGATTTCCCAAGACATCAAGTTTCCAAGGTTTGAAGCCAAAGGCCCAAAACTGGTCCAAAAACAAGAAAGAAGCCACATTCTAGAAATAGGGTGTACGGACAATGTCAGACCATGTGACCTAGAAAATCCTTGTGGGTTTTTTCTTTACTTGAAGAATGCCACAAAATATTTGGGGGTCCTTTGAAGGTTTTGCACTGAAAAATTGTTGTCCTACTTTTTAGGAGGCCTAATTGGAGGAAAAAGGCTACAAGGCCTTAAAGATAGGAAACTAGAACTAGATGGAGAAGTGGCTCAACTTGGAGTCTTAAAACCCATGTTGCAATCCAAGATTGTAGTGAAATGAATCCCTCGACCTCCTACAACTCAATTTCATGGTTAGGGCTTGGAAGGTGTAGATGTGAAGAGTTCTTGTAGAACTCAAGAATTGTGACCTTAACGGGATAGGAAGTTTCTTGGTTGGAGGGAAGGATTGAATCTTTCCAAGTGATAGAGGGTGGATTGAGGAAACCCTAGAGGTCTTAAGAGAGGCCTAAGAATAGTTTTAAGAAAACTTTGAAGGTTACCAAGGAGACTCCCTATCAGAGTGGTATCAGAGCCCAAGTTCAAGATTTGGGAAGAAAAAGTAGTGCAGCTAGTGGATGTTGCAGACCAAAGATTCAAGTGAGGAATCCAGTGCATCTAGCAGGATGGTGACCAATGCTAAATTGGCCAAGAAATTTGAAGAACAAGAAGAGGATAATAGGTTTCTGAGAGAGAGATTGGCTCAAATGGAGATACTCTTGGATGAAGTTCGAGACAAGGCTGAAAGAGTCAAGGACAAGGTAGACCAGAAAGTGGAAAAATAAGCTAAGGAGAAGGAGTGGGACCTTGAAGAAGAAGCACCTACCCTTGATTTGGTCTCACTAGAGGAGCCCTTCTTGAAGGAACTTAAGGCCTTAAGTGGTAAAGCCTTGGAGGGTGTGCCTTTGTTCAGTGGACAAATGGATGTTGACTTAGTTTTGGACTGGATAGACAGCCTTGAGAATCACTTTGAATGTGATGGGGTGACTGATGCTCAAAAACTCAAGGTGGCTAAGTCTATATTGAGAGGACCAGCACTTACCTGGTGGAAATATGTTTAGAATGAAAGGGAGAAAGAGGGCAAGAGTCCTATTATGTCATGGAAAGGTATGTTGGCTAAGCTGAAATAAACTTATCTCCCGGATGACTATGAAGTTCAAATGCATAGAAAGAGACAAAACCTTAGGCAAAAAGACCTTGAAGTCCAAGCATATATAGAGGAGTTTCAGAAGTTATGTTTAAGATCCAAGATAGTGGAAGATGAAAGCATTAGATTGGCTAGATATCAAAATGGGCTCAAGTGGTCTATACAAGAGGAGATGAGTCTCACTACTCTAACAAGTGTGAGACAATGCTATCAGATGGCTCTAAAAATAGAAGAAAAGAGCAAGAGGAAACATGATCAGACCTCTAGAGGAAGAGGTAGAGGAAAGGAAAATAGAGAAAGAGGGAGCTTTGTAGGCAGTTTTGTAGGCAGAGGCAATGACTATAGGTCCCAAGGTGAAGCTAAGTTGACTGAGATAGTCAATGAGACCAGTGGTAGAGGAAGCATGAGTAGAGGAAGAGGCTTCCAAGGTGGTGGAAGAGGTAGATTTGGAGGTTCAGGTAGAGCCTCACACTTTGAAAAACATTAAATTTTTTCATTGCAATCAACTAGGCCATCTAGCCTATAGGTGCTCGGAGAAAGCTACTAGCTCACATGGTGAGAAAAGAGTAAATTACATTTCTCAAGAGGATAATAACAATGGTAAAACCCTTGAGATCAATCTTGATTTAGAAAGTGGGGAGAATCTTATGATCAGGAGAATACTCATTAAAGAGTCGGTCAAAGAAGAAGCCAAGCAAAGGAGGGCACTATTCAAAGTAAAGTGAAAGATTCTTGGGAAATTTTTCAAGATGATCATAGACTCGGGGTCTACTAATAATATTATATTAGAGGAGGTAGTCAGCAAGTTAGGATTGACAAAAATTCTGCATACAAACCCATACAGAGTGACATGGTTGAATAAGGGTCAGCATGTTCTTGTTAATGAGCAAGCATGGGTTAATTTCTCAATAGGAAGGTATGTGGATAGAATCTTATGTGATGTACTTCCAATGGATGGATGCCACCTACTCTTAGGTAGGCCATGGAAATTTTATAGGAAGACAATTCCTGATGGAGAGAAAAATTCTTATTCCTTCAAGAAGGATGGGGTCACTTATAAAATTCAGTCACTTGTGGATGATGAGGGGTCTACATCAACAGATTCTAATGTCTTATTGTAGGGAGGTAAAGAGTATTTGCAGACAGTAAAGAGTAAAGGAGGACTACACTATGCTATCATGCTTAAGCCTAGTGAAGAGAAGAAGGTGGAACAAACACTATTGCCAAGGGAAGTGAAAGAGTTGTTGAAAGAGTTTAAATACATAGTTAGTGATGGGACACCAACAATGTTACCACCTCTAAGAGACATAAGTCATTAGATTGACTTCATACATAGAGCATCTCTACCAAACAAGGCAGCATACAAGGTGACTCCTGATCAAAACAAGGAGATAGCTAAACAAGTCCAAGAAATTTTGGACCAAGGTCTAATCAGGCAAAGCATTAGCCCATGTACAGTGCCAGTGGTTCTAGCATCAAAGAAGGGAGGAAAGTGGAGGCTTTGTACAAACTCAAGAGTAGTTAATAGGATCACTATGAGATACCAGTTTCCAATTCCTAGGATTGAAGATCTTATGGACTATTTGGGAGGAGCAAGGTACTACACCAAATTGGATTGTAAGAGTGAGTACCATCAAATCAGAATTAAGGAGGGTGATGAATGGAAGAAAGCATTTAAGACAACAAAAGGGCTCTATGAATGGTTGGTCATGCCCTTTGGGCTTAGCAATGCTCCAAGCACCTTTATGAGGTTGATGAAGGAGGTGTTGAAGGACTACATAGACAGATTTGTAGTTGTGTACTTAGATGACATCCTCATTTTTAGTAAGACCAACGAGGAACACCTCCAACATTTGCAGATTGTGATGAAGAGACTTCATGAGGAGAAGTTGTCCATTAACTTGGAAAAGTGTGAATTTATGAAACAAGATTTGGTTTATCTTGGTTTTGTGGTGTCTCAAGGAACCTTGAAGATGGATCCCAACAAGGTTGAGGCAATATTAAGTTGGCCTACCCCTACATGCAGCTTTGAGGTAAGAAGTTTTCATGGACTTGCACAATTTTATAGGAAGTTCATTAGAGGCTTTAGTGAAATATGTGCACCAGTATTAGATACAATTAAGGGAGGAGTGAAAACCAAATTCAAATGGACTCTAGAGGCTAGTAGAGTTTTTTAAGTATTGAAGAAGAAAGTGGCAACACAACCTATTTTGGTTTTGCCAAATTTTGATAAGTTATTTACCCTTAAATGTGATGCAAGTGGTATAGCTGTTGGGGTAGTATTGAATCAAGAGAATAGGCCAGTGGCATCCTATAGTGAGAAGTTGAATGAGGCCAAGAAGAGGTACTCTTCTTATGACCTAGATTTATATGCACTGGTGCAAGCCTTAAGAAAATGGAGGCACTATTTGTTGCCCAAGGAATTTGTAGTTTTTACTGACAATAAGGCTTTGAGTTTTATCAATTCTCAGGAGAAGTTGAGCAACAAACACCTTAAGTGGATGGAATATTTGCAGGCCTATACTTTCACTATCAAACATAAGAAAGGGCGGTTGAATAAAGTGGCTGATGCTTTGAGTAGGAGACTCTTGACAGTCCAAGAAGTGCAATTGAAAAGCATAGGCATAGAAAGCTTCAAGGAGCTTTATGAAGGTGATGAGGACTTCTCAGAAGCATACAAGGTATGTAAAGAGTTCAAAAACCATTTCCATAGTCAATTTTTAGATTATACCATTCAGAATGATCTCTTGTTTAGAGAAGGGCAGCTATGTATTCCTAAAGGATCCATGAGGGAGAATGTGATTCAAGAGAAACACAATGGCAGCTTAAGTGGGAATTTTGGCCTAAATAAGACACTAGAACTAGTGTAAAGGTTCTATTATTGGCCTAGGATGCAAAAGGACATCAGGAAGTATGTGGAGAAATGTTTGATTTGCCAAAAAGCTAAGGGTATCTCATATAATGCAGGTTTGTACCAGCCCTTGCCCATTCCTAATAGGCCTTGGGAATGTATTAGTATGGATTTTATTGTTGGGTTGTCTAGGACCATGACTAGTTTAGATAGTATATTTGTGGTGGTAGATAGGTTTAGCAAGATGATTCATTTCATTGCTTGCAAAACCACCCATGATGCCATCCATATTGCACATTTGTTCTTTAAGGAAGTGGTCCGGATTCATGGTTTACCCATCAGCATAGTATCTGACAGAGATGTAAAATTCATGGGGCATTTTTGGAAGACCTTGTGGACAAGGTTGGGAACCAATTTGTCATTTGGGTCAGCCTACCATCCCCAAATAGATGGTCAGACTGAAGTGATCAATAGAGTTCTAGGAAATCTCCTTAGGTGATTGACAAAGGAGTATGGAGTGATGTGGGATCAGTTGTTACCACAAGCTGAATATGCCTACAATGACAGTACAAGTAGGAAAATAGGAAAAATCCCATTTGAAATAGTTTATGGGCTACACCCTAGAGGTGTGTTGGAGTTAAGAAGCTTGGAAAATGCAGAAGGAAGGAGTGCATATGCAGATGATTTTTCTCAATCCATGAAGGAAGTTCATGAGCAAGTAAAGAAGCAGCTCCAAGAGGCTACAGAAAAATTAAAAGCCAAAGTTGATGAAGGAGAGATCTTCATTTTACTATGGGTGATCTTGTGATGGTGCATCTTAACAAGTCTAGGTTCCAGAAGGGAGTCCCCACCAAACTTCAAATGAGGAGGATTGGTCCTTGCAAGATTCTTGCAAAATTTGGGCACAATGCCTATAAACTAGACTTGCCATCAAATTTGGCAATGTCTCCTATTTTCAATGTGTAGGATTTAATCTAGTATAAAGGACCTACACTAGTAGACACTGAGTTACATTCAAGTGGTAAGGCCATAGCAGTAGATGTTCAGTTTGCCCCTACATCAACACCAAGGGCAGTCAAGATTTTAGACTCTCGAGTGAAGAAGAAAACTAGACAGGGAACCTATATGGAACATATTATTTAGTGGGCTGGCATGTCAAAGGCTGAGGCTACTTGGGTAGGTGATAATGAATTCAAGAAACAAGGAATTGATCCTAACCTCCTGTCCCTAGAGGTGACATAAGTTCTTAGCCTTGGTAGTATGGTGCAGGAGCACCCTTGAGAAACTAGTAAGTTGGTGGTCTCATGCCATTTTGGGTGTGTGAGTGTGTTAAAGACCCTCTTATAGGGAAATGTAAATACATAAGGTCATGTGGACCAAGAGTGATTAGCATAGGTTTTAGTTTTTCTCTCTGATATGTGAAAATAGCTCTATTTGGCTCCATTTAGTGAATTGTACTTGATGATGTCATCAAATGTTAGGATGATGTCATGGAGGTTCTTAGGGTCCTTGGATACCCTAGGTGGTCTAGCTAAGGTTAGATAGGTTAGATAAGTACCTAACCACTTGAAAAGTGCAAAGATGGAAAAGATGTAAAAATGTTGCTATGCAACATTAGTAACTTTGAAAAGTTGCTGAAAACATTTTTGTTGTTTAGAGGGTTTCAAAGTTAAGGTTGTTTTTGAACCCATAGAAGGAGTGAAACATGTGTGTGGAGAGGATATAAGGTAGGAAAAACCATAATTTGAGGGGGAGGAGACATTGTATGGATTTTGGTGTTTTGGAGCAGAGCATTTTGAATGAAAGAGCAACAGTATTGAAGAATTTTGGATTTTCCTTGTATTGAATGGATTAGATTAGGGACTATGAATATTGGATGCCATTTTTGGGCATGTTGTAAATATTTTTCAATTGTTATTTTTATTTGTAGTTTTTTTTGTTTTGTAGTTTGTAAATTCTTTTGGTATTGAACTGTTTGCTGTCCAGTTTTGGTGAAGAAGCAAGGATGTGGACCTAACTCCACTTTCCACCATTGGTTCTGTATGGCCACTTGGGGATTGATACTAGGTCCATGGAGATTCAAGAATCTAGAAGGAGGAGCTCTGAAAGTGTTGGCAATGATTTTTAAGATCTTTCCCTAGGCGAGCTAAGTGAATAAACCGGTTAGGAAGATTAGATAATAGTTAGGTTAAAGTTGTAGGAGGTTATTGTCATGAGCCAAGAAGGCCATGGATGTAATGAGAGATGTTATGCAGGTATTTAGGAAGGTGGAGGAGTTCCCAAGACATCAAGTTTCCAAGGTTTGAAGCCAAAGACCCAAAACTGGTCCAAAAACAAGAAAGAAGCCACATTCTAGAAATAGGGTGTACGGACAATGTCAGACCATGTGACCTCGAAAATCCTTGTGGGTTTTTGCTTTACTTGAAGACTGCCACAAAATATTTGGGGGTCCTTTGAAATTTTTGCACTGAAAAAGTGTTGTCCTACTTTTTAGGAGGCCTAATTGGAGGAAAAAGGCTACAAGGCCTTAAAGATAGGAAACTAGAACTAGATGGAGAAGTGGCTCAACTTGGAGTCTTAAAACCCATGTTCTGATTAAGTAAAAGCAGGTTTTACAAGGACCTGAAACCTTTACAAAAAACCAAAGAGTTCAGCAAGTTTTACAAGGACCTGCAACCTAGAATTTAAAGATACACAGTTTTAAAGCATAAACAGCTATGCCAAAGCAACAAAACAGAAAGGAATAGCAAAATAGCTAATTGAGCAGAAAAAAGTCCCAAAGAAACAATAGAAGACAGCAGGGACAGCAAAAAACCCAACCAGGAGCGTAGAAAGAACAGCTACATCTCTTTAACCATCTCCTCAGCTTTGAGGACCATGATTTGCATGTTATTAACCGAAGTTTTCAGCTCCTCTGTTTCTTTGTCCTCCTTAGGACTCTTTTTCTTAGCACTGGCTCTGGTACGCAATCCCGGTCCCATCTTCTCCACAATGCTGTTGTCTTTTTCCTTATTGATCATTTCCATTTTATCCATAAGAATTTGAGCATGACCACAGTAAGCTTTTAGGCTTATGAGACATTGTTCCCCTATTTTTTTAATAGATGTCTCCAGTCTTTTAAATTTTTTGTGCAAACTCTTAATTTCTTCATCCCTGTTGTCCTTTTCCAATCTTTTCTTTGATTTGATTTATTTGTTTTTCCATGATTTCCACCTTGTTGGCATACTCAGCCTGAGCTTCCAAATTTCCAACAACATCTCTCATTTCCTTCAGAAACTCAGCCACTGGTTTATCCCCTATCCCCATTCTGTTAAGAATTTTCATGTCCTCCTGAGTTTTCTCAACTTGATTTTTTAAAATAACCTGATCACTATACATGTTATTAATCAATCCATAAAAATCTTCGATAATACCTTTATTGTTTTTCTTAGCATGATCTCCTTTTTCCAGACTATCGGGATATTCCTTGAACCCAGAATCCCAATCTTTATTCTGGTCCATAAAATCGTCCCCCTTCTGAGTGTCAGTTTTTAGCTCCCTCGTTTTGATCACTGTGTCTTCTTTTTTGTTATCTCTGTTATATTTTTCCTTCATCTTCCTCTTATCAGGGGTATTGTCTTCCTCGTCAGAGGTAAGAACAATTCTTTTCCTACTAGTGTTATTGTTTTTGCGGGTCTCCTTCCCCTCAACTCTCTTCCTTTTTTTGCCCTCCTTTTTAGTAGTTTCATTTTCTGTCTCAGTTTCAGAGTCCTCAATCTGGGTATTCCTCTGTTTCTTCTTTTTATTAACAACCCCCATGTCAATCTCAGTCTCCGAGTCGACAGTCTGGGTTTTCTTCTAAGTTTTCATTTTGCCCTTTTGTTTTCTACTATCTATCTCCCATTCCTCATCACTTTCCTCTGTTTCCGACCCTTCATGGCTATTTTTCTTCTTATTTTTAGGATTACCCTTTTTCTTATTTTTAGGAGTAGAGAAACCTCTTGCCTCTCCTTCACTTTCTATATTTTCTTCAAACATGCTATCTTCCTCCTCCCCTTCTGTTTCTTCCGCATCCTTTATTTTCTTCTTCTCCACTGACCTAGTAGTTTTTTAGCTTTCATCACCTCAAAGACAAGCAACATGAGTCCCTGGTGAGAAGCATGGTCCCCCTTGGGATCTTTCTGATAACTTGTGATAGTAGCTTCTAACGAGCTAAGCAAATAGTAAGGTAAACTAATTTTCAACTTATGTCTAAAGTGATTTAACAGTATAAAATGATGCCCTGTCGCTCTAGTAAACCTACCATCCAGTGTTATATAGCTAATGAGGACATACATAACATACCTCCAAGGCCTAGAAATGCGCTTAGGGTTGTGGTAGGAAGTTTCAATCTTCACCAATCTGTTCCTCTCTTTCTCATTAGCCAGAAAAGTCTCCCAAGCTTTATCAGATATCAACCTGTCTCGGTAAAACTTAATACCCTCTGTCCCCATTCTCGTGGCTTCAGCGAAAATATCCTCTGTAACTTCCATATATTCATCGCCAACTAAAATCTTCCCCTCCTTCCAAGTTTTCTCAAAAATCCTAGTGATATTAGGATTTCCCCCATGCAAATGCTCCAGATAAACAGCAAGGCCACCTTCTTTCAGAATCCTCCATACCTCCTCATTCTTTTTCCACTTACTACAGCTAACTGGTTCAATACACTTCTTGTTACCTCCCATCTTTTCTCTGCAATTTCTGTAAATTTTGTTCTTGGCTCTTCGGTTAATGCCAAAATGTTCTTTTCGAGAACAAAAAATGACCCATAAAATGTGCCATCTCCAACTTGAAATCATTACCTTATACTGCCGCCTTTGAAGGCCATTATGACACCTTACATGAATATTATTGGTATTAAAATAACTTTCCATTGATGATGACTTCTCCGGCACTCGTCCTCGAGCATTAACTTAACTTCAATTGGCATCTTGTTTCCATCATTCCACTGATCCACCTCATCACTTTTGCATGCGTGATTATCCACCCAGTCAGCAACTCCATTGGCTTCATGGTAATTATGAGTAATAATGCAACACTCAAAAGAATTTATTATCTCCCTTGCTTTTTGAATTGTATTTTGTATAGTCCAAGACGCGGGAAACTCATTGTTTAAACACTTTATAATGTTAAGAGAGTCCCCTTCGACCCATACTTTAGAAAAACCATTCTCTTTAGCATATCTTACACCTTGAAGAGCCGCGCAAGCTTCAGCTGTGTGATTAGTTTGATGGCCAATAGGTATAGTTTTGATTCCAATACACACACCATTTTCATCTCTGATAACAATTCCACAACCAGCCACCCCTGGGTTGCCCTTAGAGGCCCCATCGAAGTTCACTTTCTGCCAACCCTTAGGAGGATAGTCCCATCTAGCATTTTCTCTGTTGTCCTTAGTAATCTTATTATCAGGTTTACCATACAGATTCCAATTTTTAAGAACTGAAATATCATTCTCCTGTTTTGATTCTGCAACTTCATCCTTCAGCTTAACATTCTCTCTTATACCTCTCTTAATCTTGTAGAAGACATCCTTTTCCTTGGTGCTTTTGTCCCTAAAAAGTCTGTCATTTCTTTCCCTCCAAACCCCCCAACAAATGTGTGGGAGGACAAATTTCCACATCTGAATAATAGTTTTATGCTTTGAGGGATATAACCAAGCTTTAAAAAAACTCTGCAAATTGTTAGGAAAAACCCATTCAATATTAAAGATCTGAAGAAAGAAACCCCAAATTTTTCTGGCATAGGGACAGTGAATAAAGATATGCTCAACACTCTATTCCTCCTGCTTGCACAAATAACATCTATTCACTATGCTCATACCTTTTTTTCTAAGATTATCAGTAGTTAAAATTTTATTCTGCATCATAATCCAGAAAAAAACATTGATTTTTGGTGTGAGGATTTTATCCCAAACTTTGGCCCAAAAAGGCTCAATAACTTCCTCATACTCCATCTGATACAGAGAAGAGATAGTTAATTTTCTGTCCGAGCTATGATTCCAAACAACAGTGTCCTCTTCCTCAATCAAATTAACCGAGTTGAGAAAGGAATTCAGATATCCCAATCTTTTTTCAATAATAGTTAGGTCCTTCCAGTGATCCTTGTCCCAATAATCAGCGACATTCTTGCCATACATAGCTTTACACTGATTCTCATATATACTCCAATCCGGGCTATCTTTCAGAGAAGAATTAAGAAGCCATTTGTCCTCCCAGAAGAGAACCTTTTTCCCATTTCCCACTTTCCACTTGATACCATTTTTAATTCTATGCTTGTTTTTCATAACATTTTTCCAAATGAAGGACTCCATCCCTTCGTTGTCCTTATTTAAAAAAACCTCAAAATTAGGCCTTTCCTTATTATACTTCTTATCCCAAATCAAATTCCATTCTCCTCTTGAGTTGTAATATCTCCATACGAGTTTGGTTAGAAGATTATCATTCAGATTCTTTATTCTTCTTAATCCCAGACCACCTTTCTTGATCGGACAGCAAACTTTGTCCCAAGCAATAAGAGCTATCCTTTTCTTCTTCTCCATTCCAGTCCATAAAAAAAAAGTTTGAATTTTCTCAATAGCTTCACTATATTTTCTAGGAATTTTGAATAAGCTTAAAGCATAAAGGGGGAGACCTTGAAGAGTAGCTCTGAGGAGTTGGATTTCGCCAGCCTGACTAAGAAGCAACCCTTTCCATCCAGCCAATTTTTTATGAAATTTATCCACAAGGGTACTCCAAAAGGATTCAAGAGGCTCCAAATAGAGAGGGAGGCCCAAATAGGTACCTGGGATTGTCCCTTCATCACAACCTAAAATCCTTAATATTCTCAATTTCCTTCTCTCCGGCACATTGAAAAAAAAAACTGAGCTCTTCCCCAAATTTATTAGCTGGCCTAAAGCTTTCCCATAGTTATTCAAAGCTTTCTTAATGCTGCTAGCATTTTTAATAGAAGCTTCCCCCTTAATCACTAAGTCATCAACAAACTGTTGCTGAGAGCAAACCATATTATCCAATGAAGGATTGAGCCCTTTAATATCTCCATTCCTAACCTGATTCTCCATATACCTGCCAAGACATTCCGTCATTAAAACAAAAAGGACAGGAGACAAAGGGTCTCCTTGTCTTAAACCCCGAGAGGATTTAAAGAACGAGGTAGGAGATCCATTAACCATAACAGAAAAAGTGACCAAAGATATAAGTTGGTATATGAGGTCTGTACATTTACTTTTAAACCCAAAATCCTCCAACACTTGCATCAAAAATTCCCAATCCACCCGACCATAAGCTTTTGACATATCCAACTTCAAAATAAGGCCCTCCTTTCTAGCCATCACAAGAGAGTGGACATTTTCATGAATAGTAATAATAGAATCTATAATTTGTCTTCCCAGCACAAAACCATTTTGTTTCCATGAAATCAAAGAGGGAAGGATTTCCAAAATCCTAGTTGTTAAAACTTTAGAGATGATCTTATAAATCGAATAACACAAACTGATGGGTCTGAACTGATCCATCTTGTCAGCTCCCTCCTTTTTAGGGACAAGGGAAATAAAGGTACCATTCAACTCCTTGAGAAGTTTCTTGGACCCAAAACATTCCTTAACCGCATTG
>MU228150.1:1093550-1124211 GCA_018584345.1 Thuja plicata | reverse complement strand
ATCCCACTCTAACCCACCTCCTAATGATGTCACATTCCTAAAAATGTGATTAGGAACTCAACCCACTTGAGAAAGTCAACTTTCTCAAGCTTGACTCTTAACCCTCTCCATGCCTCTTAAGTGCTTGCAATTAATGCATATGACCTCTCCATGCCTCTTAAATGTTTTCATTTAATGCATATTCCTCAAGCCCGTGCCTCTTTAATGCCTTTGGCATTTATTCCTCTTACACCCCATTAATGAGTTTTGCAACTCCATTAATGACCCTTGTCCCCCCTCTCTCTCCTCATTTCTTCTATAAATAGAAGGAGTTTTGAGCACAAATAAGCCTTCATTTTAGATTGAAAATGCATTGTTATGATGTTATGATTTATATAGATTCAAGTTACATTCTAGTTTTCATGTTCATGCATTGTTATAATCCTAATTTCCAGAACTAGAATGCATGTTATTTAGATATCTTTCTTAGGTTTAATAGAATCTTTCATGCTAGGCTATATATGTCACTGGAAAAGGCATAATCTGAGGGCTATTATGTTATTTTTCATACTCCTCCTAGTTAGAAATAAATTGATTGATTTTAGTGGATTTGCATGCTTAACTAGCCCTATTTTCCCTAACATAATGATCTATTGAAGTGTTGTGTCGCAGGTAACAGGTGCACTATTTCACACACATAGAATGCAACGATGTTTTTGGATTTTGATGTATGCAATTTTGATATGAAATGCACTCCTTAACTAGATGTATGCAATTTAACAATGAGTAATGATTCTTGTATTTTCTTTTTTTGATATGGCTATAATTATTAATGCTATGAATGAAAGAATGCAATGCAATGCAAAAGATAATCTCACATCATTGATTGAACCAAAGATAATTGAAAATTGAATCCTCCCAAATGAATTTATGAATCAAGATTGGAATAATGAACCCCCTTCACTTGGAAAATACTTAAAATAATGCAATTAATCTATCATGAAAATGTAATGCAATGCAACTAATTGTCACTAGTTATTTGCGAAAGAACTGCAAAAGAGATATATTTTCATCATTGAGCATTGTGGAACTAGAATTTGATACAATCCTTACTGGTGCCACTGTGACCATAATAATATGAATATGAATTTCCTCGTAGTTGGTAACCTCTTTGGGAACCTAGTACAACCCTCACTAGTTGAATGACCAACTATGGGAGTATCAATACCGGTTTCAATGGATTCAATGTTGCAAGTGGATTTTGTTATTAAGATATGGAAAATCTAAATAGCCAAGGTATCCATTTGCATAAACAAACAAAGTTTAATCCTCCTTCCTATATGAATGTCCTCGATCATTCTTTGATGACCATGTCATTAGACGAATTCACACAAGTTAGGGGATCTTCCTCAAAACAGTCACACAAAATTCAATAAAAAAAATATCATGTCTCCATCATTGCCAATCTAGTTGAAACATCATCGATGAGCTAAAAAGAACATGACTTGAAAAGGTCAATGAAAATCATCAAAAATATTAAGTGTTTTGCAATGTATCTCGATTTTCAATAAGAATTCCAAACATTCTGATCATTTAAGTGTTATCAATTTTTAATCCTGACAAAAATAAGTCAATGAAGCTCAAGGATCAATGTATGCAATCAAATTATTTGAATTGAACAATGATATCCATCAAAGGTTCCAATATTATCTCTCCTCTGAAATTCTGAAAATCTACTTCTGTCATGTGACCAAAATGTAGTACTTTTAAATCTGTTAAATACCAAAACCAATGCTTTTGCCCCACAAGTGATAAATGTGATGATGTGTAAAACTTAGGGCAATATGAAACCTAGAATGTGACATTGCAGCTGAAAGGCTTTATTATGACTATGTACAAATGACAAATGCAATGAGGATATGTACAAATGAGATGGAAAAAATCAATATGTACAAATGCAACTAGGAAAGACCTAAGGAAACAAAAAATGCCTATTTCTAGGTTTTCACTTTTTGGGTTTATTGATTTTTTCCTTTTTTGCTACCAAGGCGCATATTGCTAGGCTTTCACCAAGGCACTTTTCTCTTTTTCAATTTTTTCAAAAAAAAAAAATTCCATTTTTTATTTTTTCATTTTTTCATTTTTTTTTATCAAGGTGCCTATTTGCTAGGTTTTCACCAAGACAACATTTTTTATTTTTCAATGTTTTGACTTTCTTCATGCTCAATTTTCTCCTTTTTCTGATTTTTTGCTTTTCCCTTGTTTTTGGCTTTTTGATCTTTCTAATTTTTTTGTATTTTGATCTTTTCTCCTTTTTTGGATTTTTACTTTTTCTCATGTACAAATAATATGATAACTCATCTGATACTCTTGTATGATACTCTTTCATATGATTCTCTTTCATCTGATTA
The DNA here is from genome assembly GCA_018584345.1 of Thuja plicata. Taxonomy (NCBI): domain Eukaryota; kingdom Viridiplantae; phylum Streptophyta; class Pinopsida; order Cupressales; family Cupressaceae; genus Thuja; species Thuja plicata. The sequence continues at coordinate 1,121,821 of MU228150.1, read as the reverse complement.
GGTATGAAACCTCTTTAAATGGATGTTATTAATGGGCTCTTGCAACTCATCCCTTCATAATCAGCTAGTTTATATGTTCCCATTCCAAAAGAAGAAAAAATTACAAAAGGACCAAGCCAATTTGCTTCCCATTTTCCTTTCTTTTCTCTATCAGCCTAATTTTTAGGGTTTTCTCTTAATACTAAGTCTCCCACTTGAACAGTTCTTGGTTTGATGTGCTTGTTGTAGTTTCTTGAAATTTTGTTTTGATATACCTTCAAATGATCATATGCTTGTGTTTGATGTTCCTCCAAATATTCCAATTGTTGAAGTCAGGCAACCCTATAATCCTCATCAGTGATTAATCCATGTAGTGATACTCTTAGGGATGGAATCTCAACTTCTAGGGGTAAAATAACTTCGGCCCCATAAACCAAGGAAAAGGGTGTAGCTCATGTTGGTGTACAGATGCTAGTTCTATAGGCCCACAATGTCAGGTTTATCTAAATATGCCAATCTCTTCCTGACCTATCAACTGATATTTTTTATATTTTGAGGATGTTCTTGTTTGTAGCCTCAACTTGTCTATTACCTTGAGGATAGTAAATGGAGGAAGAATGGTGAATAATATGAAGTTTTTCACAAATTTCATCCACGTCTTTGTTCTTGAATTTTTTTCCATTGTCCGTGATGATGGCATGAGGATTACCATATCTAAAAATGATGTGATTAAGGATAAACATGGAAATCTACTTTCCCATGGCAGTTGTCAAAGGAATGACCTCTACCCACTTAGTGAAATATTCTATCATTGTGAGGATGTATTTATGTCCATGAGAAGATGGTGGGTAAATCATGCCAATTAGATCAAAATTCCATTAATAAAATTGCCATGGTTTGATAAAGGGATGCAATTCTTGCGTCGGTGCATGGATCATGTCTCCATGGTATTGTCATTTAGCACAAAATTTCACAAATTGACAAGCATCTTTCTCTAAGGTTTTCCAAAAATACCCCATGCGAAGGATTTTCTTAACTAAATTTAATCCACTAGAATGCGACCCATAAATCCCCTCATGGACATCTCTTAAAGCTAACCTCGATTCCTCTTCCTCTAGACACCTAAGGAGCATTCCATCAAGACCTTTTCAATATAGTGTGTATGATAGGATGCTATAACGAGCTGATTGTCTTATGAAATGTCATTTTTGAGCTGGGGTTTGGTCCAAAGGTAAGGTTTGGTTTTTAAGATAAGTGTAAATTGGTCCATACCAAGGTGAGTAATGTCCATTAAGAAGGGTAATTATTTGGGTATCTGATAAGTCAAATGCTATTTTTTCCAACTCTTCCACCAAGAATTCGTACCTCACATTCTGATCAGGCATTTGGAGTAATGAAGCCAAAGTAGCCATTGCATCGACTACTGTATTTTTGTCTCTTGGAATTTTATCAAAAGTAATCAAAGAAAAATATTTTTTCCAATCATCCACCATCCTTTTATATGGCATCAATTTTTCATCTTTGGTGTTGTATTCATCATTGATTTGGTTGATGACTAATTGAGAATATCCATAAAATTGTAATTCTGTGACATTCCATTCCAAGGCCATTTTGAGACCTATGATCAAAGCTTCATATTCAACAATATTATTTGTGTAAGGAAACAATAGTTTGTAAGATTTGAGAATTGTGAAACCTTGAGGTGTTATCAAAAGAATTCATGCCCCTAAACCACTTTGAGTATAGGATCCATCGAAATATAAGGTCCATGTCTTTGATTCCACATTAACAATCTCTGAATTAGGAAACTATACTTGAATTGGATGTGTAGACTCTAAAGGATGATTGACCAACTGATCAGCAATTACTTGTCCCTTGATTGCTTTCCTATCCACGTACTCAATGTCAAACTCACTAAGTACCATCACCCATTTTGCAATCCTTCTTGTCAGGGCTATTTTACTAAGTAGATACTTCAAAGGATCAATTTTGGCAATTAACTTCACTTTATTCATCAACATGTAATGTCTAAGCTTTTGATAGGCAAAAACCACATCTAGGCAAGCCCTTTCCATGAAGCTATAGTTCAATTCATATTTTATCAATGTTCTACTCAAGTAGTAAATGACTCTTTCTTTTCCTTCATTGTCTTCTTGTGCCAATAGGACCCCTAAAGATTTCTTTGTTGCTGATATGTAAAGTAACAAGGGTTTTCCTTTGATAGGTGACATTAAGATAGGTGGATTCACTAAGTATGCTTTTAACAATGTAAAAGCTTTGTCATACTCTTCATCCTATGTAAAAATGGTGTCTTTATGTAGGTACCTTGTGAATGAATGGAATTTTTCTGCCAATTGGGAGATGAACCTCCTTATAGATTGAAGCCTTCCTTGAAGAGACCTCATTTGGCTAATATTCTTAGGAATTTCCATGTCCATTATTTCTTGTACTTTCTTGGGATCTATCTCAATGCCTTTTGCAGAAACAATGGAACCTAAGATTTTAACAGATTGTACCCCAAAAGCACATTTCTTTGGATTGAGTCTCACTTTGAATTGATATAACCTTGTGAAGATCTTGTCTAATATTGGTAAGTGGTCCTTTCTTTCATGTGATTTTTCTATAATATCATCCACATAGTCTTCTAAAAAGGTATGCATCATATCATGGAAGATGGTAGTCATTTCTCTTTGGTAAGTTACTCCAGCATTTTTGAGACCGAAGGGCATCACATTCCAATAAAAGGTTCCCCATGGGCATGTAAAACCTGTCTTTTCTTGATCTTTGGGTGCAATTCAGATTTGATTATATCCACTAAATCCATCCATCAAGGAAAGCATAGAATGGCCCGTTGTTAAGTCCACTATAGTATCAATGCTAGGTAGTGGAAATTCATCTTTTGGGAAAGAAAGATTGAGATCTCTAAAATCCATCCAAACTCTAATAGATTTGTCATGTTTTGTGACTGGTACAATGTTGGATATCCATTCTACATATGCAATCACTCTTATGAATCCAACCTTGAGGAGCTTTTCCAATTCTTCTTTTACTAAAAGTGCCACATGAGGGTGCATTTTTCTCAATTTTTTCTTTATGGGTTTCACACCAGGTTTCACATATAAATGATGCATTATGAAGCTTGAATCTAAACTAGGTATGTTGGCATAAGACCATGCAAAGTTAATTTTCTTTTCTTGAAATAATTTGATAAACTCCTTCCTTTCTGATGAACTCAAAGATGTTGCTAAATGAATAAACTTGGGATCCTCTTTGGTGCCAATGCTAACTTTCTCTGTTGGTTCAATAAGGATGGGTGATCTTTCATCTTGATGTTTGGGTAGGGTATCTAACCTCTCTTCCTTAGGTGCCACAATTGGGTTTTCACCTTTGGAAACATCTGATATTTTGACTTTTTTAGGTTCTAGCATTGCCACATGGTGGTTTTCACCACTAGACCTTTTCATTTTTTTGTATTTTTTTCTTTTATTTTTTGGATTGAGAGGTTGGATCCCTGCCTCTATCATTATGTCTAGATTTTATTCATTGATGGAAGAATATGGCTCAATCGCATTTAGGTATTGGGCCATTGCAAGGTCATTGGAAAGTATAATAGGTCATTTGGTTTGGATAAATTCCAATCAATGAGTTTGGGGTGCATTAAGGATAAGGATTCATTTGGAAAATTGTCATTTGAAGGGTTTAATAACATGACCTCATTTGAAAGTTTGTACATTGTATCACTTAGGTATATGACATGGGCTTCCTCAAGATGTTCCATGGAAGTAGGATCAAAATCTCCTTTACTAGAGTCCTCATTGATTTCCATGGGAAAGAATGCATGTGGATTAAATACAATGTTTGAATCACCCCCCCCCCACCACAAAGGTACCCAAGGTTCACCTATTCATTGACTAGTACTATATTCTTGACCTATGTTGGATTATTGAGGTTCACTTGACACTTGTGTAGAATTCAAACCTTGATGTTCATTATCTTGGCGTGTAACATTGGGAATAGTTGCGTATGTGTGAATAACATCAAATTCTATGTCATGACAAGACTCTTCAAAAAAATAATCCTACTCATAATCCCTAGAATCATCTTCACTCTCAGAACCTACCATGTGTTCATGTTCATGGAAATCATGCATTGGACTTGAACTTTCTCCTCTGTGTTGAAAACCTATTCCAGATTTCTCTTCTTTTGATCTCCAAGCTGGTTCAATGGGTTCTAATAATCCTCTATTTCAAACTCCTAAGGGTCCTCTTCCCTTATATCCCATTTTTTGCATAATTTGATACCCTTTTCCATATTGATCGGTTTGAATTTTGATGTTTTTTACCCTTTCTATGGGATTATTTGAAGTGTCCTCCTCCTTATAGAGCCATTATAGTACTTCATTATCCTCCTTCTCTAAGGCAGATTTATCACTCTCTCTTATAAAATGAGAGTTGTATTTACGAGGGGGATGAGCACTTGATGGTTTTCCATGTGTCCTAGGAGAGGTTGGTAAATCAAATAGGGAAACAGAATATTCCCCCACTACCTTGGAGTTGATTCTACATTTTTTTCAAAGGTGTGCATCAATTCACTGATCTTTTGATATTGATCCTTCTTAGCTTGTTCTCTTTCTTCCTTGGTAGGCTTCAAACTTTCCATCTTAAATGTATAAGTCTTAACTTAATTATCATGTGAATTTTGACCCTCATAACTCATCTTTTCCTTTCCCTTAGTTGATGTAGTTGAGTTAGTTTGATTAGGGTTTGAGATGGAGGTAGCATTTGATGTCAACTTTGAACTTTCCTTTTTATGTTCTTCATTAGTGTCATTCGGGATGACTCCTTCCCTATTGTGAGGAATAAATAATTCATGACTTGGATTCACTGTGTTGCAATATTGAAAGGGATTAGAATCTCCTCCAATGGTGATCTCTTCACCTCTATGTGGAAATTTTATGCATTGGTGATAAGTAGAAGGTACCGCTTGCATCTAATGAATCCAAGGTCTTCCCAATAGGATATTATAAGTTAATTTCATGTCGTGAACTTGACATATGGTATCTTTTTTAATAGGTCCCACTTGGATAGGTAAAAAAATCATGCCTTTTGAAGACCTTTCTTCCTCATCATAAGCCTTAATGGTGATTTGGTTTTTAGGGTCAATGGATTATTCAAATATCCGTAAAGACTTGACAGGGTTTAACGTACAAATATTAAGACTGTATCCCCCATCAATGAGAACTCTCTTAACCCTATGCCTTTGGATTAAAACTTCTATATGCAAGGGAAAATTTTGAGGGTGGGTAATAGACATGTCATCTTGTTCAGAGAATGAAAGGCAATGAGGAGCTATGAGATGTCCTACCATATTTTGAAACTTATCCTCCTCCAAGGTTATAGGAACATTAGTTTCCACTAGGGATTTCTCCAATATTTCTTTGTGATTAGGAGATAGTTTCAACAACTCCAAGATAGAGATTTGTGTTGGAGTTTTGTGTAATTGATCCACCAAACTATAAGGCTTTATTGAAGAAGATGTTGGTCTAGCCAAAGTAGTTGTTGAAGTAAGACCAAAGGTTTTAGGGGCACTTCCTTGTAGGGTAAATCTTGTTGCTTTCTCCCTAGTTACAACATTAGAGGTATCTTGAATAGGTTGTTCTTTTATTACCACAACATTGATAGTACTATCATGTCTGGATAGGGCATTGATAGTATTGTCATAGCTATGGGAAAAGTTTACATTGTTGTTGCCTCTTGAAATGTTGCCATTATTCCCTCCATTGTGAGCATTGGAAGATTCACCCTTTTCATGTTTGTAGAAAGGAGTTTTAAATGTTGTGTGGTCTTCATTGTTTTGATGTCCTTGTACCTTAATCACACCATTGTCAATTAGGTCTTGCACTACGTGTCTCAAACACATGAAATCATTTGTCTTATGTCCTCAATTTTTATGGTATTCACAAAGACTAGACTCACTCCACCATGTAGGTTTGATTTGTGGTTCATATGGTTGAGCTCTAGGTAATTCAATAAGCTTATTAGCAATCAGGGTTCTTAATTCCTTCTCAAGTGGTTCACCCAAAGGTGTGAATGTTCTTTTAGGAGTTGATGTAAAGAATGCCTTAGGCTTGTTAGCCCCTTGATTGTTCCCAAAGTTATTATTGTTAGTGTTTTTGTTGAAAGGTACTATGGGTTCTTGAGTCACATTATTAGCTTGAGAAAATCCTTTGGTAAGATTGAAAGGGGTGGCCTTCAAATTATTTTCCTCTACAACTCCATCATTGACCACTCATTTATTGTTATTCCTCATCCAAAACCGGTTATTGTTAGGAGGATTTCTATTTTGGTTGTTATTGGAGGTATTGTTGTTGTTGTTTTTATAAAGCTTAAGTTCTCCACTTTTGACCAATACCTCTTCCATGGTAACCCCATTCTCAATTAGGTCTTGGAAAGACCTAGGACAATGTAGCCTTAATCAATAATTCATATCATTAGTAAAGCTATTAATAAAGATGTCCATCTTCTCTTTTTTAGGTACACTTTGAGGGTATCTAGCGAATACCTCTCTCCATCATTGTAAGAAAAGTAGGAATCCTTCTCCCTCTCATTGCTTGGTATTACATAAATTTATCATCGTGACCTCATGTTTGATATTGTAGGAATAATGAGTCACAAATTCAGAGGCCAACTCTTCAAAGGTTCGGATGTCAGAGGGTAACTTGGAAAACCACTCCATGGCCATGCCTCCTAAAATCCTAGGAAACAACCTCATTAAATACATTGTATCATGCATAAACTCAAGGCTTAATGCACAAAATTCCCTTAAATGATCTTGGGGATAAGATGCTCCTTCATACTTGTCGTATTTAGGAAAAACAACATTGTTAGGGAATGAAACCATAATTAGGGTTTTATCAAATGGAAAAGGACACAAAGCTTCGATGGAAAAGGGTTTAGGAGCTCCACTTTGTTTCATTGTGTTCGATTGCATTTGGAAGAGTTTTTATTATTTATTAATGATATCAATAGGATTTTCCTCAGCTTCTTTTATTTAATTTGATTGACATCATAGTCGTGACAGAGTTTAAGACCTATTTGAGCAAGGTCTAAAAAGTACTTCTCACTCTCTCTATCCAATACTTTTTCCTTAAGTTGCATAAATAAGAGACTTTGAATGGCTTCATTAACCTTCTCTTTGGTTTCTTCTTCATCATGAGGTTCAATGTTGCCCCCATTTTTGTTATTGTTTAACCCTTGGTGGTTAGGGTCTATTGGTCCTCCATTATTGTTATTGTTTAACCCTTGGTTATTAGGGTCAATTCTTCCCCTATTACTATTATTGTTATCAACTGCTCCACCTCCATTGTTATTCATGTCTTTATTAGCATGGTAAATCTGATCAGGGTCCATATTTTCAAAGGGGAAAGATATAATGGGTTCTTCTTCTCTTGTGGGTTCTTGCATTTGTCTTGAAGAAGTAAATGTCACTTGGGAAAGGTAAATCCTGCCTTAGGTATGAACTATCTGTTTGCAAGGTGTTCTTGATGTAGTGAGATCATGTAAAATCTGACATGGACATGAATTGCATTTAAGAATGTTGGCTTTCTCACTTAAGTTGATCTATCCCTCATGATTTTTGTAAAAATGTCCAAAATTAGGGATTCTGATCAATCTGAATTTACAAAATACTGGAAAACCCAAAAGGGTACTCAAATCTAAAACCCAAAATTTTCCAAGTATTTGGGAAGTATCCACTATTTTCCCTTCTTTGTTTCTGGGCGTCACTGGCCTGTGTGTAGGCATGATTTAAAACTTAACAGGCGTTTACTAGAAATTAATTAGGTGGCACTCTGCAGTAGAGTAGGCGGCTTTTGCCTATTGATAGGCATTGTTTAAATATTTCTATGCATCACTTTCCAGTGACTCAGGCGGTATTAAAATTATGCCATATGTCATTTAATGTGCATAGGTGTCATTTAATTGTGCATATGCAACGCTTTGCAGATCCAGTTTGATTTTCTTAATTTTTTTTATTTTTTTAAAAGTATAAAGTTTTTCTAATCAGGTATGTTGAATATTCGTGCTTGAAAATTGAAAACAAATGCAACACACATGTCAATTTTACATCATGTCCCTAAAACAACACTAAATATGTATGTTCTCAATCATTTTAAATAGATATACAACAAGAATATCTTCCACGCAATTCTATCTAAAGTTAAATTTGGTTTTTAAACACTTGGCTCTAAAAGGTAGGCTTACTACTTATATGGGTTTTATTGATCACCTCCATTCTAAATCATGTCAAATCCTTTTACCCCCTTGCGGGATTCCCACACGCACAAAATTATGATTTTGCGCAATCCTGAAGGACTACTCAAGGAAGTGAAGAAATTTGCACACAATCTAGTCACCTTCCCATTAAGGAAGAATGTATTTCTTTATAGTGGGTTGGATAGTATCACTACAAAAGTGATTGTCTCCCACTTTGGGTCGTTCCCTAACACCATCCTTATAAGGAATTTCTCAGGAGGTAGGCCCTCTAAATCTCTACTTTAACTAGCATGTATATGAAATCAATAAAGTGAACTTGGTTCAACAATTTTGGGAATTTGATTCACTTAAAAAGTGAAGAGCATATCCCTATTTTTGTCACTTGTTCAAAACACTTCAAGCAATAATGATTCTTTTTGAACCTTGTTACAAAGAGGTTGTTATAAATAAAGTGTTTGGTTAATTTTTCCTTCCTAATTAGCTAAATTTAATTGAAATGCCACAAGTTAAGCAAAAACAAGCTTGATAATTAGATTACCTATTTCGAAGCTAGCAATGGCTAGGCACATTTTTGAGTTTTTTTCTTGTTTTTCAACTCACCTAGTGGCAATTTTTCCCTCTCCAGCTCCTCCAACAAGTTATTCAACACAAAAGCCAAAGTGAAGAAAACTTGAAATTGAATTGACAAATGCACCTAAGTTCTTTTGATAAAAATCATAAAATTAAATTTAAAGAACCTAAAGCATAAAAATCAATTTAAAGTAGGGAACTTCTTTTTGTATGCACTACTAACTTTCAAGTAGTGATCATACAAATACTTTTCTACCTCTAAATTTGATAAAATATTGGCACTATGTAAATCTTTAGAGTACTTGTTGAGAGATCTTACCTCTTTGCTTTCTCTTGTAACTCTGAGTTCTGGCTTCTGCACCTTCGGATGCTTTTTCATCTGCAGGAAAATCATAGATAGAGAGTCGAAAATCAGAATTTAATGATTTAACAAGAAAAGAATATAAAAAGAAACATGCGACATTTAACAGCTAGCAGGTGTTATTTAAAACTACATAGGTGTTTCTTTCCAGTGAACTAGGCGTTATTTAACTCTGCTAGGCGTAAATCTTTAACTGACAGGCGTGACAGAAAGTGAAAATTGCGTAAAAGAAAAGTTACTAGGCGTCATTTAAAACTTTGTAGGTGGCTTTTCTCAAAGCATAGGCGATGCTTTACTATCACGGGCGTGACAATTTATCTCATAGGCGACATAGAAGAAAAAGAAAAAAAAGAAGGATTTTCGTAAGTGTCAGTTAACTTCTATCAGGCATCACTGAAATGTGTGTAGGCGTCACTTCCCTAAAAATCTACAAAATTTGCACAAATTGAAGCAAAAACACATACAAAAACATTGAAAATGATGAAAAAGAGGCCTAAAGCCCCACGGTGGGCGCCATTTGTGTGAGAATTTAATACACCTTCATGAGATTGATTTATTTAACTACAATTCTATGGAAAAACATAAACAATTTAAGCCAAAGAATTGCATTTAAATCACTAAACATCTCATGGTTCTCTAACTAGTATGCTATCAAAGCTCTCAGCCTTAATCTCTATTAGTGACAATCCTAGAATGAGAAAATGATACAAAAATATGCCTAATCTAGCTCAATTCTCTCTCAAAATGATGATTTATAATTCAAATGCTCATGAAATGCTTTCCAAAAGGCTCAATTGGATATTGAAACTCTCAAAATGCTCAAGATTGCTATGAACTTGCCTATAGGTTTGATGCTATGCATTCAAATTTTCTAGGATTTATTATGCTTAAAAATGGCTTGTATTTATAGCAAATTCCCAAGTGTAGGGGGTTAGAGTTAATTGATCATGATTAAGCCTTGTTTGAGTGAAAGGATTTGAGATGGTTTCAAATGGGGGGACAATTTAAATGGTTGTCTCAAAGGTTGAGACAAAGGGACAAATTTGAGTGATTGAGATTCAATTTTGAAAATGAGTGATTGAGATTCAAATTTAGGAGTGATCCATGTGCTTTTTTGTTCTCAATTCCCATTGGTTGCTCAAATTCATGTTGAAAGATATTAAGATTATTTAGTTCAATCAATTAATTAAATTAGCCATGTAGGGATGAATAGGTTCAATTTGATTTTTTATTTAAAACTATACAATTAATTGATTAAAATCAATTATATAATTTTCATTGATCCTTTTAGGCTTATATTTGATTATTTGATATCATGGTTAATTAATCCTTTGATTTAACTTGATTTTTTCCATTTGAATTGAATTTGATCCATTTTGAAGCATTTTGCTGAGATTTGCAGATTTGGATGATTCTAGGACACCTGCCCAGTTTTGGGTGTCTACACTTAGTACATTAGCATCTCCTCCATGTACCAGCTTCAACTTATCCCACATTTTCTTTTCAAAGGTGTAGGTTTTGACACCTTCAAACTCAGCATCAAAGACTGATGAGGCAAGTTCTATCATCATGCAATTGTGTTCATGCTTCACTCTTAATTGCTCAAGAGTGTGAGGTCTTGTAGGCAACACATATTCAGTATCTAAGTATTGAACAACATCATTTCCAATACCTGATAGGTGGAGTCTTATTTTGCTTTGTCATGATGCAAAGTTTTCTTTATTCAACTTGGGCACATCTCATCTGTTCATCTTGTGATCTTTTGCTTGAGCTTTTAAACTCTCTTTCTAAGCACACAAGCTCTGATACCAATTTTTAGTAATAACTGAGAGGGGGAGTGAATCAGTGGCCTCAAAATATTCCAATTAATCAACCCAAAAACTTAGTACCACAATATTAAGCCTCTAGTTATCTTCAGTCATATAAGATGAATGCCTTCCAATATACTTATCAAATTACTACTGCTTGAAATGCTTTGTAAAACCTTATTCTGTATGCTTACCAAATAGCAGTATGTTAATTTACCAAAAGACAGTAAATTATCTAGAGTATACCGATCAATCCAGTTTAGCTATGTTTAATGCAAAACACTAAAGTAATGACTCATAAACACATTGACACATGGATTTTTAACGTGGAAACTCTGATAAGGGAAAAACCACTTGGGACTAGTAACCCAAAATTTTCACTCTTCTAAAGTGAGCTCGGTGAAGAGCCAACCCTTTTAAAGGTTACAAACACACTGTTAGGTGTGACCTTGTTAGAGGATTTAAAATTTTATTCTATCACTTGATATTAGGAATCTCTATGCTACCTTCCTTGATCAAACACTCTCTTGGCTTGTCAATAGGTATTTGGAATCTCATTCTATCTTCATGATCAAACTTTTTGATACTCCTTGGGATTTATCTCAATATAGAAAGGATCTTTAAATCCTGCTCGGTTAAGAGACTTTCCGAATCAATGGTTAAACTGAAATAGTATGATTTGTTCACATATACAACTTATACTTGCAGATTTTTAGATCTATTGTAATCTCATAAAACTAATCTGATCAATATGTCATTTTAATACCTTTGCTCCACTTTAGTTCTACTCAGTGATGCTATGCTTTTTTTCTCGGTGTCCGCAAAAATATTTAGCTCTTTCCTTAGCTTGATTGATCAGGATTGTATGAAGTTGTTCTTCATTAGTTTCTCTCTAGCATCCTTTTTTTCATTCACTCCCCTTAATTTGTAATGAATTAAGTTTGTCTCTTAAATAGACATGATATCACCATTGTCAGGTTCTTGATTTTCTTGATCTTGGCGTGATCCACAATTCTTGTCAATCAAATTTAAAGCAAAACTCCTATTTTATCTCACAGAGATCTTCTTGCCAACTGGAAAAAACAACTTTAAATCCTTTACTTATCTTTGGCTTTATATTGTAGATGAAAATAATGATAACTACTAGTTAAGTCTATATTTAGCTCTTCCAGCTAGATATTTTTGTCATTTCTAAACTTCAGTTAATTTTGGTGTTTTAACTCTTTGATAGCTTCAGTCAACACTCTAGTTCTCCTCAGGCTTCTCCATCGGGTTTGTCTTCCTTTTGGGCATGTCCGTCCATCATTCTACACTGTGATTTTGGCTATCATTTATGGTTGTGATTCTGCTTGTCGGTAATACCCGTCGGTCTCTTTTCTTAGGCATCAATGTGACTTGACTTTTGGTGATCTCTATCTATCAGGCTCCATTGGTCATCAGTGTTTGAAGTCGCATAGTGAATACTTGTCTTTTATGCATTACTAAAATCATAATCCTTTTGTCTCTGATTCTTTGAAGTTTTTGACACTTTGATTATGACCGATAAGGTTATATCAATTTGACATCAATGACAATACAATTCATTAACTGATTTAATGTCTTGCATTATCTTTCTTCATTTTGGTGATCAACTTAACATCTTCAAACATTCAATCAGTTACATGTCATTAGCAGCTTCAATATAAGGATATGTATGACAGCAGGACTATTGCTATAAGTTTTGAAGTTAATGATTTGGTCTTAATATGGAATGGCAAATGGGAAGATAAAGGAAAACATGGCAAGTTTGACCCTAACTAGTTAGTACCATACATCATTGACAACAAATGGAGTTCTAATTCTTATATTTTAAAATATTTGACTGGAAACATTCTGGAATTCCTTGGTCATGGATAGTTCCTAAAGCTTTATTTCTCCTGATGTTTTTTGAATCCATGAACAATAGTCTATAAAAAGGTTTTGTGTACATATTCCTTGTTTCTCCTGTTTGTCATAGGTTAGTTTCTTTCCTATAGGTGGTCTACTCAACTCAGATTTCTGGAATCTTGTCATTCTTGCAAGACACATGCATCCCTAATTAGAGCCACTATTAGCACCATTCAAAACAATTCATGGTTCTGAGGTTTTATTTCTATTTTTTGCAAATTATTTTAGGTCTCTAGCCTAAATCCCTAAGTCATTCATGAAAATATTGCTAAAACCCTAAACTTTATTAGCAGATTATATTTTGAAGTTACTTTTTGTAACTTAAGTTGCTTACATCATCTCTTCTAAGTTGTTTTTGAGTGGGGTCATTTTATCACTTAAAACCCTTAGGTTTCATGTTTCCTAAGTCAAACAGGGTTCACTTTAATATTTCCCTCTTTCCTAAGTCTTCATCCCCAAAATACATTACCCTTTATATATGTTGTGCAACTCAATTTTGATCTAATGGTCAGCTTAATGACTTAAAGAAAAGATGCAGTCGATCTATCCTTCAAGACATTAAGCCTTAATGACACATGGCACATGGGAGGCCCAACACAATGGTAAAAAGGAGATTAAAATGCAAGCACTTGAAGAAGATCTAACGGTCGGCTTAAAGACTTAAAGAGAAAGATTAACATCTTTATTCATCAAACCATCAAGCCTAAGTGACATATGGTAGTTGTGATGTCATGGTCTTGGGGTCTCTAAAGAAGTTAAAAGGGTGTTAATTTCAAGAAGATATAATGGTCTGCTTAATAACTTGAAGTAAACATGTAGTTGATTTAGTGTTCAAGTCATTAATTCATGCGGCCACGTGTCCAAAATGATGGTATGTTTTCAATAAACTAGAGCTTTAATGGCAGAAATATCTCAGTATAGAGGGTTTTACTTTGTTTTATGCTAGAAAGATGCACGAGGAATGAGGGAATTGTGTTTTTCTTCCTTTTGATGGTATTTGTGTAGTTGAAAAGTTCAGGAGAGATTAGAGCGGTCATGATGCCTTCACTGGTTTGAAATGCTCCAGGATGTTTATCCCACATTGTTTGTGTGGAGGAAAACTTTAATATTTTTATATTATAGACCACAATAGTGAAGTGCCTAAAAGAAATGTGCCTTTTCATAGATGGCTCAGTGGTCAGGTGGTGATGTGGATGGCCAGCTAGTGCATAGTAGACAAATTTTGTAGTCCTGTGCAGTGATGACATGGAGAAAATGCCAGGTGGTGGCTCATCGTTCACTTGCAGTAGTCAAAAAGGGTAGCATGATATGATTGCAAGTGTGTGACAAGAATTTATCACATAGTCACTACAGTTAGTGAAGGTTGGTGGTCTAGTGCGCAAGTGTGCAACTGGAGATTGTCACGAGGTCACAGCGATTAGAGTCAGAGAGATGAAATGGTTGCGAGTGCGTGAATAATGGCTAGCATTTAGTTTCATGTAGTCATGATGGTTAGGAGGAAGGATGAGAAGAGGTCACAAGTGCGCGACAAGATGCCATGTGGAGATGCTAAGATAAGTATGTGTGGTGTGTTAGCTCTTTTTCTTGTAGGAATCAAATAAAATAGAAATAAATGTTTGGCCCTCTATTCCCAACTCAAATTCATACATGAACAAGGCTAATTAATAAGGATTCTATCCTTCTTCACTTTGAGCTCCACAAACTCAGGTGGGTGTACCTATCTTCAGATTCACTGGTTTACAGATAATCTTACAATGGATCAAGGATTTATAATCCTTCTTCTTTTTAAGTTCTTTATAACTAGGAAGGTTAACCTATTGTTTCTCTCTCTAAGGAATCACTAAAATGGACTGTATTCTTAAATACAATCAACTAAACATACATGTTCTTGATAACAAAAAGTAAAGATTTTAGTATTTTAATGATTGATGATAATACCACTCATCAGAACTAGACCAGTGCCTAATCATGGGTTATAGATTCAGAATAAAACATACATAAATCTAGGATAGTTAATTGAAAAACAAACAAAACCTCAAATGGAATGCCTTACATTATATCCTCTCATCATCACACCCTTGTATCAAATTTCTGCATAAACCCTAACCCTCTGCAATTATCTACAAGATTTAAACTCTCCTTGAAAGAAACTCACAAACAATGACATGGCTACCTTATAACCAGTACATTCAAATTGCCTTACAAATTAAACATACAAGAACTAAGAGAAAATACAAAAAGACATCATTGGTTTTGAAATGGAGATTCCATTGTATTTCATTAATATAAACTTGACATAAGTACATTCAAAGACTCAAAACCAAAGTTCAAACACAATTCAGAAGTCTGCTTTGTAGTTTTTATTTTACCATCCTTATTATAATATTACAACTTGCTACTTATAGATAGCCTTAGTCATCTTGGACTCCTTTTGGAAAATAAGGATGCAACAAACTACGGATGACTAGGCTAGAGGAAAAAATACAGTTTACAAATGAGACAAAATTGTAGGTGGATGGGATAACAAATCTTTCTTACAAGCCATGTAATCTTTTGTCCTATGACCGCCTGAATTCTTGAAGTTGTTCTGAGGTGGCTGGGTCCTTGTCATCTAGAATTTTTCCTCTTGCTGATGCAGAGCCCCTAATAACTAATTTTCTCAATCTGCTCAGCATCTTTGGTGCTCGGTGTCACTCTTATACTTATTGTCTCATGCTACTTGAGTGAATACACCATATTTTCTCACCCAAGTGGTAAACACCTCATCATCAGGCCAACTAAAGTTGAGAACTTAATCCTTCTGGTTGTTATACTCCTCCCAATCAACATTTTCCTTCTCAATTTCAAACTCCCAAGATTCAAAGAATTTCCTGGCTTTATTTAGAATATCAGTGGTTAACACAAACCAGCCAGTATTTTCCAATGTAATAATACTTTTTACCCTACTAGTCAGTGCTTCATTTAGTTGTCTTAGCCATAGGGTTTCATTCTTGATGTTCCCATCCCATTTGAACATATTGGGGAACATATCATATCTATGTCTAGAGAACTTTCCTCTCAAAGTCTCTACTTTTTTGATAACCATGTCCTTCTTGGTGTCCAAGTTGACCATCAATTTAAGGCATTTGTGGGTCCTTGTCAGAATGATGTCAATATTATCTTGCTCCTTTGAGAGAGTAAAATTGTTTAATGTGGAATGCTTTTCCCTTCCAGTTATCAATTATTAGGTCCCATTGTTTCTTACCCTCATCATGTCTACTCATGATGCCTGCAATCTTCTTTCCTAGTAAATAGAGGTTAGAAAGGTTGACCTCACTAGCACACCTCTTGAGGTTGGAAAATATCTAGTCAGAATGCCTTTGCTTCACTAATTCCTCACCCTCTTTGTATGCAGGGGAGTCTTCAAGATCCGTTTTTCCCTCTTCTTCTAGCCTTGATCTTTCACTGATCAACCTACTTTTATCATCCTCTAGTTCTATTCTTTTAGCATCAATGGCTTCTTGGGTAGTGGGACTCAAAGGTGTAGGGGATGGGGGATAAGTCACAAATGGACTAGAGGAAGACGGTTGGTGAGGTTACTGAGAAATTACTCCTTGGGACATTAATTAGACCTTTTGCTTCCCCTCCAATACTGCAATTTTGTTATCTTTTAATAGGGACTTGACTCTTTCATCATTGTAAGCTTTTAGTACAAATTCATATTTCATGTTCAAGCTATCATATGCCTCTTTTTCTTTATCAGCTACCCTCAGGCTTAAATGGGCTTTTTGAAGAGCTAAGTGAGCTGCCTTTATACCCGTGGTATCAGCAACTCTCTTGATGATGAGGCTTCTTGTATCCTCAGATTTTGCATCTTCATTCCTTCTCCTTTTGTCCTTTTTCTTTAATGACCAGATTGCTAGAGTTGCATGGTCCTCACTAAAATGGGCACCAATTGATGTCCCAGCAGTGCTTATTGGTTTTTCTTGCTTTCTGACAGCATCAAAAACTAATGCATCTACTAATTCCCATTGAGGAAATATGAGGACTCCTTTATTCTTTACCAATTCTCTACCCTCTTTAGGGGTGATCTTATTAAAATTGGAGACCATCTCCTACTTAACTTCTTTCTCTATATCATTTCTAGCTTGATGAGGCTGATCTTTCTGTAGCTTTTGACATTTATAATTGAATTCCTCTATATGGATTCTCGATAAAAATTGAATGAATGCCCTAGATTTAATAAAATTGTCATCTAACAAGAATTCATCACTGGCTTTCTTGGTTGTAGGATCTAATTCCTTACCTCTAAACTCTGCCACTGTGAGGTCAGCTATTGTATTTTTAGGTGCCTCTGGTATCCCTTCTTGTAACTCCTGAGTAGTGACAACAACTTCATCAACATTCCTCAATTGCACCAATTTCTCAGCAATGGCTTGGTCATCATATTGCATGGGGGATTGAGAAGGAGAGTACAATTCACTCTCTTGTTCTTTTTCTTCCACCCTTTGCCTTTTAGGAGAGGGCACTTCTTGAATACTAGCACTTTCTGGCCTTTTTCCCTTATTCTGAGGAGGTTTATCAATTTTGGGCATGATGGTAGTGTACCCTCTCCTCTTGTATACGAGATAATCCCCAGGTGGGATTATTCTTCCCTGTTGAAGTTTATTCAGAATAGCACAAGCCTTTTCTGGCTTAGATTCTATTAATTTTTGTTTCTTCTCATTCAAGGTTTGCATGATTCCCTCAAATAAAGTTATTAAATACTCAATTTTCTTAGCCCAAGGGAAGAATTCCCTCAAGGGATCATATGTCTTGTCAAAATTATGTACAAATTCTAAAGACTTCTTGTACACCAACCATTTCTCCTTCCTGATTTCCTAGTCACCAAGGTCAAAAATGTTCCTGATGATATCCTCAGGGTTGTTGAACTGGTGGTCTAGTGTTAAGCACTTAGTTCTTTTCCTGAACATACCCATGATAAATTCTTCATTATCTGCACACCTGGATACAGACGTGGCTAGATGATAAGGCTCAAAATACTTATCGAATTGTGTCCACCCACCTTTGGTTATGAAGAAATGATGGGCTCTAGTGAGGGTAGGGAAAATGTTTCCCTTCATCTTTCTAGTCAGGGCTTCTTCCTGTAGCCCACCCAATTGCCTTATGATCTCTATTATTCCAATCTTGAGAGGGACTCTGTAGGGCAGCACAAAAGGGGTTCCCCTAAATCCATAAACTCTGATCACTATAGAGACAAGGTACAAAATTAGATCTCCCAAATTATGGGCAATCTTTAGTTCTAGTGTAAACTCCATGGGTCTCAACAACCTCATCATTTCATTGTGGGCCCTGGAATTTTGATTGCATATCAGTGACCTAAGCCTAGTTACAAAAACCCTATCAAAGTAAACATAGCTAGCTTCTTTCTTGTCCCATGAAAGATCAGCACTCCACATCTGAACAAGCAACTCTTCATTACCCTGGAACTTAGTCAATTCCATTTCTTCCTCAAATAAATCTTCATTATTAGACAAGAACATATGCATCATGAGGGAATACCATCCCATTGGTTTAAGTATGTTGATGTCCTTGATTGCTGCCAAACCTTCATGCATTTGTTGTGCAATGTAAGATGCAAAGTCGAAGACTACTGATAGGTGGGGATGTAGAATCTGAACCACCATGAGCATTATGTGGACAGGAATTTTTGTTTCTTCATCTTCTCCCAAGACCTAGCACAGGGAACTATACATTTTCTTGGCCTTATCATTGAAGTAATCCAATTTGAATGGCTCTGGGGTTCTAGGCCCTACTACAACCAAGTCACCTATTTTGTTTAAGTATCCCTTTAAAGCTTCATCTCTGTAATATTCTCTCTATGTCTGGTATACCTCCTTAAAGTATTCAAAGTCTATGTCATCCATATGAATTGAGGTATCACTCAATTTGAAGATCCTTCTGATTTCATCAACTGAAACAGTCAATAACACATTTCCCTTGGTATACTTGACAACCCTAGATACTTTGTCGTAAGTGTTGGCAATCAGAGTGAACAATTTTGTATCCATGAACACCCCAGGTGCTATTAATTTTCCCACATCTAACTCCCAAATGTTACAATCTGGGGTGGGGGCATTTCTTTGACTATATGTAGTTTTGAACAGGGTAAGACCATTAAAAATGGTTTTGACATCTTTTGCCCATCTACCAGAATCATACAATCCTTCTCCTATTTTTAAACGGGGATGTGGTGGAACTATTGTATTGATTTGGGTCACATCACGTGTAGATCCTTCCAACTATTGCAGAAAATCTTCCCTAACATTTCTCTTTTGGTAATCAACCTCTTCAAAAATCTCAATCCTAGGAGCCATTCTAAACCTAAAGTTTTTCTCAGATGGAATCCAGATTTTAAATAGAAAATTCTAAGAGTCTTTTACACTCCAAATCTTACTGGGAATCTGAATTACACTGGATCAAAGAAAGCTTACCCATTCTGCAACTTTATCGCATGAAGTTGAGTATCTCTGCAATTCTATTTTTGTTTGAATGCTTTTGGTGAATTATTGTGACTTCAAGCTGAATTAAACAATTTACGGCTTCAATCAAATCAATCATTTGTATTAAATTCAACTAGAGTTGCCACATGTTTGGCAATCAACTTCCCTTCTTCAAACCCATGGCTTAATGGCTCACTGGAGCTTATTTTACCAATTTTGAATTTGAGCCGTAGATCTTGATCATTACCCTCTTCATTCAACGGCTACCTTATTTTACCAGAAACAACCGTTCACCTTGGACATGTGTCATCTCTTCTTAATCACTTATCCATTAGATCTCGATTGGTTTACCTTTAAGTGTTTAAGTCTGTCATTGATCTTCTCTAACTTGTAATACTTTTTAAAAAATGACTGCACTATAGTGAGCTTACCTCATGACTTCAGTCGGACCCACCAACTGCCAGATGGCAGCACTGCTTAATTGCTTAAGCGATAGATGTTTATCACCTTTTTATTAATTCATCAAGCACGCCATCAGATCTTCTCAGAATTTTCTAAACTTTATCCTACGATCACCTTTATTTTTAGTGGATCACATGTCATCACCGAGACACGTGTCATCTCTACTTAATGGCTTACTCTTTAGATTTTGATTACTTTGAATTTAAGCCATTATGCTGACTGTCGATCTTTTTTGGAGATGTTGTTCCTTTTAACTTTACTTTTATGACCTCATCTGGCCCCACAGAGACACGCGTCAACTCCGCTTAATGGCTTATCCATTAGATCTTGATCAGTTTACCTTTAAGTGATTAAGTGAACCATTGATTCTTTTCTAACTTGCCCATTGTTTAGCTGAAGACTCTTTACAACCACCGGCCCCACTCAGGACACACGTCGCTCAAACTTAATCACTTAAGCGATAGATATTGTGCATCTTGAATATAAGCCATCAAGTGGTCCGTTGGATCAAAACAAAAGTGCACGGCCTATAAAAATTTTAATTAAAACCGTAGCGGACTTAGGATTAAATGAATAATGTAATACCATGGCATTAGGATTGACAAATTTAACAAACACATCCACTTGAAACGAACCCATTAGAGACATAACTTAAGTGAAAAAGGTAACATGAAATTAGAACATATTTGAACGCTTAGGGTTTTATGACCAAAACTGCATTAGAAAGCATGACACAAGGGTTTTTTCACATTTCAACTAGGTTAATGACCAAAATATAATTTTCCAGAGGCATGGGACAATTTTTAACCATGATTTTGAACCTTTGAATTGCACAAATGACAGGGGATCACAAAATTTTACCAGACAAATCCTGAATAGGAAAAATCGCCAAGAGTGGCTCTCTCTGAGGATGTTTAAACGCCAAGTTATAACAAGAACCATAGATCTCTAGAACAAGAAGACCAAAACCACTTAAACCTAAAACTGGAAACAAACATACAACTGAAGGACACACACCTATACATATAATTCATTCTACTGTGCATGGAAAATAAGAATTATTTAAAGAATTTTTTTAGAAATTGTCCATGCACTGGCAATTCTTGTTCTTCGTCATTCATAGTTTTGAGGAAATAAGAGCCTTTTCCAAAGGTTTGGGATATGACAAAAGGCCCTATCCATAATGATTAAAAAAAAAATTTTTTTCCTTTGTCTTCAACTCTAATGTTCCATTGCAATACAAAATCACCAGGCTGAAATTTTCTCTCATCTGCCCTTATGTCAAAAAGATATTTCATTTTTTGTTGTAATTTCATATTTTCTTTCTGGCTTTCTCTTCTCATTTCATCCAATTCAACCAACTGAACCATTCTTTCTTCCATAGGTTCAGGTATCTCAATTTCTTCTTCTTGGATGAATTTATATATTGGGAGCAAATTATTAACTGGCATTCTTGACTGAAGACCATACACCAGTTCAAAAGGAGATTTCCTGATAGCCCTTTTGACAGTAATCCTGTCTGCCCATAAAGCAATTTTTAGCTTGGAATGCCAAGCTCTTTTTTTATTTTCCAAGATTTTCTTTAGAATTTGCAAAATATTCTTATTGCTGGATTCAATGACCATTTGCATGTGGGTGGTATGGAGATGAGTAGGACATAACAATTCCCATATCTGAGCAAAAGTTAGTAAATTCTTCAGACCTGAAGCACATAGCATTATCCATTACTAACTTTAGGGGAACACTAAATCTAGTAATCACATTATCCATCAGGAAGTCAATGACCACAGTACTTGTTTCTCTCTTAGTTAGGATTACATCCGCCCATTTTGTAGAATAATCAGTTATTAGCAAAATTCAACTATGCCCCCCACTTGACTTCTCAAAAAATTCTCCTATGAAGTCCATTCCCCACATAGCAAAGGGAGCCTCTTCTACCATAGGGTTTAACAATAGTACTCCTAAGTACTTCATCTTACTAGAGAATCTTTGATAGGGATCGCATTTCCTGACGAAGGTGTAAGCATCTTGAAACAGACAAGGCCAATAATATTTGGCTCTTAAGATTTTATGAGTTGTTGATCTAGCAGAGTAGTGCCCTCTGTATGTGGTAAATTTGGCCTTGTTAATTCACCATACACTTCAACACAGTCCTTCTTCATCAGATACAAACAAGACTGAATATGAGTTATTCATCTTGCCTGCCTACATGATTCGACCTGTTGCCTTCTATCCAGACAGGGTTTTTGAAATTACTCTTAGAATGAGAGTCTCACAACCATAGACCAATCTAAGAATGAAGGATTTAGCTTCATGAATGCAATGCAATGCATAGTTATTCTAGAATTGAAAGATAATCTAAGACATGATTTCAATGCAATTATTCTATAAATTGAAACTATCTTATTGCAAAATGAAATTATTCTATATGAGACTAGCAAGAAAATGAGACAATAATTCAGTATTCTAACAATGCAAAAGTGAGTGGGGGCTTTGAATGAAGAATGAGAGTTCTTTTATAGACTCGGAGATTATCAGATTAGAAACTTTCCTTTTTGAAATAAAACAGATAGAAAAGCCAGTTTAAATTAGAAAGCTTTATTTAAAAGAATACAATAAATTGTTTTCTCTCTACTTTAGCTGTTTTCTTTCTTTGATTTAATCCTGTTTTATTTGATTTATCTCTCTTTAAAGCATAATTAAAGAGAAGTTTCCAATTCTGAACAGAGATACGATTTTTGAGAGAATATTCAATTAATTAAATAAGTATGACCTCATAATTGTTTTTTCTCAATTATCTAAATAATTAAATTCAATTATTGAAATGAGGATATTTATTTAATAATTAAATATTATTTAATTCCCTTTTTATGCATCTTAGCTAAAGAGGGTGAATTTAATTTAATTAAAGTGTCAGGACTTTATAATTAAATTAATTCAATCATAGGGTTTATTTAGCCAATAGATATTTAGGAATTAAATATGATGTATGATTAATGTAAATTTAGGATTTTCTACATTTGACACTCAGGTCGAGTAGACTCAGTCAAAACTCAGAATTGCCTAGTACAATAGGACTTTGATGATTCAGAAGAATAACAAATGCAACAAAATTGGTTAAGGTTGCAATATGCCAATTTTGGGGTGTTACATTTTGCCCCTCTTTGAATTGATGTGTGAGCAACACATTGATTCAAAGAATAGTCTGCTGCCTAAAGCACAGAAGAACAGATTTGAAAATTGATGATGCAAAGATTTCAGAGTCATCTCTAGAATAGAGCTTGACTCTCCAAAGTCTAGGTTAGGTTGCCAAGACACCGGTCAAAATAGAGTTTTCGAGGATCATCTCCAGAATGAAGCTTGACCCTCAGGGATCTGGGTTAGAATGCCCTAATACCTAAATAGATTGATATCTTTCACAAGACTCTCCCCAAAATGAGGCTCAACCTTCAGGAGTTGGGGTTAGATTGTCCCAATACTTGTCTCAAAAGATAATGATTAGAGCTTTTAGTACTATCTCCAGAACGAATCTTAGTCCCCCAATATCTAGGTTAGATTTCCCAGACACTGGTTTAGATAGATATCTTTCACAAGACTATCCCCAGAATGAGGCTCAACCTTCAAGAGTTGGGGTTAGATTTCCCTGATACCTGTCTCAAAAGATAGTAAATACATTGACATCTTTCACAAGGCTATCCCCAGAATGAGGCTTAACCTTCAGGAGTCAGGGTTAGATTGTCCCGATACCTATCTCAAAAGATGATAAAATAGATTGACATCTTTCCCAAGGCTATCCCCAGAATGAGGCTTAACCTTCAGGAGTCAGGGTTAGATTGCCCCGATACCTGTCTCAAAAGATGATAAAAGATAGATTGACATCTTTCCCAAGGCTATCCCTAGAATGAGGCTTAACCTTCAGGAGTCAAGGTTAGATTGCCCCGATACGTGTCTCAAAAGATGATAAAAAATAGATGACAAGATGTAAGGAACAAATATGCCCTTATTGATTGAAAGTCATGGAACACCCAATTTTGACCGTGAGGTACAAAAAATTGAACATGCCCCAAGTGATGAGATTCCCCTAGCAATGATGACTTTTGAAAATCAGATCAGATTGGTTGAAATAGATTTAATGATGTAATCACCCTGCCCCCTCGGGAGTGAAATGGAAAGATGACACGCCATAATGATGATGGGGAGTGAAAAATCACAGATAGATGGTGAGTCAGAGATCAACAAGAACTCAGAATAGATTACGAAAGAATTCAAAAGATTCAGAATCAATTTCGAGTGATCTCAAGGTCTGGTTGACCAAGTTTGACTAGAGTTGACCAAAGTTGACCAAAGTTAACTTTTGAGAAAAAAAAAGTCAAATATTATAGAAAATGATGCTATGATAAGATTCTAACAAGAAAGTGACATCAGAAAGTCAACTGCACAAGTGTCCGATCGCGTCAGTCCTAAAAAATTTAAAATGCAATTTTGAGCAACATAAAAGTGTCAGATTTTGATTTTGATCACGAAAATGGATTCAGAGTGGTCAAATTATGTAATGGTGAAGTTTTCACGCAAAATGGAGCACTTTGAAAAATTAGGTCAAACCCTATATAAGGACAAAAGGGTCATTTTCAAAATCATTTGAACCCTTTGACTTTGAGAATTGAGCTCTGAGTAGAAAACAAAAATGGTGGTCCCCTACAACAGTCATCGATTTGAGTGATCAAGGAGACACAGCTGGCCCACAGCGTACGGACCTCCTGTAAGTGGTCGACAAACCCCTCTATACTTCAAATTTGATGCATTTCGGTTAATTTTTTGCATTTTTTCACATTTTTGAAAAGTTGGGCCGCGGGTCTTCACGCGAAGTAGTTTTTTTGCGCACCCTGTAGGGAAATCTCACGTGAAGAAACTATGTTTCATGCCACTCGATGTGAAGTCTCGTGCGGGAAAGTACCCACTTTTGCATGAGAAACCCTTTTAGAAGGTGTTTTCTCACGCGAATTGGCATGAAAGCTCACGCGAAGCAGAAATCTCACGTGAGTCAAAGAAATTCTTCACGTGAAATGCTGCCCCTTCGCATGAGAAAAAGTGGTCAG
The DNA here is from genome assembly GCA_018584345.1 of Thuja plicata. Classification (NCBI taxonomy): domain Eukaryota; kingdom Viridiplantae; phylum Streptophyta; class Pinopsida; order Cupressales; family Cupressaceae; genus Thuja; species Thuja plicata. Next base: position 1,096,864 of record MU228150.1, on the reverse strand, counting down.
AATGAACATGAAATCAGTCTGCATCACATCCAAAAGCTTTTGCGTCAGCATCATTAATTTCTATAGGATGTCTTGAATGCTTTATTATCTTGTCATGCTTCGATTATCATCGATTACTGATAGTGCTCTATTGTTTGCATGTCTTGCAGGTTGACTTTCTCGATATTGCATTTAGATTGCATCATCCAGCAATCAGCAAGTTGATATCTCAGCTAGATGATGCTGAGATAGCACACATTGACACATTGGGTTTGAGTACATTATGTGATATACCCGAGATTCGGGTAAATCACAGACTATTGGGTGCCTTGGTTGAGTGTTTCCATTCGGAAATGAACACATTTTACCTACCACAGGGGGAGATGACTATTACTCCTGAGAATATCTATTGGATCCTGAGGATACCTTTCGTCAGGGTCAGAGTCGAGTATGAGACACGGCCCAAGGTGGGCACAGCAGCTTTGAGAGGTGTCTTTTAGGATGACCTCGTTATGGGCAGGGCGATCCCATGGGAGGATCTAATCAGTGAGTATGGGGGGACCCACAGGTTGCCCATGGTTTTAGCATGCTTCCTTGGGTGCTACCTGATGCCAGATCATGGATAGCATGGTCTAGAGTGCGGCTAGGGTAGGATGTTGTAGCTAATGATGGTACAGCCATGACACTATGGATGGGGCCAGTGTATGCTAGCACACATGTATCACAAGATGCATGAGATCATCTATCAAGAGGCGAAGAGCATGGCTGCAGGGGTCTTTGTTTTACAGGTGTGGGCCTGGGAGCACCTTCCCGTCACCAGGCCGATATGTGAGGATATGAGGCAGCCCTTAGAGCCTTTAGAGCCTTATATTTGCCGATATAGAGGCATGATTACCTAGCCTGCATTGGGTAAGGTTGATTAGTGGCCAGCTCAGCTCGATGATCTAGCAGTAGTAGTGTGGAGGCCTTGGAGACTTATAGAGGCCTGGGACGATGCAGCCAAGCAGTTGAGCCACATGTTTTGCTTTCATGTGATGATCGATCACACTATTATAGTCATTAAGAGATTTCCATAGAGGTAGGTATGGCGGTAGTTCGGTCGCCCATAGGACATCTTGCAGGATTATACAGTATATGCGAGATTTTTTGATGAGGTCAGGAGGGGCTGGGGGATGCCATTGGATGAAGGGTGTACTATGATAGACATTTTCTCATTGGTTCTAGTTCAATGGGACTACCTCAGAGACATAGAAGATGCCAGCGTGACTGCCGAGTATAGGGAGCACTTCATCACGCACCCTTTTCTAAGGTTCACTGATCTAGTGGGTATAGCGGGTAGAGGACAGGTGGTACCTCCATAGGTTGTTCAGCCACAGGTGGCATAGCAGGTACCGATGCCTCCTCCACAATAGAGGGCACAACAATGTCCTTGACCCCGGATAGTATAAATGGACATCCCTTCCTGACATATGGGGATGGATGTTGGAGCTGGTGATAGTGGCAGCACTAGACAGTCATAGTGGCAAACTGTAGCAGAGGTATCTGAGGAGTAGTAGGTACCTCCACAGGAGGAGGCTCAGCAGGATGATCCTATGCAGGAGGATCAACCTGCATAGGACATAGCATAGGAGGTAGGGCAGGACCCATAGTGGCACATGCGGGAGAGAGTGAGACAGCTCACTAGGAAGGTGGGAGATCTCACCATATAGGTAGCCGTGCGAGATGCATGACTATTAGATAGAGACTGGGATATACAGGATCTCCAAGAGCAGCTCTGGGCATCTCAGGAGGAGGTGCAACATCAGACTGCATGGGCAACATACTATTATGCATCATATATAGGTGTGGTACCTAACGAGGCATCTCAAGTGGCCAGTTTCTCAAGCTATGCGAGAGGATCGGAGGGAGCACAGATGGTGCCTCCTCCAGATAGGGCCCCACCTCCACCTCCTCTAGGTGATGAGGGAGAGGGCCAGAGTTAGGTGTTCTGATAAGTAGATAGATGAGATCATAGGGTATATCTAATGCATTGGCATCCTTGTATTATATCACCATTTTTGAGATAGATCATGCTCGAGTAGCACCATTTTGTATTTGTATCGACACATGAGATTTATATATATGAGCTCATCTTTTGGTATCATTGCATATCATAGATTGTCTATTTTGAGATGTTTCCTATATGCGTAGATGGTTAAAATGTATGCAAATGTATGAACATGTCTTAAATATATATAAATGTATGAAATGTGCATGTATGATTTAGATGAAAAGATGTATGTTTGTAAATGATGTTATGTAAATTCAATGTAGAAATGAGAATGTAAATTTAATGCATAGGTGATTATGAATTGTAAATATGAATATGTATAGTACTAACATCTCATGCAGGATGACAAATGCTAACCAAAAGAACATGTGAAGAAATGAGAGCGATGATCGAACACTTGTGCAGTCATGATGAAACGCAAACGGTAAACAAGAACTCTCCAAAGTATGAACCCAGAAAAATGCAATGAAGAGAACATCGAATCATTGTCACAATGCAAGTCTAGAATGAAAATGCAATCCTATGCTAGATGCAATATGAAAGGGCTATTCTAGGACATGGTTGTGAGACCCATCGTATGTTTATCATCACTGAGCATTTTTATTTTTGGAACATCAAAGTCGATACAACCCTTACTGGCACCACAATGCAACCAAAAGGATATGAATATGACTTATCATCGAATGAAATGTAGGAAACAAACGTAAGCACCAGGGCACAAAAGCCAAGATGACCTAAACATTGTTTCCAGTTAATGTTTTAAGAGTACACCAGTATCTATAAGGAAACTCAGGTGCGGAAACAGCTTCCTACGCTAATCTCTATAGGAAAGTATTGTGCAAATTCTTTTAAATCCTTACAATTACAGATTCGTTAACTACTTTAACAAAGATATTGCAACCACATACCATGCATACAAAAAATAGAGAATGACACAATGATATACCCTGGGGAAAACCTTTCGGTAAAAAACCCCAGCACTCCAAAACCTGCACAATGTATTGATCAAAAACTATTACAGTTACAATACACTTGCAATGCAAGTTCTTTCAGAAGATTTAAAAAACCCTTGAAGACAAATCACGGCAGCATAAACCGTTCCAACAATACACTCGCATCACATCTCTTCACAACCCTAAAAAACACTTATATCATGCACTTCACTTTTTAGGGCTACTCCAAAAGATAACCGTATTAGGGTTTTACCATTCTCCGAGAAAATAGGAAACCCAAAAAAATTTTCGGGGCGATGCCCCGAACCCCACGATTGGGGAAGAGTGTACAG
>MU228150.1:1045763-1061177 GCA_018584345.1 Thuja plicata | reverse complement strand
TTGAAATGAATAGACATGTCTTCTTGTCATTGCCTTGTATAAAACCAAGAGATCGATGTATTTGGAAAACATAGATAGACAATACAACAATGCCATTACATTTGCAATCGATCCTAAAACTTAACAATCCTCAGGTGAGATGTCCTCACTTTCTGGTTCATAAGACTGCAAGGCCACTAGGGCCTCATTTGTTATTGTCTCTTTTCCATCAATATTCAATTGAGCTCTTATCTGCTCTTTCTTATACCATCTTAGGAAGTCTTTAAACTCCTCAATTTTGACAAAGTTGTCATCACTCAAAAATTGTTGTTGATGGATTAACCTTTCATCAACACAAGCCTTAAGAGGCAATTCAACCTTCTCCTCCATGTCAGGTTTTTGTTTCTTGCCTTCCCTAATCAATTTTCTCAGGATATGGTCATATAACCTATCTCCAGGCACTAAGGCTCTTGCTTTATCCTTTTTCTTCTCTTTCCCTTCAACTAAAGGCTGGCCTATTTCCATTTTTTTCCTCTTAGCAGTAGGCTCTTCTATATCATCAGGTTGTGTGGCCACTGTTAAGTCAACAATGTGGCCCTCTGCTCCCTGTAGTTGTGGTATCTTAGCAACATCTTGTTGAGGCTAAACATATCTAGTAGGATGGGCATAGTCACTATCACTACTACTATCATACTCAGACTCTAAATGATCTGGCCCTTGGGCACCTTTCTTATCAAGAATAGTCTCAAGTTGTTCAGTAAGCACATAATAATTATCGATCATGGCCTTAATTTTGTCAAAATATGGGAGATCAGGGTAGAAAACCCCAAAAGCTAACCCATTCATTTTGATTTTCCTTTCAAGGTTCAGCAACTCCTGAATCCTTGTTCTTCTTGTCTTGATCTCATCTTCATCAAGAATATTCCTTGTTGCATCCTCTTCAATACACTCACAATGAACATTTGTATTGGGGATTGTGGGAGTATATAATTTTCTCACCCCTGCCATGAAACCTTCAGGGTCAATGTATCTATAAGGAGCTGCCCCTATTCTGCAACCTTCCAACCACTGGCTAACTGCATCAATGGCACCTTTACCAATTGTGAAATTGGAAATTCTAAATTGTCTAGGGGTTAAGGTCCCCTTCTTATGTGGTGCAAAGTGCTCATTATCTGTTAACAACAATTTCCATATAAATTCCATGGCTACCACTCTTGTTGGTACATGGTAAGGAAAGATATGAGGTGGATGAATACATCCATATACCCTGATGATGGTATAATTCTCTTCCAAAAAGAAATCACCCCAATTATGGTCTCCCTCCCATTTGTCCAAGTATTCATTTGGCCTTAGCAGTTGCATAATCTTAATTGGGACCCTTGTCCTACTGATGCCCAGACTTTGTACTACTAGGTACACAATCCAATTCTGGAAAGCACAATAATCACAATCCCCTTTTTATTTACTGATATTGAAACAAATCTATTTCTGAGACTCTTTTACTCCTTTGTGCACAATTCTCAGGAATTCAATGGCTTTCAATCAATGGAAAACTTTGTAATTCTCAAATTTCTTCTCTCTTCTCGGAATACTTAGCACTTCTTCGCTCTAAAATTTTGAAAGCGAGATAAGTTAAAATGAACTCTCAATTAGTTCTTTATGGTAACTATTTCAAGTACACAGCTCATCATTTGAAAAAACATCAATTCTGTCTTCAATTCAACATGCTGTGGAATTAATTGAAAACCTAGCCGTAGTTCTATGAGTGTGACAGGAAATCAAATTCATAAATTTGAATCCTCAGAAAAACCTTATAAAATTTGTAGGAGATGATATGTATTCATGTGATTGGCTCTCTGTCATACATCTTAGCTACCCTTTTTTACACAGTAATCAATATCCAAGCCTATCATTGGACAACGAGTGATTCATATTGTCATGTCAGATACTGCCACCTTTTCTTAATATTTGATATTAAGTGACCATGCGACTGTATATAATCTCTTTGTCATTGACCCAAGTCTTTAACCTATGATTCCTCTAGAGACTTAGTGACCATGTAACATTCTCCATCTTGGTTAACTAAAGTTACCATCTGGGGATCACGCGACAGTGAAGAAATCAAAGTTGCTAGATGTTAGAACTAACTCATATCCTTTTCGGAGACTATGCGACTGACTATCATCTTTAGCTTTCATGGTTATCTCCCAGTCACTAAGTGTTTACTTTCCTTTATGAGACCCCATGACTACCCTTAGTCGCTTAATCACTGAACACAAATGTTAAGTGTCAAAACCCTCAGAGACAATGTGACAGGTACTTTACCCTTTGTTTCATCTGACAACTACGTGACATACCCTTATCTCCAAGTTGTGAGCACTTTTTCTTTTGGACTCTTTTATCCAAAGACTTCGTGACCACCATATGATCTCTTAATCACTATATCTTATGGCTCCCGCTAAATCGCTAAGTAATCAATCATACCCTTAAATTCTTTAGAGACTATGTGACAAAAAAAGACCCTTATACTTAGTCTCGTAATCGCTGAATAGTCTCTTACCATTTGGCGACCACGTGATAAGCTCTTTTAGTCAATTACCCTTGGACATGTGTCACATTGATTACTTGTCTCTACATCACTAAGCAGAAAGCTGACTCAGCATTTCAATCTAGCGACAACCCGATTGTGTTTCATCTCAATGCACATATGATTAGTCATGAAGTCTCAGCATCTTGCTCTTAACTGTCATCCTTTCTGGAGACTATGCGACATAAGCTTATCTCCACTCACTTAACTACAGATCAATCTAGCGATCATGTGACATACATAAATCGCCAAGTCTCATGATGAACCACTGACTACTAATCTTTCCTTGCGACACCATGACCTATCTGTGGGCCCTTTCACCAACTGTTGACCTATCTACTCACTCTGCGACTACGCGACATGAAGAGCTCCGCCAAGTCTCTAAAAGATAAAGGAATATTCTAATTCTATGAGAGACATCCTGACACAAGCTAATCGCTAAGTCTAGAAGAAAAAAGGAATATGCCATTCGGATTACACGACTAGGTGATCAAATTTTGCAACACATGACTTAAGTGAATTCTAAAAAGTAGCACCAAAAAAGAAGTGATAAATGTCTTAGGGTTTCTTTTCATTTATGCCTGCAAAACAAGACCTAGGGTTTCAAGGTTTTACAATTTTTCATGGAATCTAACCTAAGAACCTGAAGACTTCAATAGGGAAAAGACACATACTGAGAGACTTCCGTTTCTAAGCAAGAAACAAGAATGAGGACCACAAAAATTTTGGGAAACAGACCAAAACTGGGAAAAAAACCAACATGACCGTTTAACCACTTTTCAATTTTTTTAAATCTTTGTCTAAGGGTTTTTAAGTGGTGGATCATGTCTTATTATAGAGCACTAATTAACATAATTTGGTCTTTTTGGTTTTTCTTGTACACCTGTTGGATGCTGAGAGATTGGAAATTGGGTAGGATTGAATGAACTTGAATGGAGAATGTTATTTTACGGCCCTGGATAGTTTATTAATCAATTTTTATTCCTATCTCTATTCTTTCCCATTAATAATTGGTCTTTTCCAGAATTATAGAGGTCGAGATCATATTTTATTCTTGAAAATGTTGAGCTTTTGATACTTTGTAGATCTAAAAAGCCAAGATTTTATCAAGGTATTAAATATAGACAAGACATTTAATTCTTATTCCTTCTACAGGGTTTATTCTCCAAGGATGGATGGCTGCTGAATCAAATCATATTACACAGGAAGAATTTAAGATTAAGCCCCACTTGTTGCTGACAGAATTTTTTATTATTGAAATATATTATTTTCCTTGTCAAGTATTAGATTGTTTTAACCCCTAACCCTAAATGATCTAAAGCTTGTTGCAATACTTGGATTATAAAAGGACTTCCAAGATCATTTAGTGGTGGCTGGAAATTTTGGGAAGTAATATAGGCATTAAGCTATTTATTGTTTCCAGTTGAGTATAGAAGATGTATATCTTGAGAGTATTATTATAAGAATAAGAAAGTTGCAGACCTTTTGCATTTATTGAAGTGGCATATGTTTTGAAGCATTTTGGAATTGAAATTGGACTCTTTGTACTTGTAAGGAGAAAAATGATGTTAATAGAATAAGAGTGTTTTTATACTCAAATTACTTATCACCTTACATTTAATGTTTAGAGTGGAGGGATAAATAAGATATTCCCCTTTATTCTCAAATGCACAAAGGAAGGATTTAAAAAAATTGAAAAGCAATTAAACGGTCACAGGCAGTGCGAGCTTTGATATCAATGATCAAGATCAAGATTTTACTCCCCTTTAAAAGTTGGTCATAGATCTCTTTTCAGGTTACCTGGGCTTTCCAAAAACCTCCTTGGGTAGGTGGCAGCTTGGAGTAATGCCTTAAAGACTAGATCTTGAGAAAATTTACATTAGGCCTTCATGCCTATCGCATGATCTTTTCTAACTTATCCACCCTTTATATTTTTCTTCCTGACTTCAGCCAGACCCACCAGAGACACATGGCATTCTGGCGCAATGCCTTGATAGTTATTTAGAGTGCATCTTGTGATTAAGGAATCACACCAACTATCCGATTGAAATTGATATGCATGAAGCTTAACACCTTTAAGCTCTATGACTACTAGACACATGTCAAGTTATTGTGCACTCGCGACCTCTGAAGGAATATTCTCTTCACCTCTATGAGTTTTCAACCACCATGTTGGTGATTTTTCCTGTTCAGGATTTGTCTGGTAAAATTTTGTGATCCCTGTCATTTGTGCAATTCAAAGGTTCAAAATCATGGTTAAAAATTGTCCCATGCCTCTGGAAAATTATATTTTGGTTATTAACCTAGTTGAAAAGTGAAAAAACCCTTGTGTCATGCTTTCTAATGCAGTTTTGGTCATAAAACCCTAAGTGTTCAAATATGTTCGCAAGATACTAAGAGGGGGGGTGAATCAGATCTTAAAATATAAACACTTAAAACAAACTGATCCACATTCATACATAAATGAATCTAATTTAGTCTCAGATAGCATCCACACCATGAAATAAATAACACATTACACAATAATTTGGTAACCCGAAAACCCAAATAGGTAAAACTGGGGTGGGGATGACACCCACAAAAGTCTCCACTACTGCAGTAATAAAGTATACCTGTTAAGGTTACAATGTTTGATTATAAAATGTAATCTACCCTGTGAAAGGTCTACCCTGTTAAGAGATTAAGATCATTACAATCTACCCTATTAAAGGATTTTAACTTACAATGAAGTAAGAACTCTGTTAAGAGATAAATAAAGGCCTGCTAAAACCACTCTTTTAAGAGATTTTCACCTGATATAATGATTACAAAGTCTCAATTATTGATCCTTCAATATGCACTATGATGCTCATGACAGATCTCCTCTTTACAGTATCTCTTCTGATCTTATAATCCGGTATACCTTTACTTTGTTGTTCACTGTGTTATGCTTTTCTTGATCTTTGCTTCTAAACAAAATAACCCTCTATGCATTATACTTCAAAATGCAGTCACTTTACAAAATGCTCTTCTACTCCTTGCACATACATACTTCCTTCTTAAAAATAGGGTTTCAAAGAAATTTAATATATCTATACAGATCTGATAGTGAGATCTAGATCAACGATCAAGATCCAATACCCATACCATGATGGTATTACAATTCATGCTTACAATGAGTCATGCATAGGAAAAAAAAATCAAATGCATAACTGAATCCGTATAAGAATATTAAATGCACACATAAGTCAGCCCAAAAAGCTTATACACGTCAGCCAAATCACTTATCCTTGAAGTTTGTATCATTCCTGACAAGTATATAAAAACTGTCCTACTCAGCACTTGACTATTCTGTCGTTCAGCATTTAACATCTCTGACTCTACTCAGCTCGGCAATGTAACTAGGCATACTGAAAAACTGCTCAGCAATGTTGCTCGGCCTTATGTAGTTTTAGCTCAGCCATAGTGATAGCCAACTAAAACTTCCTAATGAAATGACTAAGTGTGAGTCACTAATCATCAACAGAACTTAGAGATTAACAATCTCCCCCTTTGATATTAGTGGTAAAAACACTTATCATTGCTTCTGTATATTTCATCAAAAGTATTGCCTAAGTACACTAAGCACTCCCCCTAGGAATATACTTATACAAAAATTTACAATGCCTTCAAAAATTATACACAAGTGTACCTTTTTTGTACTGATGTATCCTTTCATATCTCCTTACTAACTTCCTCCTTCCATAGTACTAACTTCCCCCTTGTTTTGGTCACTGATTGCTGGTGGGGTTAAGTTGTACTTATCCAAAAATTGCTTATGAAGCTACAGGGTGGATTCAAATGTTGTATCCCAGCTATCCTTTGTAATCTTCATAACTTCCTATTTGATTTCTCTCTTGGCAGCTAGACTCACTAAACTTTTTGCAGTCGATAAATTTGCACTGCTTTGTGATAACTCCTTGGCTTTTGAAAGTTCCTTCTGTATTACCTCAAAATGAGGTAACAAGCTTGTCTATATAGTTATCAACTTGGCCCTTATGTGACCATCTTCAGCCATAAGCTTGGCTATTCTCCTTTGTGCATTAATCAACTTATTAAAGTGTAAAGAACTGGAGGTAGTATCTTTACCTAAAGTATTACCAGTTGATCTCAAATCTAACTGTAGCTTCTCAACAAGCTGTAAATTATCCTTTGTAAAAAATTCAACATCACATAACTTCCTATACAAAGAATAAACATTGGCTGTAACTTTCTCTATGGTTTCTACAAGAACAAAAAGTTCAACCTGTTTTGTTGCTATCTCTTCTGAGATATTCTCTAGAACTTTGCTCTCAAATCTTCTCCGGGACCATTGCAGAAGCTTCTCATTGTTGTCTATGTCCTCATCTGTTACTTTTTGTACAATGGTGATGAGTTGATCTATGATTGGAGCTTGAGGAATTTCATCCTCTAAGTCAAAATCTTTTGTAAATATGTCTTTGATGTCATGCAACACCTGCTTTTTCTTTTGTTCTATCTTCATCTCTTCTTGTCTTTTCTTTCTTTTAAGAAACTCTTGAAGAGTCCCAATTTGTTCAAAAGATAATTCATTGGGATCCCATTGTAGAATCACAATGACTTCATCTAATGTTACATCTAGAATCTATGACTTCTTCTTCAAGGTTTTCTTCTTCTTTAATTCTTGAGAAATTATGCTTAGCAGCATAATGTCTTTCCCTTTTTCAGTTTCAGTCTCCAATGCCTCCTTTAATTATGTCAATACAGTCTGTGGGTTTGGCATACCACCAGTTTTAGGACCTGTGGGAGTGGATGATGCAGAGTGTGGTAACTCAACCAACACTTGTGTTTCCTCTTCTTCATTAGGCTTATCAACAACTTCTGTTGTTACTACTCCACGATCTAAAACTGTCTTCACAACCTCTAAAATAGGTGGATCTTGTGAAGTTACCTCTTTTTCCTTTGCTTGTTGTTTCCCTTCACTTTGTTGAGTGTTGTCAACTTCAATTTTCTCACCAGATGTTGTGGACTTCTCTTCTTCAATATTAATTGCCTTAATAGGCAAATCTGTGTCTTTTCCACTTGGCACCTATTGTACTTCAGCATTCAAATTGCTTGGATCATCAACTATATAATCCATAGGAATGTCTGCAGTCAGATCAACATAATTTGTTGTATCTAATGCATCCTTGGTCTTGTCCTGTTCAGTGGCAATTTGAACTTTGACTATCTGTGGTTCAGGGGTAGTCTTTTCTTCAACTACATGTTCCTTTGGCTCGGATGTCCCTTCACTAGATTTCTTGTCTTTTGGAATAGCCAGTCCAAAAATCTCTTTCTAGATCCTTGTGCTTTGTTGTACTAAACCTTCTATATCATTCTTCAAAACAGCATATCCTCTAACTTTGGGAATGAACCTATTCTTCTATTCCTCAATAAATTTGGTTCATTGTTTAGAGGTTAAGTCTGGAATTATTTTGGCTAATGCTCCTTCTCAGATTTGTCTCTCAGTTGCAAGTACAAATTCCCATTTGCTTGACAGAAAGTCATATAGTTCATCAGGCACATGATTTCCTATCTTTGTAGGAGTCAATTTGAAGGTGCTCATCATGTCCAAGAGTGCTTCCTAAACTTTGTGCCTATCTGCTATTTTTAACTTGTCATATTTGATGAACTTGAATGTTGCTAACCCTGTTGAATTCCTTAAAGTATCACATACCTCATCAATGCTTGCTAGTTTCTTGAATTGTGTTGTAGGTATGTTTGAGGGTTCATCAGTTTCTGTCAACTCCTCATCACTATCTGGCCTTAAATTCAATTTCCTTCTTCGTCTTTTTGCTGGCTCACTCAAGACAGCCTTAGGAGCAACCTTTGCTTCCTTACCAAAAGTACTTTCTGCAAATTTTCTCTTACCATACACTTTTGCTTGCACTTCTACTATGGAAGTGACAGTATATTCTCTTGTCCTCAAATGATTAGCTGTAGGAGGTGTTACCTTGGGTTTGGCTCGGCTTGGCTTGGTTACAATAACAATTGATGGCTTCTTGCCCTTATCCTTCTTTGTAACTTCTTCTGATGCACTGACTTCCTCCTTAGTAGAAATATGCTCACCTTGTCCAGTGATCAGACCTAGAGGTGCATCCTCAGGTTCTTCATCACTACCTAAACCAACCATTTTCTTCATATTTTTCACTATCTTCTTCCTTTTTCTCTCCATAGTTCCTTCATTCAAACTTCTAGAAACTTTAGCCTTAGCTTCATCAAAATTTCCAAATCTTTTAGCTATGGTGTCAATTGCCTCAGCTAGGAGTGCAATGATGGTAGATTATGCTTCATCAACATTGATTTCATATGGAAAATGTTCTAAACATGTTATCCTAGGAGTCACTGCCTTTATATAGGTATTATCTGTATCAACTAGAAAATAGATTTCTTCATAGTGCTTCTCCACTAGTGACTTAGGAATCCTAGTCCTTAATCTCATTCTCTTCTTGACTTCTACAAAGTAGCTTCCCATAATGCTATTTAAATTTCTACCCAACTTCTCAATACATTCACTAATCTGAACTGTTATGGGCCTATCCTTTTTCTAAACAATATTTCCTAGTGTAGGAAATGTATCCTAAATGTAGAAGAATATACAAACTAGTAAAGAACCAAACTGACATGATGAGATCTTAGCCTTTCTGATTGATGCTAGGTTCTTGGCTAACTGTGTCAGTTATAGTTTGGAAAGATCATATGTGTGACTCTTCTTCACAATTTTCCATGCCTAATCAACTATTGTACAAGGAACACTATCCAATCTGCTGGACTGATAGAACTTATGTGCTATAACCCTTATGCCAAAATCAAGTTCTAGGTCATTAATTGTAGAGATATTCATACCTCTATTATTCCATACTGCTCTAGTGTTTAATGTAATCTCTTCTTTGTTTTTATCCATCATAGTCTATTTTCCATTCACTATAGGATATCCAGTCACTCGATGAATCATGCTTTTGGTGATCTTGACCAGTCCATTATCTAGCCACATGCACATGTCATGAACTCGGCTAAGGATAACTTTTATCCATTCATCTTTAAAACCTTGGGGAAAATCTAGGGCATGAGTTAACCCTTTTTTGGCTAAGTGTTTGAATTATTCCTTCAGAACTCTGTTATCACACAATTTGTTGTAGGATTTCCTCAATTCACTATCTCCTACTTCACCAATCTTAACCATATAACATGATCTAACATCATGGATCATGAGTACCTTAGGTGGAATGGATGAGAGGGCTCCCATTAAATCACTCTGTACTGCACTTTCAAGAATGGATCAAAAGTTGAGAGGTTCATATTCATCACTCTGAATCAACTGAATTTGTTCTTGTTCTTTCTCCATACTCTTAGCTGGTGTGGAAGAACTTGCAGCCATAATTCTAAATTTTAGGGTTTGAGGGATGTAAAACAGAGTACCTTGGCAAGTAGCTCTTTGCACTGTTCACTGTTCACCTTAGGATTGTCGATGGCACACTAGTAAAAATCTTCGATGCTCAACTCCGTTAAGATCAATTTGCAAATTACTTCAATCGCTCCGTTAACCAGTCAAAAAAAATTGCAAGGTAGAAAATGAAGTGTCGACTGTTCATCCTTTATAAGCATTAAAGGGTTAGGGTAGGTGAGTATTGAATGTTCTACCCATTGAGTTAGTGTGAGCCAGTTGTCCTCAGCTTTAACACAACTTGCATCCCACTCGGCTCACTACACTTGGCCTTCACGAAATTTACTTGGCCAATGAAACTCGGCACGTTACTAAAGAACTCAGCTTTAGTGTCCATGAATAGTACTCGGCACCTATTAGTGCAATTGAATCATCTCGACATTTGTCTTCAAAGATACATCCTGGTGCATCTTAGCATATGCAAATATGCACTTTTGTACATTTTATGTTAGGAACTTTTGTAAGATAATAATTTTAAATATAGTTCCTTACATACCTTTTTCTTTTTACTTGCAGATGATGTGATCACCTAATCCATTGGATTGGGTGACCTCGGCCTCATTAGCTTCACTGCTGCATGGTTCAGACTTCTTAACCCATATCTTGTTCATCTATTCCCTAATTTTCTCAATTGTAGGAGCAGGTACTCTAGTCTTGCAATCTTCCTTGTATGTCTAATTTTCAGAAAACTGTGACAAACTAGGTTTCCATTCATCCAACTTTTAGATTTTCCTCTGAAGTGTGTCCTTATGCAGTTTTATGGAACATGTCCATACTCACCACAGTAATGACAACTATGCCATGTATTATAATCTCAATTGTAATGATTGCCTTTTCTTGGTGATTTCTCTTGTACCTTTGATGTCCATTGTTGTTTTCCTTTAGATCTACAATCTTGTGCTCTATGACCAAATTTGTGACAATTATAGCAATTACCATTGAGTCTAGGTGTTTTTCTTGCCTTTACCTTACATTCACGTGCTTGGTGTCCAAACTTATTACAGTTAAAGCAATAACCATTAAAGTTATTTTTTGGATTGGACTTACCATTCTTGCTTCGGCAAATGTTTGTTGTATAACCTGATTTTCCACAGTGGTGACAAATAGGTTTCTTGTTTCTCAACTTTGCATTCTTTATTTCACCTGTCTTAGATGATTCTCCATCTTCAGTGGTTGTATGTTGTTCAGTGTGACCTAATCCAGAAGAATCTTTAGGTCTTCTTGATGCTTCCACCATTTGGTCAAAGCAGCTCATAGTTGCACTCGAATCAGTCACTCTATTATTAAGTTCTTTCTTAGATCTCAATTCATCTTTCAATTGATTATTCTCAGATATAAGATTAACAATCTCCAAGTCTTTCCTGCTGATCTCCTGATTCACAAGTAGTAGTTGATTTTTCATTTCCACTTGATTGGTTGTCATTGTTTTCACATCATGTGTTATTTCATCAAGTCTAGTAGTCATCATTCTTTTGTCTTCTTGTACCATAGCCTTTTCATCTTCAGCTTTCTTTTTCTGTTCAACAACTTCACACATTCTTATTGATTGGGCTTCTTGTTCTTTCTTCAAATTTTTGACTTCTTCACATAGTGCACTGTTCTTTTCCAGTAGATATGCTATTGCTGCATCACTCTCAGTAGAATCTCCATTTTAAAATAGATTTTTCATGTCCTCTTCTTGATAATGAGTGTCATTCATTTGTTTGGCCAAATCTTTTCTTGCAGTCGAGGACTTCTTTAATTCTTGTCTTACAGTCTCAAGCTGTTGGAGAGCTATCTGAATATCAATCTTTTGATTCTCAATGACTTTACCCATCTTATAGATCTCCATTTCAAGATCTTAATTCTCAAGCTAATTATGACTCCTTTTGAGAACTGAGCTCTGATACCAATTGTTGGAAATACAATAATAGGAAAGCAAGATACTGAGAGGGGGTGAATCAAATCTTAAAATATAAACACTTAAAACAAACCAATCCACATTCATACATAAATGAATCTAATGTAGTCTCAGATAGCATCCACACCATGAAATAAATAATACATTACACAATAATTTGGTAACCCAAAAACCCAAATAGGTAAAACTGGGGTGGGGATGACACCCACAAAAGTCTCCACTACAGCAGTAATAAAGTGTACCTGTTAACGTTACAATGTTTGATTACAAAATGTAATCTACCCTGTGAAAGGTCTACCATGTTAAGAGCTTAAGATCATTACAATCTACCCTGTTAAAGGATTTCAACTTACAATGAAGTAAGCACTATGTTAAGAGATAAATAAAGGCCTGCTAAAACCACTCTTTTAAGAGATTTTCACCTGATACAATGATTAGAAAGTCTCAAGTATTGATCCTTTGATATGCACTATGATGCTCATGATGGATCTCCTCTTTAAAGTATCTCTTTTGATCTTATAATCTGATATACCTTTACTCTGTTGTTCACTGTGTTATGCTCTTCTTGATCTTTGCTTCTGAACAAAATAACCCTCTGTGCATTATACTTCAAAATGCAGTCACTTTACAAAATGCTCTTCTACTCCTTTCACATACATACTTCCTTCTTAAAAATAGGGTTTTGAAGCGATTTAATATATCTATACAGATCTGACAGTAAGATCTAGATCAACGATCAAGATCCAATACCCATACCATGATGGTATTACAATTCATGCTTATAATGAGTCATGCATAGGAAAAAACAATTAAATGCATAACTGACTCCGTATAAGAATATTAAATGCACACATAAGTCAGCCCAAAAAGCTAATACATGTCACTTATCCTTAAAGTTTGTATCATTCCTAACAAGTATATAAAAATTGTCCTGCTTGGCACTTGACTATTTTGTCGCTTGGCATTTAACATATCTGACTCTACTCGGCATGGCAATGTAACTAAGCATACTGAAAAACTGCTCGGCAATGTTGCTCGGCCTTGTGTAGTTTTAGCTCAACCACGGTGATAGCCAACTAAAATTTCCTAATGAAATGACTAAGTGTGGGTCACTAATCATCAATAGAACTTACAGATTAATAGTCCAGTAGTCACAGAGCTTAAAGGTGTTAAGCTTCATGCAGATCAATTTCAATCAGATAGTTGGTGTGATTTCTTAATCACAAGATGCAGTCTAAATAACTATCAAGGTATTACGCTAGAATGCCATGTGTCTCTGGCGGGTCTGGCTGAAGTAAGGAAGAAAAAGATAAAGGGTGGATAAGTTAGAAAAGATCGTGCGGTAGGCATGAAGGCTTAATGTAAATTTTCTCAAGATCTAGTCTTTAAGGCATTACTCCAAGCTGCCACCTGTCCAAGGAGGTTTTTGGAAAGCCCAGGTAACTTGAAAAGAGATCTATGACCAAGTTTTAAAGGAGAGTAAAATCTTGATCTTGATCATTGATATCAAAGCTCGCGCCGCCTATGACCGTTAAACTACTTTTCAATTTTTTTAAATCTTAGTCTGAGGGTTTTTAAGTGGTGGATCATGTCTTATTACAGAGCATTAATTAACATAATTTGGTCTTTTTGGTTTTTCTTGTACACCTATTGGATGCTAAGAGATTGGAAATTGGGAAGCCTTGAATGAACTTGAATGGAGAATGTTATTTTAGGGCCCTGGACAGTTTATTAATCAAGTTTTATTTGTTAGGAACCTGTGTGTTCCTTCTATTTATTTTGTTAGTGTAGTGTTGTTGGATGCATATGCTTTGTAATTCGTCCCATGAGTATGTTTTATTATCCCACATGCATAGTAGTATTACTTTTCTAGATCGTACTTAGTATATAAGAGTAGGTTGAGGCCTTTGTTGGTACCGACGAATTTATTGTATTGAGCTTGCTCAAAGGAGGTTACCCCCTCGAAGTGGCCCGCGATCAATAGATTCATTTTGCATTCTGCTATTGCTCTATATTCTGTTATTTTGTGCATTCTCACCATATTGCTGTAAGGAGGTTCCTCTCATCTGGTATCAGAGCACTTTCTTGGGCTTGCTGGGTGGAAATTACATCAAATTTTTTCTATCGTGGCCTTCAGGTTCCTTTCAATTCTAATATCTCTTGTTATTGCAATAACTCTTTTCAGTTATTCCATATTTGAGTGAATTTTCTAGAGTCGACTGTATCAAAAAACAAAGAGTAAATTTTTTTCTATTTTTTTGCCATAGCTTCCTTGCTTTCTTTCTGGTTCCCCTCATAGTTCCTCAGAACACCTGAAATACCATTCTGCATACTTCCTTCCTTGACGACCCAACCCCAAATTCTACATATCGAAGCCCTAAATCCCTCATTTATCTAATTTTAGGGTTTGCCCTATTTTTTTTGCTTCTCATCCAATCGCCACCAAACTGAGCCACAAGGTTCAATTCCTAATTCTGCTCCCTTGTCCCTCTTGGACTACTCGTCTCATTCTACCTCCCCAACCCTGAAACCCTCATTTTTCATTTTCCCTTTTCCTCAGAAAGTCTCCAACCACTTGTCAAACACCCATTTCCCATATGATTTTTGCCCAAATCCAAGTTTGCCCTAACTGAAAAAGTTTATGTTTCTCATTTTCTACCAATTGCCAAAAAAAAATTTGCTTTATGGTTGTTACACGTATAGGAGCAAAAATCATGGAAGAAGAAATTGCATCCCTCAAAACCAAACTTCAAGATCTGGATGACAAAATTCTCGGTCTCAACCTTCAGCATTCAGCCATGAACTGAAACCATTCTGGAGACGCTGGGTTCTCTTCTGGAAATTTCCGTGGACCGAAGCTTGATTTTTTGTGCTTCGATGGTACTGATCTGACTGGATGGATTTATAGGGCAGAGCAGTATTTCAGCTTACATAATACTTTGGATAACAACAAAGTCCCGCTTGCATCTTTTCATTTGGAACATGAAGCTCTTCAATGGTTCTGTTGGTACATCAAGGCTAATGTAGACCCAACATGGACAGAATTGTGCACACTACTTTTGGAGCGCTTTGGCCCTAGTGCTTTTGATGACTTCACAGGAGCACTCACTAAACTGCGCGAAACAGGCACTGTAAGAGAATACCAAACAGAGTTTGAAAACTTAGCTAATCACACAGAGGGCTTGTCTGATGAATTCTTCCGTAGTTGTTTTGTCAGTGGTCTGAAGGATGCACTTCGCTCAGAAGTCAAAATGTTTTGACCCACTACAATGATGGAAGCCCTTGGGTTGGCTAAGTTAGCGGAAGATAAGATTAGTGCTCTACAACGTTCCAGATCTAATTTTGTTCCATTCAGAAATACAGGTTCTCACAACCCTCAAGTCACGCCAGCTCCCAGAACTACTCCTATCAAGCACTTGTCTGAAATAGAGATGCGGGCCAGGCGAGAAAAAGGGCTTTGTTATAATTGTGATGAGAAATGGTCCTGGG
>MU228150.1:1009692-1042327 GCA_018584345.1 Thuja plicata | reverse complement strand
TTCCACACCTTAAGCTTTGAGGACAAAGATTTTTTCTAAGGGAGAGGGGATGTTAGGAACCTGTGTGTTCCTTCTGTTTATTTTGTTAGTGTAGTGTTGTTGGATGCATATGCTTTGTAAGTCATCCTGTGAGTATGTTTTATTATCCCACATGCATAGTAGTATTACTTTTCTAGATCGTACTTAGTATATAAGAGTAGGTTGAGGCCTTTGTTGGTACCGACGAATTTATTGTATTGAGCTTGCTCAAAGGAGGTTACCCCCTCGAAGTGGCCCGCGATCAATAGATTCATTTTGCATTCTGCTATTGCTCTATATTCTTTTTATTTCGTGCATTCTCACCATATTGCTGTAAGGAGGTTCCTCTCATTATTCCTATCTGTATTCTTTCCCATTAATAATTGGTCTTTTCCAGAATTGTAGAGGTCGAGATCATATTTTATTCTTGAAAATGTTGAGCTTTTGATACTTCGTAGATCTAAAAAGCCAAGATTTTATCAGGGTATTAAATACAGACAAGACATTTAATTCTTATTCCTTCTACAGGGTTTGTTCTCCAAGGATGGATGGTGGCTGAATCAAATCATATTACATAGGAAGAATTTAAGATTAAGCCCCACTTGTTGCTGACAAAATTTTTTATTATTGAAATATATTATTTTCCTTGTTAAGTATTAGATTGTTTTAAGCCCTAACCCTAAATGATCTGAAGCTTGTTGCAATCCTTGGATTATAAAAGGACTTCCAAGATCATTTAGTGGTGGTTGGAAATTTTGGAAAGTAATACAAGCATTAAGCTATTTATTATTTCCAGTTGAGTATAGAAGATGTATATCTTGAGAGTATTATCATAAGAATAAGAAAGTTGCAGACCTTTTGCATTTATTGAAGTGGCATATGTTTTGAAGCATTTTAGAATTAAAATTGGACTCTTTGTACTTGTAAGGAGAAAAATAATGTTAATAGAATAAGAGTGTTTTGATACTCAAATCTCTTATCACCTTGCATTTAATTTTTAGAGTGGAGGGATAAATAAGATATTCCCCTTTATTCTCAAATGCACAAAGGAAGGATCCAAATTGATCAACCCAAAAAGGATCAATACATAAATGAATAGATCTATTGGAAATAAGAATAAAGAAGGAGATCCTAGGTTTCCCTCTTAAAATGTGGTGTGAATGAATGTGATTGTATGATAGATTTAGAATGATTAAGGATTTTAAATGAAATGGATAGGAGAAATGCACTAACCTTGAAATGTTGCAGATCAAAGAATGTTGTTTTTTGGGGTCTGTACTTAGTTTCTGGAAAATTCAAAGTATGATCCAGAAAGGAAATGTAGAGATGAACAAAACTCAAAAATCTTTTTCCGTTCTAACACCATCTTGTGAAAAAGGTTGACCTTGACCCACAAATGTCACCCCTGACCCAATAATGTCAACCTTGACCTACACAGGTCTGACAGAAAATCTGTTTGCAGATCCCGGAAGTTGGCCAAAAAGGGTATCCAGATCTGGGTTCAAATCCATAATCTCGAACCTGTACCTACAAGAAAAAGAGGTTTATTTTTGGGGGGGAGGGGTTTTCCTTAGTAAAACCCTAATTTTGGAATTAACCTTGAAATAAATAAATTATAGAATGCTAGCAAGTAGTAGAATTGAATCTAAGAATGAAGCTATGATATTGAATAGATATACCAATGTAATTCAAATGTAGCAAGTATGTAAATATGAAAGCTTGGACTTAATAGAAACCATAAACCTCCATTATTGTATGCTTGGAATCCACCTTGAAGGAATGATGAAGGAGTCTTGAAGATGCATAAAGGATCTTGGAGGAAGATCACACCACCATGATGGCTAGATCTAGGGCTTTGAATGATAAATCTTGAATGCTTGAACAAAATTCCTTCAAAGGCTTAAGAGATTGAATAATTGATCTTCAATGGAGCACTTTAATTCTTGAGAGGAATACTTGAACACCTTGAGAGCTTGAAAATATGTATAACAATGGATTCTTGAACAAAATCTTGGTTAGAGCTTTTTGCACTTGGAAGACTTAGAGAAAATGAGAGAGAAAGGCTTCCTTTTATATGAAACTAGGGCACATTATTCTAAGGAGGCTGACATAGGATAATTAAATTAAAATTAGACCCATGCCCCTAGAAGAGGACCTATATTAAATACAATTTAGGAATCAACACTTCGGAACCCGAAATAGTCGACTTGGAAGCGGGAAAATTGAATTTTGGATGACCCCGGCAGCCGACAAGCTTCTAGATTCAAAAGGGGGACCCTAGTCAGGGTCGAGGTCAACCCTGAACTATGTCAAGGTTGAGATCACCCTTGACCCAGGGGGAAAAACCCCTGGAAAATATGCCAGGTGGGGTAGAAGGTGCCCGGAGAGGCCCAATCAAGGTCCTAAATAGACACAGAAGCAGAGGATGATGTAGAAATGAGAGGATGATATGATGGAGGTAAAAAACATCCTCTAAGGAGGGCTAAATGTTCTTAACATGGAAGTGCTTCCATTTTAAGATGATACATTAAGCCCCCACTTTAGCGAGAGTATGGAAATCAAACATGCTCATGATAAAGTTAGAAGAAAGACACCGGTGGATTGCAACAAAGTAGAATATCACTAAGTCAAGGACATGAGTCATTAGACAAAGGATTCTAACTCAACATACATACATAAAGATATTAAAGTAAAGAAAATTCAAACATAGAAAACATATATGACTACATAAGTAAGACAAGAACAACACCATAGATAACATAGCTTCGTGATCTAATCCTACTAGCATGAAAGTGAATGAGAGAAAAGAAAAAGTGATTACCTCACCTAGTAAGATGCCCACCTTACCATGAATCACCAAGGAGAGCCAAAATAGGTTCACCCATAAACTATGCTTGTAATTGTAAATGCGTCTTCTGACAGCTTTTAAAATATCCATAGATCCACATTCTTGTATCATTGTGGAATATAAAATGTGTGTCCATTCAGGATTTAGCAACTTATGTGCATTACCTTTTGAGGATTTAGCATATTGTAAAATAAAAGGGTGTGTGTCTCTTCAATATTTAGCAACTTATGTGCATTACCCTCAGAGGATTTAGCAAAAATAAAAGTAAAAATGTGTATCCCTTCAGGATTTAGAAACTTATGTGTGTTACCTTCCAAGGATTTAGCGTGTTGCAAAATGTAAATTAATGTAAAATATAGTACAAGGGAAACCCTATATATTCCCCCCTCCTTATCATGACTACCTACTAGGCAGGATAAGGAAGAGAAAAGAGGATACCTACTTCATAAGGTAAGGAGATATCCAACTTAACAAAAATGTATACCATATTCTTAGCGAAGAGCCTTGACCCTTACATCGAAGAACATAGATAATTGTGAAATGGATATGTCACTTATGGAAAAAGGATCCTCAAAAGGGAAGATATCTTATCAACAAGACCCTCACCATAGAGGAGTGCTTAGGATAAAATTTCATCTTCTAAAGAAAATAGGGACCAAAGATTCAATCAACAAGCCCCCTGCGATGAAGAGGAAGAGGAATCTCAAAATGAAGGAGTCAAACTCTAACCCAAAGCAAGAGAAAGAGTTTATCAAAAATGTAGTTTTCAATATAAAGGAGAGATGATGACCTAGGACAATCACCTCCCATAAGAGGTTATCCATATTCAAAACATAAATTTTTATAAGGAAATAATGTTATATGATAAACAAATGCCACTAAGCTAAGGAAAGTAGATCCTTAGATAGAGGAAGAAGGAGAATACCTTGCCCCCCAGGGGTGAAAGCAAGGGATATATCAAATTATATCAAGAGATATTGTAGCAAAGAGATATCATGCGAGAAGTGAAAAAGTAACCCTTGAGGGATAGCACATTATTCAGTTTCCAAGGTGAGAGATTTATCGACCATGGAAACCCAATGTCAAACAACAAAATATGTTATTATCAAAGACATAGATCCTCAATGCAAACCAAAATTTTCATGTATGATTGGATATCACATAATAGATAGATACTGTTTAACCAAGGAAAAGTGGATCCCAAAAAGATAGAAGAGAAGGAGATGGCATCCTTGCCCCTCAAGTGTAGGGACAAGGATGAAAGGGGACCTATTATATCACTCACAATACTATGCAAGACAACTAGCCCCCAAATATTAGGCTAACATTGTTTACATAATATGGAGTTCCATAATAGGAACATAAATGTTATTTAGAGAAAATAGGATTGAAATATAACTCATTACCACATGATATATAAATAATTTTACTATCAATGAGATGCTAATCTTATAATGTAAAGCTTGATATTTATTAAAGTGATCATGAAATATATAATAGAAACAAAAAGGAAGAATCTTCAAGTATAGACTATGTTTCTTTTTGCGTTTAGGTCTAGTAATCATCTTAGCACAAAGGAGTTTAGGCAGAACAACCTCTTGATCAAATTCCTTCATAGGGTCATCATGTTTTGAAATGTTATTTTAGATGTTGGTAAAATTGATATGTAGTTGAGGATTAAATCCCAATCTGTTGTGGGTCCACAACACACACCCCATTTTTTTGGTCCTCTGACCATGGGGACCCCCCTTTTTGCCTTTTTTCCTTTTTTTTGTGTCTACCCCTCGTAGAAATCCAATCAGCCACCTAAGAAATTTGTTGAAAGCAAGACAGAGGAAGGAAGAAGCCTTTTTCGGCCTTTCGGCCCTTTCAGGGTACTTAGGTACTCCAAAATGGCTGAAAGGCCGAAGACTTCTTTTGACCTCCAACATTTTCAGCTTTTCAGAGTCCGAAAGGCCCGAAGCCGCTGACGTCAGCCCGCGGGTTATAAGTAGAAGAGGCTTCATTTTTTAATCACTTTTCATTTCTTTTCTTTGACTCGCGATTTTTTCTACTCCTCCTCCTCAACTACTTCAGCTTCCAAGCTGCCTGGTTGTCCTCCCACTCCTAGTTCATTTGAGGTAGGTTCTTCTCGCTTACCTCCGCTTTGTGTTTTTGGGTCTAGGTCTAGGGTTCATTTTCGCACCTAGTGCCTGTCCAGCCTAGGGTTTCTTAGTTTTCTTTGTCTTGTCAGGCCTCTGTGCCTTCGTGTTTTGATAGGGACATCCCTCCCTATGGAACCTAGGGTATTTTCTTAGTTTTCTTTGTCTTAGGCCTAGGGTTTTTTCTTGTTTCATTGGTTGTGGCCCTTGCTGCAGGTTTTTGGCCTCCAAAAGGCTGAAAATGGATCTTCAAATCTTTGCCTAAGTGTCATTTCAGATGTTTTGGCCTTTTGGACATCTGAAAGGTCCAAAAGACTGAAAGGTCTGAAAAGGCTGAAGGCAAATTTCCTAAAACCTTTGTTTGAACTTTCGGAGTTCCTCATCATTTTAGACTTTCGGCATCCATAAGCAAACACCTCTCAATTTCAAAGCCTGAAAGGTCTAACGGACTTTGTCCCTCCAATAAACCTTTTTGCACTTTCAGAATTTTTAGCCTTCAAACTAGTTTTCGGTGTCTAAAACCCCGAAAGGCCAGAAAGTGTGAAAACTCACACTTAGCTATTTATGCAGCTCTCTTTTCTCACTTTTCTAGTTTAAATTGTCTTTTTTTCTGTTCAATAAGCTATCAATGTTCATCTTTTCTTGCAGGAATGACTGAACCAAAGACAACCTCCCCAATGAAGTATCAATACAAGGGGAATCCCCCTAATTCAAAGGTGGGAAACAAGCACAGTAAGATAACAGATACCAATATTAGGAATGTAGACTAGAATGAATTCCTGACCTAGTGCTCCTAGCCAGTAAATAGATCTGATGATTGCACTACATTAGTCCTATCCAGGCTAGTGAATCCAGCTGCCCACCCAGTGGATGTTTCATCTTCAAAATTGATTGTTGCCCTAGCTCATCACTATGATTTAGGTAAGAGGGTGGTAGTAAACTCAGAGGATTAGGTGGTACTAGATATTAGGTCAGATGTCATTGAGAACATTTTCCACCTTCACAAAGGCATAGACAAGTTCTATGAATTCTATATTGAAAATGGCACCAAGTGGTTTGGCAACAAGGAGCAAGCCATACATGAGATTATGAATAAAGACTACCTCAAGCAACCGCTTCCTAAGAACAAATTGGACAAGATAGACCTCTGAAGAGGTTATATGAAGGATGACATCTAGGCAGCTATAACATTGATAAGCTGGGTGTATGGGTTACCACAATCCACTCAACTTGAGCATTGGATGATCCTGTTAATAGAAAGGATCCAGGAATGAAAGGCAAGATTTGACTGGGGCACTATTATTAGTGACAATTTGGACAAGAAATTGATAGCAGTAAGGCATAATCCCAAGTTTTACATGAACACTTACATGGTATATCTACTAGCTACATGGGCAAATTAGCCTGGCATCACCAAGAGGGGAAGTCTAAATGATCCAAATGCACGGCCCCACCTTGTATACCCGCAGCTGGTAAAAGGAGCGAACATGCCAGAGGATTCCCCTAATTACAGAATAGTCAACGACACATTCATATTTGTAGTCATCCAATCTATTGAAGGTGACTTTGCTAAAAGAATGTTAGAATAATATTTTGCTAAGGTAAGGGCCATTGGGGCCTATTTTATCTAGTTCAGGACATTCATGTACATTCGGATAGCTGGGTCAACCATACAACCAAAGAATCTACCAAGGTATCCATCTGACTGGATAATCATACTAGAGATGGCCAGGCAGCTCACAGATGCATACGAGCACATAAAGCATAAGAAGAAGCACTATTGGGACTTTCCCATATCTTTGGGACCATATACACTGCAAGACATGAAGGTTTGCAAATCCCTAGCTTTTGAATGGGATGATTGTCCCTTACAGCTTTACAAGACAGTGCAAGCCAGCTTTGACCCCATAGGTACTTACAACCACATTATTGGCAAATTCTACATACATGAGCCACACTTGGAGGATCACTGGATAAACTACATAGATGATCATGAGGTCAAGATCCAGGATTATTGTAGAATGAACCTCATTCTGGAAAAAGAGGTATTGAAGGTTCCTATTTTCTCAAAGGTTTGCGAGTGTGATTCAGATGAGGTCTTAGAGGACATTTACACAAAAGATAAGGTATATGACCAGCCAATCATGAATGTAGAGGTGGACAAGGATGAAAATGATGACATAGACTTCCGGGTGAGGCATGTGATAAAGACCACCATAGCTTGGATCAAGAAGCCACAAAAAATGAGTCCAATCTTGGTAAAAACATTGATGGAGCCCTCAAGGAAAGTAGAAAAATAGAGAGGGGAGAAGTCCACATTTCCTAAATACAAGAAAGCTCACCCTCAGAAGCCAAGAACCATATATGGCTATGAATGACTAATTGAATATGGCTCTAATCCTAGGCCTAAGAAAACTAGAATGATAGGCCAGATTGACCCACTAGCGGGGTCGTCACAACCCCTATCAGGTGAAGGCCCATCTACCTCTGGTCAATCTTCCCCCACCGCTGAGAAGAAAACATATAAGAGGAAGAAGAGTTTTGAATCTCCACAGTTGGAAACAATACAAGAAGGATCTAAGTAAGTAGAAGGAGATGATCCCCTAGTCCAAAGAACAAGATTACAGAAAAGGAGAGAAAAGGAAACTACCAAGAAACATAAAGAAGATCCCAAACAATAGGATAATCCTTTGGATGCCTTAGGATTGGATGAGTTTATGCTTTCTGATTTTGAAGGACTTGAAGGATTTTCCAATCATGATAAAGATATAGACACTAGAGCTCCATCACTTATTCAGCCCCAGGTAATCCTCACTCAACCACCGGTCCAATTCACCAACCCTTCAGTGAATGTCCCTAGTTCCACTCAAGAGCCTGAGGTTCAGGATAGTGGGATATCCTAAGTGACAACTACAGATCATATAGCAGTGAAAGTACCATTTTCCACTCCACCATCTCATGTCCCTACTCTACCATCTTATCTACCACCTCTAATTCCTACTCCACCACCATTAATTCCAACCCCAACACCTACTCCTACGCCAAATTCACCCTACTCTACTACCATTCTCCCATCTCCCACTCCAACCATATCAACACCCACTCCACCAGCATCAATCCCTTCAACATGTGCCACCCAGGTTTCCAAAGAAGCAATGAGTACTAAAGATACGTCACCCTTCCAGACCACACTGGAGGCCATGATCGGTCTTAAGTCAAAGGTATCAATTAACACTTCCGCCGAAGAGGCACTGGTCAAAGAAGGGGGAAATGTGGTAACTGAACAAGGTGAAGTGGAGGGAGAGAAGGAAGAAGGGGGAATGGATGTAGATATAGAAGGGAAAATAATGAAGGAAGGATGGAGCAAATAGGAAAGAGGGTAGGAGAAGGAATCAGAGAGAGAAATAACGTCGGGAGTACAAGACCTAAATTTAATCCTCTTAATTGCACCATATGAACTTGTAACTACATCCAAAAAACCTACTTGGTTTACCAAGGAAATGCAACCCAGGAAGAGAACTTACACCAGTTAATTGGATGGAGATGATACAAGTATGACCTCTATGAGGAAAGCCTTCCACCAGGCAGAAATCAATGTACCTGAAAGGACCATGTCATATGTGACTCAGGACACCGGGGGTCATTGGAAAGCCCAGATAGCTATCCCACACCTGAGCACTTCTCATAAAATAGGCTCGTTAGAAGGCTATACTTTCAGGGAGGTGGATTTGGGTGAACCTACCAGAGAAGGGAGCAAGACACTAGCAGCTTTAGGGCTAAAGCAAGCTCTGGGGTTCATGAACAAAGATGAAGAGACCATAAAATCCATGACAGAACAAAATGAAGTTCTGAAGGGGTACATTCAAAATATGGTGGGTCCGATTGACCCAAATTGTTTAGAGGCTTTATTACAAGCCATACTTGATAAAAGGGCTACACCAGATTTGCCGGTAGGTTTGACTCCCTCTTTCATCCAGGCCAGTGTCGATTGGAGAAATGACTTTGAACAATTTGGAGAGAAGGCAATTCCATTAGTATTTAGGTTGTACCAGACCATATTAGTTGAATTTAATTCACTTATTAACCTGGTGGAAGATGATGGAGGTATAGATTTAGAGGTGATTAAGTGGCAAGAAGCCCTCTGGGATTTGGAGATAATCCAAAAGCAACACTTCCAAATTTTGGTAAAATTCTATGAAGGCGAAGAATTGGAAAAATTTAAGGCATGAACTGAACAAATGAACAAAATAATTAAGGTCTACAAGAAACACTAGGCCCTTATAGCTAACAAGAAAGAGGAGGTAATAAAATGGATCGAAGATATAGATACTTTCTTCATAGGGGTTGGCCTCAACGTCTATTGGGATGAAAACAAACAGGCTCTACGTCCTTCCAAAGAGGTGGTCCAATAGTTCAAAGACGTTCTAGCCAGAGTTAATACCAAGGAGGCCCTACAGCAGTTATTCTACCTGAAAGAGGAAATACAAATAATGTCATAGCATGAAGAAGAGATCACATTCTTCGCTTCTGAATTAACGATCTTTAGAAAGAAGCAAGAATGAAGGGTCACCAAGATAAGAAGGAAAGAAATCAATTTTGAAGAAGTTCAGGAGATAGTGCAGAGGCTCCGGGAAGCTCACCTAGAGGTCTTTCCTAGATAAAGCTTGAAGATATAATTACCAGGTGGATGGGGCAAGATTTTCACACTTGGCTAATTTCTACTAAGGTAGAGTTTTTGGCCTTTTGGCCTCCAACATTTCGGCCTTTCAGCCCCCAAAGCAAGGAGTATTTTTTGGCCTTTTGGCCTTCAAAGATTTTGGCCTTTTGGCCTCTTCAAGTTTTTCATCTTTTCGGCTCATGAAAAGCCCAAATTTTTGGGACCTCAGAGTTTGAATATTTTGAAAAGCACTTAAAGGCATTAAAGTTTCAGGGTAGAGGTCGGGGTCCAAAAAAATTGGGTGTTTCCAGCGAGGTCACTTTTATCAACACCAGTTGGACTCCAGATCAGATGAATGGATAAATTGAGTTCATTTTAGAGGGACTAAGGGTCTCCTATCAGTTCCTACCACCAGCAATAGCCTTAGATGAAGAATCCAAGAAGAACCACCAGAATCAAGAAGAAGACTCCAAGTTCACAGGAGGAACTTACCTTCTTTCTCTCTCTCTTCTTTGGTGGATTTTTCCCTCTTTGCATGAGCAAATGGATTGTAAATGGGTTTAAGAATCCATGCAAGTTACATAGTATCAGTTAGCAGTAGTTTCCCTTAAGAAAAGTTCTAGTTTTAACTTTTATTCTTTAGTTTAGACTCTCTGATGCCCTAACTCCAAAAATCAGAGTTGTAGATCAAAACTCTATATATTGTAATCAAAAAGTAAAGTAAAGGGTCGAATTCTTAATACAATAAAGATCTACATTGGGTGCTTCATTCATGGTGTGTGAATTACTGCTATCTATGTGAAATTATTAAATGTATGCATGCATTATTCTTTATTTTCAGAGAGCTCTTTGTGTTGTGTTTCAAATTTGTGCTACCTTTAGTTGGATTTTGTTGTTGTCTATCTACCCTACTATGGTGAATGTGTGGAGGGTGCTATCTTTGGGCTTAATGATAAATCCATCTCATGGGTGCACACATCTTGGTGGCTTCACGATCTGATAGATATTGAATATCTCACATGAGTAAAACATATCTTTCCTCCAAACTCTTGCATCTGCGGAGTAGTGAATCGTGACGTGGTCTAATTTATGCTTCATGGGTTATTCCAAATCTCTCCAGCATTCAATTCACAAGGAAGGTTTTACAGCATTTTATGTCCTTAGGATTTCATTTTTCTTTATAATTTGCTACATTTCTTGTTACCCTTGTCTCTTTAAAATTCTATTTTGAAATTCTAAAAATCACTGTCTTAAAAAAATACAAAGTTGCATGTTATTTATCATACTCATATTTGTTAAAACAGAAAAAACCAAAAGGAAACTAATAGTATTTTTTTATATTGTTGTCTTGAATGTACCAGCAAAGGCCTCCTCATGAACAACCACATTTATCTTCAACTGAGTAACCAAGCAGGTTGTGACCCGACCCCGGAGAACCTTAGGAATAACTTGGTTATTTTTTCAAGAGAGGAAATACAATCTCGAGATCCTAGCAAGTTGGCTTGTGTCAAAACAATACTCAACAGAAGTGGCACTAGAAGGAGGGCCTCAAGACTCAAAAACTAGATAATATTGGATCTTTCTCTCCAGAGAGATTCAAGCATGTGCTTAGATCATCTCTACAAAGAGGTGAGTTTCTTGAACTCACTCACTACCGAAGAGCTCGTAGCGACAAGGGTAAAGCAAAAGATAAATCTTCTCATCACCTTGTTGTGCCTCAAAATTCTCTTGGACAGAAATCACACATCGCTACCCTAACTATTGACAAAGTCATTGACCAAAATGAACACTTGCAGCAACCTCATCCAATGGCCTTTTTTCGCTAACACAACAATCTCACCTTTGAACTTTTTTGGGCAGCTCCATGAGTTACCTAAAAATTTGGAGAAGTTTTGTACATGACTCATATATGGTGAATCTAGGATAGCGGAAGAACACATCTGTGCCTTCAAGGAAATTTGCAACCGTAAAGAGATTGTCCTCCAAGATGTTGTATGTCATCTATTCCCATACACTTTGGGAGAGTTTGCATATAACTGTTATCTGAATTTGCCACAAGGGTCTATCTCAGTATGGAATGACTTTGAAACCAAATTCCTCAATCAGTTCAAGTTGTATGTCGATCCTGCTATAACACACCATCAGTTCATAACCATGAGGAAAGATCCTAAGGAGCCCATTGCTATGTTTAATCATCGCTTTCACAAAATGCATCAAAAGCTGGAAGCTCCTTACACTATACCAGATGAGGCCATCATACAAGTTGACTTGAAAGCTTTAGATCCATTCACCTCGATCTTTCTAAGAAGACTTCCCCCGGTGGATAGAGACACAATTGAAAAGGTATATAATGAAGCCATCACTTTCACTCAGCAGATGGACCCCCAAGAAGGAAGTCATGCGGCTATGCCCATCATGAGTAATCTTGGTGTCCCACACCCTTTCTTAGCAAACAATCAAGCCTTAATCAGTCATCT
This sequence comes from Thuja plicata, assembly GCA_018584345.1. NCBI lineage: Eukaryota > Viridiplantae > Streptophyta > Pinopsida > Cupressales > Cupressaceae > Thuja > Thuja plicata. The sequence goes on along the minus strand of MU228150.1, from coordinate 1,030,186 downwards.
ACCTATGCTAAATCCTATACTAGTGTAGCCATGTACAATTGTGCCTCCATCTATTACTTATCCAGGCTACAAATCTCATAAGACAACATTCATAGAATAGAGGGCTATACCCCAAGCTAAGTCTGATGCCCTTATGGCTTCTGAGTTAGATGCCATAAAGAAGACTTTATCACACCTCACTAGAAAGGTCACCAAAATGAAGCTAAACCCACCCCAAAATTAGGGTGGATACCAACGAGTTCCTGTTGGTCCAAATACATACCCTCAAAATCCAAATAGGGGTTTTAATGCATACAGCAACAACAACATGCAGGAGAAACCATTTGGATAGCAGAGGCCAAATCGGCCATGGAACACTAGACCCAATAATGGTAGCATCCCAGGGGATAATGCCAATACAATTCAATGCTATGGTGTTTGATTCCTATGAATCTGGAAAGGAAGGAGGTTCAAAAGCCTATACAGGAAAAGACAAATTTGTGTTCCCTTTTTCGAGTGAAAATGAGCCTAAATATTCTGAGGTACATGCTTTCTAGAATGATCAAAGAAATTCATATAACCTTCAAAGTAGAAAGGAACCCCTCACCGATGGCATACCTCCAGGCAAACAGCCAACTCCACCAGATCCACGGGCCAGTAACAATCACATACCTTCAAAGGGCCTGAATGCTCCTATACCTCCCACAACAAGTACATATGTTGGTTACCGAGGTACGGCCTAGTCGAATGACAAATATAGTGCAGTGGATGAGATCAAGAAAACTAAGGCGAACATATCCATGTTCAAATTATTGCAAGGTTTCCCATCTCAAAAGGAAGCCCTTTTAAGATCCTTGGACCATTCAAAGTCTAGCCCTTCAAATAGCACAAGGGCACCCACATCTAATATCAACACCTCTGAGGCATTCCCTATAGTATTCATAGATAAGTTGGAGGTCCCGCCATTTTTATTCAGCCTGCGGATGTTCAGAAAAAACCTACATAATTGCCTAATTGATTTAGGAGCCTCATGCAACGTTATGCCCCTATCAATTTGCTAGAAGTTAGGGCTAGTGCCCCAAATAATGAACCGAGTGGTCATTCAGTTGGACAAAACTGAGGTCAAGGTAATTGGTGTACTCAAAGACATGCACATTCAACTAGTCACAGATCCCAAGATACAAGAGCGCATTGACATACACATAGTGGACATATCTGAGACTTATGGGATGCTGCTAAGTCGAGAATGGACCAAATGCTTGAGAGGGTGGCTCTCTATAGATTTCACCCAACTCTGGCTACCATGGAGAGGTTTGAACAACCAGATCAAGATAGATGTTGAGCCTAAACTGAAAAGGATGATCACCAAATACAATGCCCCAAATGAAATTTTGTTCACCCAAACCGATTTGGGCACTTATCGAATGGATGATATTTTTATGTTCCAGATTCGAGAGGGTGAAGAGTTAGACCATGGTCCCATCAAAGGTCTCCTTGAGAAAAAAATTAGTGATGACATTTTCAAAAGTTTCATTAATAGCACGACAGCCAGCCTGTGGCATCTAGGCCAAGACGCAAATCCTAATATTTTGTTACTATCTGGATATTGCCAATTACATCAGGCTATTCATTCAGAGTTTACATGACCCAGTTCTCAAGAAGCCCTGTCACGAGTGTTGGCTCAAATTGCCCAACCAAATAAGCTGCCAGAGACACTAACAATAAAATAAGATGTACTTGGGATAAAATACAAGAACAACGCCACACCCGATATAGATAGCCTAGTCCTTGCGAACAGTTCACCTGAAAATCAATACAGTGAATCAGACTCTAAAGATAAAAATGTTGCCCTAAATTTTATTAGCGACTAGAGTACCTCAGATGATGGAGCATGTCCCCCTTTCAGGAGGATTCTAGAAGACAAAGCTGATGAAGAAAACAAAATCCCCAAACCTAGGCATGTTCAGTATGCAGGAGAATTAACTTCTTCTGACAGCGATGGAGAGAGGGGCCGAAAACCAAGGACCAAAGGGTTTTCTAAGAAGAACTCAACCAAACCCAGCCCTACTAAACCACCTCAGATATGGAAATTGCACTTTGACAACTCCAAGTGTAAACAAGGAGCAGGTGTGGGAATAAAATTGATAAATCTAAGGGGTAAGTCTTTCTATGCCGCTTATAGATTGCAGTTTCTTTGCACTAACAATGTTGCAGAATATGAAGCACTGGTTCACGAACTTCTCCTAGCTCACGAGAAGGGAATCAAAATCTTGACGATGGAGGGAGACTCACAATTGATTGTCAAGAAAATCCGTAGTCAGTATACTTGCAATGATAAGAGACTCTCAGCCTACTGAAATAGGGCATGGGATCTAATCAATGACTTTAACGCTTTCAACATCAAAACCATCCCAAGAAGAAAGAATATTATTGTTGACGTGTTGGTTGTTTTAGCCAGCTCATCACATCTAATGTATAAATCCAAACTAAATAAATTCTTGGTTGAACTTGTCGCAGCTCCGGCCATTCTGGATAATGTTACTAACTTTAAAGTCTTCCAAGATGACCAGCATATCTTGGAGTTTATCATGTGCGCTGGCATGTTCAAAAAGAAGATCATAGACAAGGAGAAGAATGGTGAGGAAATAGTTGAACCTAAAGAACCTGATGATCATGCCATCATAAACCTAAAGACCAATGCCATACCCAAGGGGATGGTAGAACTATAGAGGATTTTTGACAGCGATAAGACTGCTATAAGAAAATGCCCCGACATAACACCTAATGGTAAAGAATGTGACACCTACAACCTGGGCATGGAAGAAGAACCAAGGGAAGTCCACATTGGAAAGGTGGGAGCCAAGGAAGAAAAGGAGAAAATGGTCTAGCTTCTCACTAAATATCAAGATGTCATAGCATGGATTTATGATGAATTAAAGACATACGACACCTCAGTCATAGTGCACAACATCCCTTTGAAGCTAGATTCTAAGCCTTTCAGACAATGATAAACACCCATGAATCCCACTATGGAGCCCTTAATCCAAAAGGAATTCCAAAAGCTTCTCGACACTAGGATCATCTTCCCAATTCAAAATTCTACATGGGTCCCAAACCTAGTACCTGTGAGGAAGAAGACTAGAGAAATCAGGCTATGCGTAGACTATCAGAACCTCAACAAGTCCTCTCAAAGGGATAATTATCCACTCCCATATCTAGACAAAGTGTTGCAAAAGGTTAATGGATCCCAAATCATGTTTTTCCTGGATGGCTACTCTAGATATAATCAGGTGATGGTACAGGAAGAGGACGGGCTGAAAACAACAATTACAACTAAATGGGGGACTTTCGCCTACCAACGGATGCCTTTTGGGTTGATTAACGCCAGAGCCACCTTTCAGATAGCAATGGAAATAGCTTTCAAAGGATTAGTTGGGAGGTGCATTATCATTTATATGGATGATCTCACAGTCTACTCAAAACTAAAGGCTGACCACATAAATGACCTCATGAAATGCCTTCAGAGATGCAGAGAATTTGGGGTCTCCCTCAATCCCAAGAAATGTGTGTTTGGGGTAACTGAAGGGAAGCTCTTGGGACATATCATCTCTAAAAAGGGGATATCTATTGACCCCGAAAGGGTGGAGACAATCCTAAATTTGACACCACCTCATAGTCGCAAGGAACTGAAATCTTTCTTCGGGAAGATCAACTTCGTTAGAAAATTCATCAGTGGCTTCGCAGAGATAGTAAAACCATTGAATGACATGCTCAAGAAAGACACCAAGATTGAATGGAATCTCCTAGCCAAGAATTATTTCAAAGAGATTAAGAATGCCATTGCCATGACACTAGTCCTAGCCAGTCCTTACTACACCATCCCTTTCAAGGTCTGCTCTTTCGTGTCAGAACACTCATGCGCAAGCATTCTCACATAGAAGAAAAATAGTGAAGACAAGAGGCCCATCGCCTTTATGAGCTGCCCTTTCAAAGATGCTGAGCTTAGATACCCAAACTTGGATAAGCATTCATTTTCTCTTGTCAAGGCGATGAAGAAATTCAGACATTATATTTTAAGAAGTAAAGTCATTGGGATAGTTCCAGACGCAGCAGTTAAATCCATCCTGATGTAGAATGAGCTAGGAGAATGGAGAGGAAAATGGATGGAAAATCTTTAAGAGTTTGACCTATAAATCCAACCGATGAAGTTGGTAAGGGGTTAGGGCCTGACAAAGCTGATCTCTGAGTTTGAAGAAGGTCTAGTCTGCCAGACATACATCGACCAAGGTGTGATCACGAATGTATGGTACCAAGACATAGTGTATTATCTATTACAAAACTGTTGCCCTGAAGAAATGAATGGCTCCCAGAGAAGAGCTTTAAAGATAAAAAGCATCTCTTACATGCTAAAGAATGGACAAATCTACAAACATAATTACGAGTGTTTATACTTAAGGTGTTTGGACAGAATGGAGGTAAAACAAATATTGGTGGAATTTCATGACAAATACGGAATGGGACATGGATCGACAGAGGCCACTGCTCACCAAATACTAATGGTAAGGTATTTTTGGCCTACAATATTTAAAAATACCAATGAGCATGTGAGATCCTATCACACTTGCCAAACTAGCGCAACTCGAGAGAGAAATCCAGTGATGCCCTTACAACTAGTCTATGAGGTACGCCCATTTTCCTAGTGGGGCTTGGATTTTGTTGGAGTGATTAACCCCCCTTCGTCTGTAGGACATAAGTTTATCTTGACAGCTACCAACTATTGCACACGCTGGAAGGAGGTGCAAGCATTGAAGAATTGTACCACTAAGGTCATGACCAAATTTGTGGAGGAGTGCATCATAACTAGGTTTGGGATGCCATTCTATCTGGTATGTGACAATGCTCACTCTTTTTCCTTAGCATCACTCATGCAATGGGCCTTCAAAAACTAGGTAATCCTCAAATTCTCTTCAAATTACTATCCACAAGGCAATGGCATGGAAAAGTCTACAAACAAAAATCTGACAATAGTGATTAAACACCTCCTAGATGACAACCCCAGGGACTGGCACACGCAGCTAAAATATGCTTTGTGGACTGATCGCGTAAGGATCAAGAACACCCTGGGGATGTCTCCATATCAACTAGTCTACAGCTTGCAACTGATCTTTCCTATGAACCTAAAGATCCTAATTTTGAGATTCATGGACCAATATGTAGGGGAGGAAGATTGAGTACAAGTCAGACTCATGAATCTCCTAAACCTAGAGGAGAAATGAATGTTAGCCCTAAAACATGTATCAAAGCATCAAGATGTAGTCAAAAGGTGGTTTGACAAGAGAGCTACTGCTAAGGCCTTCAGGATCTTTGACCTTTTCCTCATGTGGGATAAGGCGAAAGAAAAGCCAGGCAGCCACACCAAGTTCCAAAGACTGTGGACAGGCCCCTACCAAATATCAAAGATCCTAGGGGAGAACACTTTTAGGATCAGCACATTAGACAAAGAGTTGACCCCATTGCTATTCAATGGGTAATTCCTTAAACATTACTTTGGATCCTAAGCGGGACTATCTTGCGTCCCTTGTACCATAGTCACTTTTGCATTTTTCCCTTTTCCTTGTTGTCCTCGCTGTCAGTCCTTTCTTCCGCTCGTGTTTGTTCTTTTCTTTTGTCGGGGCTTGTTTTGTTGCTTTGGGTCAGTGTGTTTTGGATCTAGTCCAAGGTGTTTTGAAAGAGGAGAAGAGGTATTTCTTAGTCATATTTATCCAAGGATACATGCAGCATAAGAGAACCTTCCCAAAAGATAAAGTAGTGATGACTATCATTGACAAATAAGGAGTTTGAATTTTGGTCACCTGATCACAAGACACATTAAGGTACAACACCCGAGGGTGTTGGTTTCTAGGGCATTTATTAGTTGTAGCCATCCTGAGTGCATAGGTTTAGGTACCCACTGATCCTAGAACCCAAGTATGAACTAAATGTGAAGGCAATAACGAAAGAAAGAAGAGCCAAAAAGGGGAAAGCAAAAGAAACACTCAAAAGAAAAGTGCCCCAAAGAGGTCATGAGTAAAAATTATGGGCAACACCGCCTAATTGTTGCTCAAATCAGATCAAATATAAAAAATAAAAAAAGAGAAAAGAGGTTATGGACCTGAATGCATGGAACACACTAACGTCCAAGGCTTGATACATCTCCAAGCAAACATAAGGAACAAGATGATTTTTTCCAAAAGACGGAGCTCTCACAAAGAAAGAAAGTTATGGCCTGGCAGGCAGAATGGACTTGGGCGATTATGAAAACCTCTACCGAGGCTATGGATGCCCAGCTAACAGTAGAGAAAGGTTATACTTGGGACTCAGGGAAAACTTTGTCGGGGCTATGAACACCTGACTTCCAGCAAAGCTCTTTCTGGGAAGCCTTGGTTTATATCGCGAAGGTTGGGGAATAGCTTACAAACGTCTTGGTTATCACAACCAAAGGTTAAGAAATGGACACACACAGGGAAACCAATGGAAGAAATTCAGATTGGAGGTCATTGAAGAATCATCAACTCCACCGCCTCTTGGTTCTGTTCTACTACAAAGCTACTTTCTGGAAGAGTGTTGATGATAAAGAAATGCCTTGGTCATTCCTCCTTTTGTTGGGGCTATTTTTTGTGGGTCCACAACACACACCCCATTTTTTTGGTCCTCTGACCATGGGGACCCCCTTTTTTTCTTTTTTCCTTTTGTCATGTCTGCCCCTCATAGAAATCCAGTCATCCACCTAAGAAATTTGTTGAAAGCAAGACAGAGGAAGGAAGAAGCCTTTTTTGGCCTTTCAACCCTTTCGGCCTTTCAGAGTACTTAGGTACTCTGAAATGCCAAAATGGCTGAAAGGCTGAAGACCAAAAGGTTGAAGACTTCTTTCAGTCTCCAACATTTTTAGTCTTTCAGATTCCAAAAGGCCTAAAGCCGCTGAAGTCAGCCCGCGGGTTATAACTAGAAAAGGCTTCATTTTTTAATCACTTTTCATTTCTTTGCTTTGACTCGTGATTTCATCTACTCCTCCTCCTTGACTGCTTCAGCTTCTAAGCTACCTGGTTTTCCTCCCACTCCTAGTTCATTTGAGGTAGGTTCTTCTCGCTTACCTCTGCATCGTGTTTTTGGGTCTAGGTCTAGGGTTCATTTTCATGCCTAGTGCCTGTCCAGCCTACGATTTCTTAGTTTTATGTCTTGTCGAGCCTCTGTGCCTTCATGTTTTGATAGGGACATCCCTCCCTATCGAACCTAGGGTTTTTTCTTAGTTTTCTTTATCTTAGGCCAAGGGTTTTTTCTTCTTTCATCAGTCGCAACCCTTGCCACAGGTTTTCAGCCTTCGAAAGGCCAAAAATGGATCTTCAAATCTATGCCTAAGTGTCATTTCAGATGTTTTGGCCTTTCAAACATTTGAAAGGTCCAAAAAGGCCGAAGGAGAAGTTCCCAAAACCTTTGTTCAGACTTTTAGAGTTCCTCATCATTTTGGATTTTTGGCGTCCGTAAGCAAACACCTCTCAGTTTTGGAGCCTGAAAGGTTCGATAGACTTTGTCCCTCCAATAAACCATTTCGTGCTTTCGGAATTTTTGGCCTTCGAACTAGTTTTCAGTGTCCGAAACCCCAAAAGGCCCAAAAGTGTAAAAACTCACACTTAGTTGTTTATGTAGCTCTCTTTTCTTGCTTTCCTAGTTTAAATTGTCTTTTTTTTTGTTCAATAAGCTACGGATGTTCATCTTTTCTTGCAAGAATGAATGAACCAAAGAAAACCTCCCCAATGAAGTATCAATACAAGGGGAATCCCCCTAATTCAAAGGTGGGAAACAAGCACAGTGAGATAATAGATACCAATATTAGGAATGTAGACTAGAATGAATTCTTGATCCAATGCTCCCAGCCAGCAAACAGATCTGATGATTTCACCGCATTAGTCCTATCTGGGCTAGTGAATGCAGTCACCCTCCCAGTGGCTATTTCATCTTAAGAATTGATCGCCACCCTAGCTCATCACTATGATTCAGATAAGAGGGTGGTAGTAAACTCAGAGGATCAGGTGGTACTAGATATTAGGTCAAATGTCATTGAGGACATTTTCCACCTTCACAAAGGCATAGACAAGTTCTATGACTTCTATATTGAAAATGGGACCAAGTGGTTTGGAAATAGGGAGCAAGCCATACACGAGATGATGAATAAAGACTACCTCAAGCAGCCGCTTCCTAAGAACAAATTGGACAAGATAGACCTCCGAAGAGGTTATATGAAGGATGACATCCAGGTAGCTATAACATTGATAAGTCGGGTGTACGGGTTACCATAATCCACTCAACTTGAGCATTGGATGATCCTGTTAATAGAAAGGATCTAGGAATAAAAGGCAAGATTCAACTGGGGCACTATTATTAGTGACAATTTGGATGAGTAACTAACAGCAGTAAGGCATAATCCCAAGTTTTACATGAGCACTTACGTGGTATATCTACTAGCTGCATAGTCAAATTATCCTAGCCTCACCAAGACGGGAATTCTAAATGATCCAAATGCATGGCCCCACCTTGTATACCCACAACTGGTAAAAGGAGTGAACATGCTAGAGGATTCCCCTAATTACAGAATAGTCAATGATGCATTCATATTTGCAGTCATCTGATCTATTGAAGGTGACTTTGCTAAAATAATGTCAAAAGAAGATGTTGCTAAGGTAACGGCCATTAGGGCCTATTTTATCCAGTTCAGGACATTCACGTACATTCAGATAGTTGGGTCAACCATACAACCAAAGAAGCTACTCAGGTATCCATCTGACTAGATAATCATACTAGATATGGCCAGGCAGCTCACGGACGCATACGAGCACATAAAGCATAAGAAGAAGCACTGTTGGGACTTTCCCATCTCTTTGGGACCATATACACTGCAAGACATGAAGGTTTGCAAATCCCTATATTTTGAATGGGATGATTGCCCCTTACACCTTTACAAGATAGTGCGAGCCCACTTTGACCCCATAGGTACTTACAACCACATTATTGGCAAATTCTACATACATGAGCCACACTTGGAGGATCACTGGATAAACTGCATAGACGATCATGAGGTCAGGATCTGGGATTATTGCAGAATGAACCTCGCTCTGGAAAAAGAGGTATTAAAGGTTCCTATTTCCTCAAAGGTTTGGGAGTGTGATTTAGATGAGGTCTTAAAGGACATTTACACAAAAGATAAGGTATATGACCAGCCAATCATGAACGCAGAGGTGGAAAAGGATGAAAATAATGACATGGACTTTCAGGTGAGGCATGTGATAAAGACCACCATAGCTTGGATCAATAGGCCACACAAAATGAGTCCAATCCCAGTAAAAACATTGATGGAGCCCTCAAGGAAAGTAGAAAAATAGCGAGGGGAAAAGTCCACATTTCCTAAATACAAGAAATCTCCCCCTAAGAAACCAAGAACTGTATATGGCCATGAATGACCAGTTGAATATGGCTCTAATCCTAGGCCCAAGAAAACTAGAATGACAAGCCATATTGACCCACCAGCGGGGTCATCACAACCCCTATGAGGTGAAGGCCCATCTACCTCTGGCCAATCTTCCCCCACCGCTGAGAAGAAAACATATAAGAGGAAGAAGAGTTCTGAATCTCCATGGTTGGAAATAGTACAAGAAGGATCTAAGGAAGCAGAAGGAGATGAGCCCCTAGTCCAAAGAACAAGATTACAGAAAAGGAGAGAAAAGGAAACTACCAAGAAACATAAACAAGATCCCAAAAAATAGAATATTCCTTTGGATGCCTTAGGATCGGATGAGTTTATGCTTTCTGATTTTGAAGGAATTGAAGGCTTTTCTAATCACGGCCAAGATATAGACATTGGAGCTCCATCACTTATTCATCCCCAGGTAATCCTCACTCAACCACAAGTCCAATTCACCAACCCTTCAGTGAATGTCCGTAGTTCCACTCAAGAGCCTGAGGTTCAGGATAGTGGAATAGCCTGAGCCACAACTAAAGATCATATAGCAGGAAAAGTACCATTTTCCACTCCACCATCTCATGTCCCTACTCCACCATCTTATCTATGACCTCCAATTCCTACTCCACCACCATTAATTCCAACCCCAACACCTACTCCTACGCCAATCCACCCTACTCTACTACCATTCTCCCATCTCCCACTCCAACCATATCAACACCCACTCCACTAGCATCAATCCCTTCAACATGTGTCACCCAGGTTTCCAAAGAAGCAGTGAGTACTAAAGATAGATCACCCTTCCAGACCACGCTGGAGGCCATGACCGGTCTTAAGTCAAAGGTATCAATTGACACTTCCGCCAAAGAGACCCGAGACAAAGAAGGGGGAAATGTGGTAACTAAACAAGGCAAAGTGGAGGGAGAGAAGGAAGAAGGGGGAATGGATGTAGATACAGAAGTGGAAAGAATGAAGGAAGGAGGGAGCAAACAGGAAAGAGGGCAGGAGAAGGAATTAGAGAGAGAAATAACACTGGGAGTACAAGGCCTAACTTCAATCCTCCAGGTTGCACCATATGATCCTGTAACTATATCCAGAAAACCTACTTGGTTTACCAAGGAAATACAACCCAGGAAAAGAACTTACACCTGCAAATTGGATGGAGAGGATACAAGTATGACCTCTGTGAGGCAAGCCTTCCACCAGGTAGAAATTAATGTACCTGCAAGGACCATGTCATATGTGACCCAGGACATCAGGGGTCATTGGAAAGCCCAGATAGCTATCCCATGCCCAAGCACTTCTCAGAAAATAGGCTCGTTAGAAGGCTATACATTCAAGGAGGTGGATTTGGGTGAACCTACCAGAGAAGGGAGCAAGACACTAGCAGCTTTAGGGCTGAAGCACGCTCTGAGGTTCATGAACAAATATGAAGAGACCATAATATCCCTGACAGAACAAAATGAAGCTATAAAGGGGTACATTTTAAAGATGGTGGGTCCTATTGACCCAAATTGTTTAGATGCTTCATTACAAGCCATACTTGATAAAAGGGCTACACCATATTTGTCAGCAGGTTTGACTCCCTCTTTCATCTAGGCTAACGCTGATTGGAGAAATGACTTCAAACAATTCAGTGAGAAGGAGATTCCATTAGTATTTAGGCTGTACCAGACCATATTAGTTGAATTTAATTCACTTATTGACATTGTGGAAGATGATGGAGGTATATATTTAGAGGTGATTAAGTGGCAAGCAGCCCTCTGGGATTTGGAGATAATCCAAAAGAAACGCTTCCAAATTTTGGTAAAAGTCTATGAAGGCAAAGAATTGGACAAATTTAAGGCATGGACTGTACAAATAAACAAAATAATTAAGGTCTACAAGAAACACCAGGCCCTTATAGCTGACAAGGTAGAGGAAGTAATAAAATGGATCAAAGATATAGATACTTTCTTCACAGGGGTCGGCCTCAATGTCTATCAAGATGAAAACAAATAGGCTCTATGTCTTTCCAAAGAGGTGGTCCAATAGTTCAAAGAAGTTCTAGCTGGAGTTAATACCAAGGAGGCCCTGCAGTAGCTATTGTACCTAAAAGAGGAAATACAAAGAATGTCACAGCATGAAGAAGAGATCACGTTCTTTGCTTCTGAATTAACTATCTTCATAAAGAAGCAAGAATGAAGGGTCACCAAGGTAAGAAGGAAAGAGATCAATTTTGAAGAAGTTCAGGAGATAGTGCAGAGGCTCCAAGCAGATCACCCAGTCTTTCCTGGATAAAACTCCAAGATCCAATTACTAGGTGGATGGGGCAATATTTTCACACTTGGCTAATTTCTACTAAGGTAGACTTTTCAGCGTTTTGGTCTTCGACATTTCGGCCTTTCGGCCCCCAAAGCAAGGAGTATTTTTTAGCCTTTCGGCCTTCAAAGATTTCAGCCTATCGGCCTCTGCAAGTGTTTCATCCTTTCAGCCCATGATAAGCCCAAAGTTTTTGGACCTCCAAGTTTGAAGATTTTGAAAAGCACTTAAAGGCATTAAAGTTTTGGGGTAGAGGTCGGGGTTCGAAAAAATTGGGTGTTTCCAGCGAGGTCACTTTTATCAACACCAGTTGAACTCTAGATTAGATGAATGGATAACTTGAGTTCATTTTAGAGGGACTAAGGGTCTCCTATCAGTTCCCACCGCCAGTAATAGCCTCATATGAAGAATCCAAGAAGAACCACCAGAATCAAGAAGAAGACTCTAAGTTCACAGAAGGAACTTACCTTCTTTCTCGCTCTCTTCTTTGGTGGATTTGTCCCTCTTTGCATGATCAAATGGATTGTAAATGGGTTGAAGAATCCATGCAAGTTACATAGTATCAGTTAGCAGTAGTTTCCCTTAAGCAAAGTTCTACTTTTAACTTGTATTCTTTAGTTTAGACTCTCTGATGTCCTAACTCCGAAAATCAGAGTTGTAGATCAAAACTCTATATATTGTAATCAAAAACCAATGTAAAGGGCCGACTTCTTAATACAATAAAGATCTACATTGGGTGCTTCATTCATGGTGTGTGAATTACTGCTATCTATGTGAATTTATTGAATGTATTCATGCATTATTCTTTATTTTCAGAGAGCTCTTTGTGTTGTTGTGTTTCAAATTTGTGCTACCTTTATTTGGAGTTTGTTGTTGTCTATCTACCTTGTTGTAGGGAATGTGTGGAGGGTTCTTTCTTTGGGCTTAATGATAAATTTGTCTTGTGGGTGCGCACATCTTGGTGGATTCACAATCTAATAGATTTTGAATATCTCACATGAGTAAAACATATCTTTCCTCCGAGCGCTTGCATCTGCAGAGTAGTGAATCATGACATGGTCTGATTTATGCTTTGTGGGTTATTCCAAATCTCTCCAGCATTCAATTTGCAAGGAAGGGTTTACAGCAGTTTATGTCCTTAGGATTTCATTTTTCTTTATAATTCGCTACATTTCTTGTTACCCTCATCTCTTTAAAATTATGTTTTGAAATTCTGAAAATTGTTGTCTTAAAAATATACAAAGTTGCATGTTATTTATCATACTCATATTTGTTAAAATGGAAAAAACCAAAAGGAAACTAGCAGTATTGTTTCAAATTGTTTTCTTGAACGTACCAGCAAAGGCCTCCTCCTGAACAATCACATTTATCTTCAACTGAGTAAGATAGCAGGTTGTGACCCGACCTCGGAGAACCTTGGGAATAACTCTGTTATTCTTTCAAGAGAGGAAATCAAATCTTGAGATCCTAGCAATTTGGCTTGTGTCAAAACAATGCTCAACACAATCCATAAGAATGCTCATGCCCCCCATTATGTAAGGTAATTTGAATTCCCTTTTTATGCTTAGCACATCCTTGAGTATGGAATCCTTGTTTAACTAGTAAATGATAAACATGACCATAACAAGAAGCTATATGAAAACAAGTCAATTGAACTTTAGTAGTTACTATGTCATCATTACTATGTTCGATAGATTCACAAGAAGGAAAAATAAAGGAATACATCCTAGGAGAAGATGGGGTAGGAGCTTGATGATCTATAGGATCATCACTAAGAGAGAGAGAGCATTAAGGGAATTCATATCATTTTTCGCTAATGCCTCATTACTAGAAGGAATCCCAATTAGAGGTAATGTGTCAATAATGTTATCTTCTTTCTCTAAAATTTCCACATAAGGGGAGTGTGTTTTATAAAAAGATTCATCATCATGTATAAATATGTCATCCATTAATAAATCACCCTCTTGTATCAAATCATCTTCACAAGGAGGAGATAAATCAATGTCTTTATCCAAGGGTTCATCCCAAAAAGTAGAATCATCCATAATGGCTTCATGAGGAAGAGAGTAATCAACATCCAAATCCAAAGTTCATCCCAAATAGGAGGATTATCCTCCCTATCAATAAATCACAATGTAGGAGTGCCTAAAGCTTGATCCCTAAAGGGGGAAGATTTATATTCTAAAGTAGGCTCATAGAAAAGACATATATTAGGAGAAGAAGTAACATTTATCCCTAACTCACTTATATGGTAAAGGTCAATTGAAGAGATTGTAGAGGAGGATGAAATAGGAATGGGATCCATGGAGATATCATTTGAACCATTTTAATTCTCACTTCCATGTACCTCATTAAGGGATCTATCATTTTGTACAACAAAATCCTCATCAAAGTATTCAAAACAAAAATCATACATGTTGAACACAATGGAAAATGTAAATGTTTTTTGTATTTTTAAAGAAATTTTGTGATTTTTATGAATTTTGAAATATAAATTCAAGAAAATAAAATCAAACCTACTTCTATATGCATGCAAGATCTAATATGAAATGCAAATCTAACACCAAAAAGAAAGAGTTGTCTATCGCGGGTTCACCAAAATGTAAGGAGAAAAATGATGTTAATAGAATAAGAGTTTTTCGATACTCAAATCATTTATCACCTTACTTTTAATGTTTAGAGTGGAGGGATAAATAATATATTCCCCTTTTTTCTCAAATGCACAAAGGAAGGATCCAAATTGATCAACCCAAAAAGGATCAATACATAAATGAATCAATCTATTGGAAATAAGAATAAAGGAGATCCTAGGTTTCCCTCTTAAAATGTGGTGTGAATGAATGTGATTTTATGATAGATTTAGAATGATTAAGGATTTTAATTTAAATGGATAGGAGAAATGCATTAACCTTGAAATGTTGCAGATCAAAGAATGTTGTTTTCTGGGGTCTGTACTCAATTTCTGGAAAATCTTAAGTATGATCCGGAAAGGAAACGCAGAGACGAACAAAACTCATAAATATTTTTTTGTTCTGACACTGTCTTGTGAAAAAGTTCAACCTTGACCCACAAATGTCACCCCTAACCCAATAATGTCAACCTTGACCTGCACAAGTCTGACAGAAAATCTGTTCGCAGATCCCGCAAGTTGCCCGAAAAGGGTATCCATATCTGGGTTCAAATCCATAGTCCCAAACTTGTACCTATAAGAAAAAGAGGTTTTTTTGTTGGGGGGAGGGGTTTTCCTTAGTCAAACCCTAATTTTTGAATTAACCTTGAAATCAATAAAGTATAGAATGCTAGCAAGTAGTAGAATTGAATCTAAGAATGAAGCTATGATATTGAATAGATATGCCAATGTAATTCAAATGTAGCAAGTATGTAAATATGAAATCTTGGACTTAATAGAAACCATAAACCTCCATTATTGTATGCTTGGAATCCACCTTGAAGGAATGATGAAGGAATCTTGAAGATGCACAAAGGATCTTGGAGGAAGATCACACAACCATGATGGCTAGATCTAGGGTTTTGAATGATAAATCTTGAATGCTTGAACAAAATTCCTTCAAAGGCTTAAGAGCTTGAATCCTTGATCTTCAATGGAGGACTTGAATTCTTGAGATGAATACTTGAACACCTTGAGAGATTGAAAACATGTAGAACAATGGATGCTTGAAAAAAATCTTGGTTAGAGCTTTTTGCACTTGCAAGACTTAGAGAAGATGAGAGAGAAAGGATTTCTTTTATATGAAACTAGGGCACATTCTTCTAAGGAGGATGACATAGGATAATTAAATTCAAATTAGACTCATTCCCCTAGAAGAGGAACTATATTAAATATAATTTATGAATCAATGCTTCGGAACCCAAAATAGCCGACCTGAAAGCGGGAAAATTGAATTTTGGATGACCCCTGGCAGCCGACAAGCTTCCAGATTCAAAAGGGGGACCCTAGTCAGGGTTGATGTCAACCTTGACCTAGTTCAAGGTCAAGTTCAACCCTGACCTAGGTCAAGGTCAAGGTCGACCTTGACCCAGGGGGCCAGAACCCTTGGAAAATATTCCAAGTGGGGTAGAAGGTGCCCGAAGAGGCCCAATCAGGGTCCTAAACAGGAACAGAAGTGGAGGATGATGCAGAAATGGGAGGATGATATTATGGAGGTAAAAAACATCCCCTAAGGAGGGCTAAATGTTCTTAACATGGAAGTGCTTCCATTTTAAAATGCTACAGTACTTAATACAGTATTTGTGATTCAAGTCTCTTCTTTTTGCTTGCCTCTTGAGTTTTGAATCTTCTGGTTTACTTCAAAGAATTTCTTTATGTATATGTTTTAGTCCATAGTTTTGATCAAGGATCAAATTAAAATATTCTTTGGATAATACATATACTCTTTGGGTATTGTCTATATAAGGATTAATAATAAGTGTTTGAAATAGAGTTATTTGTATTTATGGTTTTGAAGTCCTTTAAAATAGTTAGTTTCTCTATCCTGTATTTGAACTAGAATCATTGCCAAATGGATAAAGTACTAGTCATTAATCATTATTTTCTATTTTGATACATATCTAAATACACTTGGCTATATTCTTCCATGTCAAAAATATCAAAACCATTCTAGTCCCTTTAAGTTTTGTGGTTGTTGGTTGTATTCTTACATGGTAGAGAAGAGTCACTGAGTGAGTGGTTATCATTTTATAATTTCTTGCCATTAATCTGTTGTAATCATCTAGAGTTATAGTGAGTTGTGAAAGTTAAATCTTTGTCTTGATTAGGTTCACCCTGCCTTGGTTTTGTAGAGCCAAAAGAGTAGAGGACAGTCTTGTCCTATAGTTGGTCCAATTACCTTGCAGAGCTCTCATACTTGGAATCAACCACTCCTAATATCAGTCTCAAGGTATATTGGTTGCTTATAAATAGCATAAATAGATTTAAACACCAACTTAACCTACTAGAAGGACATAGCACAACTTGAACCTCTCAAATGGATCCTGTGATATCTCAAATTTTGTGTCTCCCATCATCAACAACCACAACATCAGCACAGACTCGGTCAACCCAAAATAGCTCTGCCAATCAAGCTAGTACATCATCTACCTAAAACATGATGGACTCCCAACTAAGTGCACCCTTGGTCACCATTTTATCTCAAGTATCAGCCTCGTGGCCTTTTACATCAAGCACTCAATTTGTGTCATCAATTCCACAAACAAGCAATAACTCATTTGTGACTACTCAAACACTGTAGCCTATCCATACGAGATTTTGACTCAATAATTTTCTCCCACAATGATCAATCTTTGTGGGTCTGACATTTAGTTAACATCCACCAAAGGATGCACCTTTATTCCAATAGGGATATTAACAACAACAACACTAATCTTGGATCAATCAAATTCCCCAATAGTAGAATCACACACTGGGAAATCAATACCAAGTCCCAAAGAGATCATATGTCCCAACACAAGGAAAATAGAGGTGAAGCCTTATACCTACCATGGCACAGAGATTCGATACCGAGAATGTTCCTCAATCTCCAATAGACATGCTGATACAGTAAGTGCAAAGTCTACAAACACAAATGATAGATATAAAAAATCAAGAGCATATCAAAGATTTCTTTGCTAGTTGCATTAAGGTTTCACATGATGAAGCTTACCTAATGTGATTGTTTCCATAGAGTCTATTTGGATCATAAATTGAATGGTTCTCACACCTACCCCATGGCATTCAATCTTGGGAATAATTGGTCAAAACATTTATTGCTCACTTCCATCATAACATCAAATGCAAGGTCAGCATCAAGGACCTCTATGACATTAAGCAAAAAGATGGTGAATCCTTTGTTAAATTCTTACAAATATGGAGGAACGTTGCAAATAGAAAATGTATGATGTTCCCAAAAAAGACCTAATAGTCATGTTTGCTAACAATATGATCCCAGATATGTCATTCACAATAGAGTTGTAGCTCACTCCAAATTTAAAGAAACTCATAGAACAAGGAGTTGATGTGAGCAAAACTTGGTTAAGAGAGGAATCCTTGCATATCCTACCCAAAAGAACATGAACAAGAATGCAACAAATAAGGCCAAATGGTGGAATAAGAACAATAATGTCACCAATGATGGTTCCATTGAGGTCAAAACAGTCAATTATGCTCAACCCAAGGTTTCTCTACAAGAAGAACCCATAACAAATAAAAAACCAATGGTGCACACTCAATAGACAAATACTCAAATTCAAACACCCACCGTTCAAGTAGCAGTTGTGTCCAACAACCAACCCAATGTGAAATTCTCACAAAGGTTTTCATTTCCTAAACGTGACTACACACCACTAGGAGAGTTGATAGAGTCAACATTGAAAAAGTTGATTCAAACCAATAATATCACTTTGCCCAAAATCAGAGAGTACGTACATGGTGCTGTGAAGCCCAAGTGGTGGAATGATTAAAAAAAAATTAAATATTATCGGATAAAAGGACAGAAGAGACCCAACTACTACCGATTAAAAAATGCCATACAAGATCTAATCGTCCAAGGGATTATTGATGTCACAATTACCTAATCCAAGGGTACAACTAATCACACAATCTTCAATGATACATTCTATGATCATAATAAATGGAAAGCCTTCATGTCTAGTGGGTAGTCTAAGCAAGTGAGTTATACCTATTCCAACTCTGATAGCACCATAAATTGCATTAATCCTTTAGATAGCTAAGTTTCTATGATTACTATCAGAGATCCCAATGTCAAATGTGTTGTCACAAAATGACATTCTTGTTAGAAACACTAAGAGGGGGGGTGAATCAGTGTTTATCAATTAATTATATTTCAGCCAATTAAACATATATCAAATGTGCATCCAAAGAATCATAAAACAAGAACACATAACACATGATATGATTACAAAGAACCTTGATCAGAGGAAAACTCTGGTGGGGATTAGTACCCACAAAATATTGTACTAGGTATAATGAACCTGTTAAAGTTCCTTTGCCCTGTTAGAAGCAATCTTTACAAATTGAGTACAATGACCTGGTTAAGGGTCAGACCCTATTAGGATTCTTTTACAATAACCCTGTTAGGGGTGGTGGACTCACTATCCAAGTGGTGAAGGATACAACCTTCTGAATGTTTATATGCACTATATCAAAAATGAACTGTTGTAGTGACACTATTGTCTGATCAGTTATGTGTATGTGTGGATGCTCTTACTTCTTTAAAGAGCTATATCATCTTCTGACTTCATTATATTGTCCCTCTGTAACTTCTTCTTACACAATAATCGACTTATATTACACGTTATAACATAACAATACATTACATACTTATATCTTTACAAACGAATAGGCGCGACCCAAAACATAACACTTAGTCGGCCTCTTAAAAAAATATATAATGCTTCCAAAACATTTGACTCAAGTGTGTTTACAATAACATTAATTACATCATAAAAAACTTAAAACTAAAGGCACATAGCCTTACCATCACAAAATAATGCACGCTGATCAAAACAGTAGTCGGCTTCTATGCTCTGTATTCTGGACTGTTTCCTGGACTACAGTATATTGAACAGTTTGTATCTTTTCTGTACTGATGTGCCATACCTTTCACATTTGGATATAGCATGTATATACATCATAGAGTATATACCTAAGCATGCATGCTTTGGTGTGATCTCTAACATGTGTGCTGATGTGTTGATCTCTGTATCTCTTTGTCTGTCCTATTTTCTGTACTTAGTCATTTTATCTTCTTAGTTATCTTGGACAGAAACTTAGTATGACTTTGTTGCCATGATTGACAACACAAACTAAGCCATGCTTCCTCAGGAAGTCAAATTTCCAACAATCTCCCCCTTCATCATTTATGGCAACAAAGGAATGTGGCTAAGTTACTCAAAGTGACTTCATTCAAAAAATGACTGTATATCATAACTTAATGATATATACATATATACTACTCTATATATACACATTCTATACCACTCCCCCTTTGACATGAATGACAAAGGTGTGCAAAAAAATTGTAATTCTTCATACTTACTCCATATATACATCCGGGTACACAACTTGAAGAGACTGAATCTCTTTCTGCCAGAATGCTTTCATTGTATCAACTGTTTGGAGGTGTGCGCATAAAGCATATGTTAACTTCTCCATTTTCACTAGATCCAAGAAAGGACCTTGATCATAAGTCTACATTGTTTCATCTATCTATTTGATGTTCTCATTTAGGACTGCTAGTGAAGGCACAAGTGCATTTCTCAACTGAGTCTGTCTAACTCTTATTTTGCTCATTTCTAAATTTGCCTTCTCAATTTTGTCTAGTTGTCCTTGGTAGAAATTATTGCATATGTTCATGTCCTGCATGGAATTCTCAATATATTTTCTTATGTTTTCCATCATTTCCTCTGCTTCAACTATCTTTTTAATGTGCTCGGAGGTGAGCTTCACTCTATCTATGTAGTTTGCTATGACTTTCTTCCCTTTTTTCACTAGCCCTTTCAATATAGACTGTCCAATCTTCAGAGAGTTCAGATCCAATTTAAATTTCTTCACCACTTCATTCAATCTTTCCTTCTTATAGTCATCTTCTACAATCTTAGTAGCTATCTCTACTAAGCTGGTGAAGTGTGACTTGAAGTTTGTTAGTACACTATCCACATGTTCAACAGTTTGAACTTTTGCAACTTTCTTATCAGCAGGAACTAACT
>MU228150.1:992278-1007410 GCA_018584345.1 Thuja plicata | reverse complement strand
CTCATCTTTGAATGTGAAGTCCTTATTTAGCATTGATGCCATGTGAGAAGCTATATTATCATCTCCTAGTGATTCCTTCTTATAGTATATGTACGCATGGATATCTTCCATGTGAACAATGCCAATCGAGGTTTTAGAGAAAGCTCCTTCCATATCATCCAATATAGACTTGAATGGATACTTATTAAATATGAATCTCTTCCTTTCTGCTACATCAAATACAACTGGGGTCACCATTACTTACTTGGTGATTGTTTAAGTAGGGTTTCCATGAAATTATGAAATGGTGTGACGGCTAGGGCTTCATTTCAAACTGATTAACCATTCATTCCAACTTTCAAACTGCTATGCCATCGTCCTTGGATGTCTTAGTGCTCCAATGCTCTTCAATTTCTTGCTCTTCAAATGTAAATGTGAGAATGATCGAATATGAATTCCTTTTTATACAATCTGTCGCATTTAATACTTGCAACCATACATAGAGATTTGAAAACTTTGATCCTGATGCATTTTAGATAATGCATGAATGCATATAGCTATGATCTGTGCTTTTAACCATGAATCCAAAGGCACATACTCTAATGTGAGTATACCAACCGCGTAGGGGTTCTGAGCTAGAATAGCTCCCCCTAAGACCAAGAAGGTCTATTCAAGTAGAAGTAGAGGGTGCGTCCACTGAGGATGCATCAACTACTTTGTCAACACTCGTGTCCTTCTTTACTTCAACCCAAATTTTGCTTGAATCTTCCTTTGCTGAGACAAAATTGACTTCTCCTTTCTCTTCAAATAGTGACTTGTTAGGTTCATCTTGCTTCTGAGTTTTGGATCTGCAAAACCTTGAGATGTGTCTTGCCTTTCCACATGTGTGACAGATGATAGGAGGTCTGATGCTTTTCTTCATCAAGTTGCATTCCTTTACTGTGTGTCCATTGCAGTTGCATATTTGACATGTAGTGATCTGCAAATTCTTTTGAGGTTGATTTCTCTGATTGTTTTGATTCATTCTTCTATGATTTTGTTGTGACTGAGTTCTTCAATGTATAGCCCTGTGACCAAACTTATTACATGAATAACAGTAACCATTAAAAGGTCTTACCTCTTTACAATCTCTTGCCAAATGCCCATGTTTATTGCATGCATAACAAGTTCTGTTAACTTGCTTGATTTCCTTCTTAGGTGAGTCTGTTTTAACCTCTGTAGTATTTTCAATTTTCTTAGCTTCTGAAGATGATACAGATGATTTGACTTCATCTTGTGCTATACTGAATCCAAGAATAGTAGTGTTGCCTTTTTGCCTTTGTGCATTAAGTTGAGATTGAATCAAATCTTAACTTGTGTGAAGTTTATCAATTTTATACTTTGCTTCTGTTAATTCAGATTCCAGCTTCTTTTTTATGTTTTCTAATTCCATAACTTTCATGTTTGCTTTTAAGAGTTCATCTTCTAATTGCTTGCTTTCTTTGATCTTGTCTTCAAAGGTGTTATGGTTGTTTTTAAGTTGTTCCTCCAGATCTTCAAGTTTATCCTTTAGAGATTTATTCTCTTCATTAAGATTTTTGACCATTTGTCCTAGATCACTAGTAGAACAATCTTTCAAATCTCTTCTAAGTCTTTTAATAAGTATTTAAGAGCCATCATTTTTTAATCTTAGTTCTTCATTTTCTTTCTCTGATCTGTCAAGATCTTCAAGAGCTGCTTCGAGATTCTTTTTCAGGTGTTTTACTTTGGCTTAGTCCATGATCTCCTCAAGTGGTTAAACTTTCTTTCAGAGGACCAGAGCTCTAATACCAATTATTAGAAACACTGAGAGGGGGGGTGATTCAGTGTTTATCAATTAATTATATTTCAGCCAATTAAACATATATCAAATGTGCATCCAAATAATCATAAAACAAGAACACATAACACATGATATGATTATGGAGAACCTTGATCAGAGGATAACTCCGGTGGGGATTAGTACCCAAAAAATATTGTACTAGGTATAATGAGCCTATTAAAGTTCCTTGGCCCTGTTAGAAGCAATCTTTACAAATTGAGTACAATGACCTGGTTAAGGATAAAACCCTATTAGGAGTCTTTTACAATAACCCTATTAGGGGTGGTGGACTCACTATCCAAGTGGTGAAGGCTGCAACCTTCTGAATGTTGATATGCACTATATCAAAAATGAACTGTTGTAGTGATATTGTTGTCTGATCAGTTTCGTGTATGCATGGATGCTCTTACTCCTTTAAAGAGATATATCATCTTTTGACTTCATTATATTGTCCCTCTGTAACTTCTTCTTACACAATAATCAACTTCTATTACACACTGTAACATAACAATACATTACATACTTATATCTTTACAAACGAATAGGCGTGACCCAAAACATAACACTTAGTCGGCCTCTTAACAAAATATACAATGCTTCTGAACAAGTCGGCTCAAGCATATTTACAATAACATTAATTACATCATAAAAAACTTATAACTAAAGGTGCATAGCCTTAGCATCACAAAATAATGCACGCTGATCAAAACAGTAGTCGGCTTCTATGCTATGTATTATGGACTATTTCCTAGACTGCAATATACTGAATAGTCTGTATCTTTTTCATACTGATGTGTCATACCTTGCACATTTGGATATAGCATGTATATACATCATAGAGTATATGCCTAAGCACGCATGCTCTGGTGTGATCTCTAACATGTGCACTGATGTGCTGATCTTTGTATCTCTCTGTCTGTCCTATTTCTCTGTACTTAGTCATTTTATCTTCTAAGTTATCTTGGACAGAAACTTAGTATGACTTTTTTGCCATGATTGACAACACAAAATAAGCCATGCTTCCTCAGGAAGTCAACTTGCCAATAGTTCTAAGGTTTTTTTGAAAGGAATGCCTTCCTTTTCAGCTACACCACCTAATATTACAACAACTTCCAATCCACAAACCAGTCTAGTGAATCATCTAAAGCACACACCTACCCAAATCTCCATGTTCAACCTATTGTGCATATCCCCACAGCATAAGCAAGCTCTGGATCAAGCACCTCAAAATGTAGTTGTCCCAAGGGACATAACTCTAGATAATTTCCAAACCATGGTAAATTACATCACTGCCAAAAAGCATGCTAAACTTACAGACCATGACGTGCCACTGCATAAGCCTCTACATAATGATCCCCTGCATCTTCTTATCCAAGTTCATAAACACACAATCTAAAGAGTCCTCATTGATGATAGGGATAGGTTAAACATATGTACTCTGAAAGTGATAAAAACCTTAGGATATTCCAAATTTAGCATTGATGTCACCAAAAGGATAAATCAGATCATATGAAGAGGAGGATAGATCATCAAAAGGTATCCTCATGCTACCAGTCAAGATAGGGCCAGTCATAAAAACACTCCCTTTCAAATCATAGACCTTGATTTGGGATATAACATGTTACTTGGAAGGTTGTGGATACATGGAATGCAAGTTGTCCCTTCAAATTATCACCAGTGCATCAAATTCCCATTGAAGGAGATCCCAAACCATTCCAATACTGAAACACCATAAGAATCAGTACTTATAATCAAGTGCCTTCAAATTAAGAAGCAATCATTCCTTCTGCCTTTGATTCTATTCCCAAAGACATACAAAGAAAGGCAAGAAAGATATCAGTCAAAGACAAAGGGTGTGGTGGGTATAGCTATGAGGAATCTTTTACCATCACTAACATGATTCAAAATTCTTGATCATATGGCATGCCCTGATCAACAAAAACACATGAAACTCTAGAACCAGTGTTATTCAAGAGTCCCCCAACCACATTTGTCAAATGGGAAGACATAGCTAAAGAAAACCCCTTTGATTTGGACATAAACACTTGTTTGAATAAAGACTCTCAAGAGACACCTCAAGCACAGATACCTCTATCACAATATGGATTTGGTTTCACTATGTTGTAAAATTTTGGATATGATGGTAAGACTGGTATGGGGGCAAGACAACAAGGCTAAATGGAAATTTCTTTACCACCAACCCAAATAAGTAAAAGAGGGTTAGGCTATGGAAAAAATAGAACTAGTACAACCATCTAAGATATACCCATAGATTAGGATCAAATTGTAGAATTGAACCGGGGGAAAATCTATAACATGCCCTAATCATCAATATACTATAGCGGTTATTTCCATCGAAAGTGGAACCCTCTTATTCCCAATTGAACCTTAATCAGACTATCGAGGATGATGTGAAAAGTGAGACATCTAACAAGCATTCTAGCATGACTGATTCCCACAAGTATGAGTGGTTATCCCTCCACAATTCTAAGACACCCATCCTAGGCTATTCCCCTTGGCCCATCAGTACTATACACCTTGAATAAATGCTTGACCAAATGACCATAGAAGACCAACCCTATATCTATAAAAATATCAATGTCAATTCCTTAGGTGGTGCATCCACATCCCATTCTAAGTTTGTTGAAACTATCTCTATAGTTCCTTTTACCCAAATAGACTTATCCCCCAACACGGACCTTTGTCTAGTCTACCCCAAACTAATAGAATGGGACCAACAAGGACAACCTGACATAAACCTTTTTGTGAATGATGAAGCCATCACAGACTTCATGGGACTTTGAGAAGGCATAGCATCAGGAGACCACAAAGTAGGCTTCTCCTTTAACCTAGACAGATTGACATACTTTGGGGAGGAGGTGTAGAAGTTGAGAAATCCAACTTCACAGATTGGCAAGAACACCTGCATGCAAATAACCTGTTGTTGAAAGGAAACCAGAGAGATAGAAGCAAAGACTTGGAAAATCTCAGCAGAGTGAGAGCAAATTGTATTCCAAAGTAATGAACAATAATTACAAAATTTCAACCTTAAAGGTGAACAAAACCCTAAAAGGGGAAAAGCCAGGTTGTGCAATATAATTAATATGAAATATTAATTATATGCACCTAAGAGACAGCTTAAGTGAAAATAGAGTACACAGACAACTTAATAATTAAATCAACATGATCTAATTAATAAGTGAAGATAAATAGATACTCTAGCACCCCCCCTTAAGCAAATCTCAGGACATAAGCTAACCTAGCACAGCTATGAAAGCAGAAAAATGGGTCCCAGCAACAAGGCCTAATCAGGTACCCAATACAAGGAAATCTCTATGAACTAGAGATAAAGGAGAAAACCCAGTGGGAAAAAACCCTCTCCAAAAAGAGATAGAACAAACATGCTGAAAAAAACATGAAGGAAGGCCTTAATAAGACCCCCTAAGGACAACTTCTGTCACCCCAAGCATAGAACACAACTAAAGATAGCGTGGAGATGCAAAAGGTTTGGTGAAGATGTCAGCAACCTACGCGTCAGTGGGGATGTACTCCAAAGTGAGAACACCATCCTAAATCTGCTAACGGATGAAATGCATATGAAGCTCAATGTGTTTAGTGTGCTGATGCTCCATCAGGTTGTAGGAAATGTGAATAGCACTCTGATTATCGCACCATAGAACAGTGGGATGATCAAGAGGAAAGCCAAACTCAGTCATCAACTGTCAAAGCCATAGAATCTCCTGACTAGCATGCACTGCTGCTCTATACTCAACCTCTATAGATGAAGTGCGCTAGCATTCTGCTTCTTGCACGACCATGTGATAGGACTAGAGCCAAGATAAAAAAACAAAGCCAGAAGTAGACTTTCGATCATCAACATCACCAGCCCAATCTGATTCAGTGAAACCAACAATGTGAGGAGCCCCTGATGTGTAATGAATGCCATACATAAGTGTGCCCTGAATGTATCTCAAAATACACTTGGAAGCTTGCTAATGACTCTCATGAGGCTCATGTGAGAACTGAGAGACTAGACCAACTGCAAAGGAGAGATCAAGATGAGTGTGTGTCAGGTATAACAAACTGCCATCCAACTATCGATACAATGTAGAATCCACTGAAGGCGAAGTGCAAGAGGTAGACAAAGTAACACCCGACTGAAAAGGTGTGGGAGAAGGCTTGCAATCAAGCATATAAAAGTGTCAAAGCATGTCAAGAGCATACTTCTACTGGTAAACAAAGATCCCAGTAGGGGAATAAACAATCTACAGACCCAGAAAGAAGTGTAATAGACCAAGGTCTGTCATCTCAAACTGATCCTTCAATGCATGCTAAACATCCTAAATCAGAGAAGATGAGCTACCTATGATGAGAAGATCATCAAAATATAACACAAGGATCAAAACCTCATCCTCAAGACGCTGAATGTAGACTGTATGATCGGAATGACAGTGTGTGAATCCTGTAGAAAGAAGAAAGGAGTCCATCTTCTCATACCAAGCCTGAGGGGCCTATTTGAGACCATACAAAGAATGCCAAAGTCTGCAAACCAAGGAGGAATCCTGCACAAAACCCTGAGGCTGCTCCATGTAAATCTCCTCAGGAAGATCACCGTGCAAGAATGCACTCTTCACATCCATCTGAAAAATGGGCCATCCTTGAGAAGCTGTGAGGGATAAGACAAGGTGAATAGAGTTCATCTTGGCGACATGGGCAAATGTCTTAGTGTAATAAATACCCTCAACCTGTGAGAAACCCTTCGCAATAAGATGTGCCTTGTACTTATCAATAGAACCATCAACAACAAACTTAGTATGATACAACCACTTGCATCGCACTAACTTTCTTCCCTTAGGAAGAGAACAAAGATCCCAAGTGTGATTCTTCATCAAAGAAGAATACTCCTCCTCCATAGCACTGTCCCACTCAGTATGTCCTATCACTTCCGCAAATGTCTGAGGATCACCACAAATAGCATGACTCAGAAGGCTAGAACCCGCAATATGAGACTGGGTGCAACGGGAAGTGGAAGGGTCACCAGCCAGAGATCCTGTAGCATCAACTATAACACGAGCCCATCTAGGCATCGGTGCAAGATCCTATGGTGGAGGTAAATGGGGATCACCAAGATCATCATCCTCATCATCCTAAAAAGAAACTGGAAGAGATGAGGGAGTAGTGGTAAGTGAAGTAGACTCTGGAAGCGGGGTATCTACTATAGGAAGGCGCTCATCAAACTGGACATCCCATCGAAATAGGACCTCTTTGGAATCAGGGTCAAACAAATTGTATGCCTTAACATCCTTGCAGTAGCCAACAAAAATGAGGTGTCGGCTCTTCTGCTGCATTGCTCTCCTCTGAGCGTCAAGCACAAATGCCCATGCTTCACTACCAAAAAATCAGAATGAAGATATATCAGGCTTGACATGAGACCAAGCCTCCTCAGGAGTCATATGTCGAATTACCTTGTGAGGCATCCGATTCTAAATATAGTTGGCATAATTGACTGCCTCTATCCAAAATGACAAATCCATGGACCTAGACTGTATCATACAATTAGCCATCTCCCGAAGTGTTTTGTTCTCTCTCTGCCACACCATTCTGCTGAGGGGTGTAGGACACTAAAAACTAATGTTGAAGACCATGTTTAGAGAAAAAATCCCTAGAATCTTGGTTCACATACTCCCCCCATTATCTGTGCATATCCGGTGAATAGAAAGACCAGATTGCTTCTCCACAAATGTCTTAAAGACTCGAAATGAATCAAAGACATCAGACTTGTACTTCAAAAAGTACACCCATGTGCACCTGGAGAAGTCATCAATGAAAGCACATATCTAGCACTAGAAAAAGGAGTAGTAAATGACATGAGGTCACTATGAATCAACTCCAATGGTGCCAAAGCATGAGTAGCTCGTCCCTAAGGAAAATGATCCCTATGTTGTTTTCCAAGAACACAACCCTGACAAACTCCATCAATGCAAGTAATCTATGGAAGCCCAAGAACAAGTGCATGTGTGCTCATCTGCTAAAGATATCTGTAACTAACATGGCCCAAATGCTCGTGCCAAAGTCTGCTAACTGAATTTGCATGTGCTATAAGACAAGAACCTATGCCATCAAAAGACTCAAATCCATCAAATATGTATAGAAGGGATGCAGTGTCAACACTCCCAGTAGCCACAATCATATCAGAATCATGTAAGTCTTGAATAACCACCTCATGTGGTGAGAACTCAACTATCTTACCAAAGCTAGAGTGGCAAATATGATAGATAGACAAGAGGTTCATCTAAATGTTAGGGGCCAGAAGAACATCCTGAAGAGAACCCCCAGCAAATGCAACAAAACCAGAACCCAAAACTAAAAGATGAGATGAGTTCCCAATAGAAATCTGTGAAGTAGCACAAGGAGAAAGTGAGGTGATCAACTACTGAGTGTGAGTCATGTGGTGAGAGGCACTGGAATCAAGAATCTAGGTGGGCCCAAAAGTCATAGCTCGTGCAGTAAGAGCATGACCTTTCCCTGTAGGGGAGGATGTGAACTGAGGAGCTAAAATGTGATGCTCCTACATGGCTTCCTCTAAAGCCTCCAAATGTTTCCAACACCTAGAAATGAGATGTCCATCCTTTCCACAAGAGCTACAGGTCTCAACTGATTTATTCTTAGTCTTGGAGGTAGACTTGGTAGACTTCAAAGAAGATTTACCCTTGGAAGGGTTGGCTGGAGGTTTTGAATCATTTCTTTATGCAAGTTTGGAGGAAGACTCATTGCCTGCTAAATATTTCTTTAGTTTGGCTTTCTTTTTTGGTTTCCCCTATGAAGACTGAGCAACCAATGCTTGGCTTGGAGAGCCAGAAGCATCCATCTGTTGGATCTTTGCCTGTTCCCATGTCAACCGATCACAGAATGTCTCAAAAGAAGGCATGGTGTGTCTAGCACCCAAAGCATCCATAGTGGAGTAGAAAGTGGAAGAAAAGATCAGATACTATCCTCTCAACTTTGAGAGTATCAAGAAGATACACTCATCATTTGTCTTGGTTTTTCCACATCCCTGCAAAACTGAGCGCAGAGACTTGAACTTCATCAAGAAGTCCTCAATGGTGGGAAAGCTGGTAGGTGTCAAAGTGGTCAGCTCTACATCAAGTTAAAGTGCCTGAAACTCATTCACTATGCCAAAAAAATATGAAAACTTTCCCCAAATAGCCCTAGGAGATGTCAAACCATCCAAGTAAAAAAGGAGACTGTCGGAGATGTTCAGTGCAATCAAGCCCGTGGCTTCATCCATTTTATTCCCATGCTGAAGAACCTCAAAAGGATGTTGTAGGATAGGTTGGTGTTCATCTAGACATGACCATAATCCATGTGACATGATTAGCCTGGTCATGTGTGCTTCCTAGGTGTGGTAACTGTGTGGTGTTAGCCAGGCCACAGAGAGGTCCGACATTGAGAGAAGAAGAAGGTGAAAGTAGAAGGGTCATTTCTGAATTGAAATGATAGAAAGAAAATGCACCCCCCCACAATGTATAATTCTAACCCCTGTACAATAAAGAAATAATTACTGAAAGCATGAAAAATGAGAAGAAAAACATGGACGCCAGATGCAGAGAGGAAATAGAATCCTCTACTTCAATGCCAAAAATGGGAGCTCAAATGGCCGAATCAAGTATCAAGACCATAACATCACATCTGGCTCAGAAACACCTTTTTGGTGATATTTTATTTTTCAAAAAATGGATACCGTATGCTCAAGTTACTGGAAAAAACTAGTCATGGGAAAAAAATTAACGTTCAAATGACCATCACTGTCCACGTGAAAAAATTTGATGCCCGTCGTGCTGGTTGTCGGAAAAAAAATTTTGGTCACCAAAAAATGGAAAATGACCAAAAAATTTCAAAACTCGTCGGGAAAAAATTTTTGGTCGGTGATGTTAGCGTGACGTCACCACCATACTGCTACGTCACCGGTGGGCGGCAGGTGGCGGGCCACCGACGGAGGTGGAGGCCGAGTGGCTCCTGGGCGCAGCACCACCGGGGGCTACTGCAGTGGCTGGTGGGTGGCACATCGATGGGGGGCCAGGCGAGGGCCCAACCGAGGTGGCGCTAGGGTGGTGCGGCGATGGCTACTCTGGCAGCCCTAAAAAATGTTTAAAAAACATTTTTTTTTTTATTATTTTTCTCAAAATGTGTGTATTTCGACTCTCCCGGGCCTTCTGAACATAATGGTGGAGTCTATTTTGGCTCAAAATGCACACAAAAAAAATTAAAATATCATCCTACAGATAATACTAGATTTGAAGGGTAAGCCTAGAACCCTCTAGAGAGAAGAAACTTTTTCACTGTCTACTATGAATCACAACTTCAAAAACCCTCAGACCAGGCAATAGTAGGGAAGCTCTGAAACCATGTAGAATTTGAGAAATCCAACTTCACAGATCGCTAAGAACACCTGCATGCAAATAACCTATTGTTGAAAGGAAACCATAGAGACAAAAGCAAAGACTTGGAAAATCTTAGCGGAGTGAGAGCAAATTGTATTCCAAAGTAATGAACAATAATTACAAAAGTTCAACCTTAAAGGTGAACGAAACTCTAAAAGGGGAAAATCTAGGTTGCACAATATAATTAATATGAAATATTAATTATATGCACCTAAGAGACAGTTTAAGTGAAAATAGAGTATATAGACAACTTAATAATTAAATCAACACGATCTAATTAATAAGTGAAGATAAATAGATACTCTAACAGGAGGCTCATCTTTCCAGTCGCAAAATCAAAATCAAAAGTAAAAAAGAACAATCAGTACGTGAAAATTGAAAGGCACTTTTTGACCATAAAAAAGAGAAAATAAAATAAAGGATGTATCTTCTAGTGAAAACCTCTCTAGGGCACCAGAGGATGGAAAGCTGGAACCACTCTCCTTAACAGAAGAAAATTTAGTGTTACTAGCAGAAGAAATAGAGGAAGTCAATATAGGGATCAAAAAGACCATAAACATATATATTTGGCTAAATGTCTTAAACCAAAGGAAAGAGTATGATTCATTAGTTTCTTCAAGGAAAGACAAATCAACTTTGCATGGTCTTACGCAAATATGCTAGGTTTGGATCCGGAGCTAGTGTTACATCATCTACCATTGTTTCCAAAAACAAAACCTGTTAAACAAAGATTGAGAAAGATGGATCTGCACATCGCTTTACTTGTCAAAGAAGAATTGAAGAAACTCCTAGATGTAGGCTTCATAAGACCAATTCCATATGCAGATTGGATATCTAATATAGTGCTAGTAACCAAACACAATGGTCAAATCTATATATGCAAAGATTTCATAGATTTGAACAAGGCATGTCCCAATGATGATTTTCCTCTACCAAACACTGACATGATAGTTGACCTAACAATAGGGCACCAAATGTTATCACTCATGGATGGTTTCTCTGAATATAACCAAATAAGGATTGCAGTAGAGAATAAACACAAGACAACATTCACATGTTCCTGGGGGAATTACTATTAGAAAATAATTCCATTTGGTCTAAAAAATGTAGGTGCAACTTATCAAAGGGAAATGACCACGATCTGATATTTGATCGAATGTAAAAGTACAAGGTCAGACTAAATCCAAAGAAGTGCATTTGGAGTCACTTCTAGAAAGCTCCTTGGATTCATTGTATCAAATAGAGGAATCGATGTGGACCCAGATAAGGTCAAGGCCATCCTTGACATGCCATCACCAGCTAATCTAAGGCAACTATGAGGTCTACAACGTAGACTGAAATCTATCAGGTGATTCATCACCCAACTAGCAGATAAGTGTCACACATTCCAACACCTACTGCATTAAGATGTGATCTTTATATGGATAGAACAATGTGAGAAATTATTTCAAACCTTAAATGATTATCTATTAAAGTCTCTTATATTAGTGCCACCCATTCAAGGTAGGCCACTTCTCTTATATATCTTGGCAACAAATTCATCACTAGGTGTTCTCTTGGCACAACATGATGATCGAAGCAAGGAAAGAGCCATTTACTACAACAATAGAATATTGGTGGGCTACGAGCTAAATTATTCAACAATTGAAAATTCATGTCTCGCATTTGTCTTTTCTTCCCAAAAGTTACGACATTACATGTTGAGTCATCAAACAAAGATCATAGGAAACATAGATCCATTGAAGTACTTGTTGAGTAAAGTAGTACTAACAGGTCAAATTGCCAAATGGGTCATGATCTTAAGTGAATTTGACATAGAGTACATGGATTGAAAGGATATCAAAGGGAAAGTAATTATGGACCAACTATCAAAGGCACCAATATAATATCATCGGCCTATAGTGTTCGACTTTCCAAATGAATC
Organism: Thuja plicata; assembly: GCA_018584345.1. NCBI lineage: Eukaryota > Viridiplantae > Streptophyta > Pinopsida > Cupressales > Cupressaceae > Thuja > Thuja plicata. Next base: position 995,226 of record MU228150.1, on the reverse strand, counting down.
CATTCTCATAGTACAACTGGAAATATAGGTTTGGAAACTAGTATTTTATGGGTCATATACAAACCATGGTGTAGGAGTAGGGATAATACTCATTACTCCCAATAATGATCCAATTCCTAAGTCTTTCCGACTCAAATTTCCATGCACGAATAACATATTTGATTATGAAGCTCTAGTCATTGGATTAAAGACAATTATACAATGGAGGATAAATAACCTGAGAGTCTATGGTGATTCTCAATTGGTCATCAGCCAAGTAAACAATGACTACATGACAAAAGAAGAGAAACTAATACCATATAGAGAGTTGGTGGACAAACTATGAGCTTCTTTTCATTCCATTGTATATCAAGAAGGTTCCAAGAGTTCAAAACAAAGCAACGGATGTGATGGCTACTATAGCATCCTTGATCGACATGTCGAGTAATGAAACCATATTCCAATTTCTGGTAGAATAATTAATGATACCGACATATCAAGGTCCAATTGCAAAGTTAGCATGTGTTGTTGTTGGTCTTGAGTCCCCTAGTACCATGATGTATATAACTACCTCCAAAATAGTACCCTACCACCCAACCTATCTAGGAACCAAAAGAAGTCCCTAATCCACCAAGCCTCTATGTACACCCTTCTTGCTAGTACTCTATATAGAAGAAGTCTAGATGGAACACTTTATAATGTCCCACTTCCATGGAATCTCAGAGAGACTTGTATGAGATACATGAAGGAATTTATGGGGCACACACAGGTGGAAATAGTTTGGCAAAGAAGATCATTAGAATGGGATAGTACTGGCCCATAGTAGAGATAGATGCTAGCGAATATGTGAAAAGGTGCCAAAAATGTCAGATTTATGGAGATCTTATCCATGCAACAGCTCAAGAGCTCAATCCCATCACTTCACCATAACCATTTTCAAAATGGGATTTGACTTAGTAGGAAAGATTACACCAACATCTTCTAATGGTCACAACTAAATCATTGCACAAATGGAGTAATTTACCAAATGGGTGGAATAAAATTATCTCACATACATTATAGGTAAGAAAATATCCATGTTCATACTAAAAAACATCATCTGTCAATATGGAATCCCTCAAACTGTACTCACAGATCATGGTACACCTTTTCAAGATCAATATGTTGAAGATCTATGTGATAATTTCTAGGTAAAGAAAGGTTTCTCTTTATTCTACTATCCCCAAGGGAGTGGGAAAGCAGAAGCCACTAATAAAACCATCCTAAATATTTTAAAGAAAATGATCAATGAATCTGGGTGAGACTGACATTTGCAGCTCAGTCCTGCATTGTGGGCATATAGAACCAGTGTGATAACATCTATAGGAGAAAATATATTCTCCCTATCATATGGATTAGAGGTGGTCCTACCCCTCAAAGTTGAAATCCCCTCCCTTAGAATCTCACTGAAGAACATCAGTTCAAATGAAGACTACATATTAGAAAGACTCAATAAACTAGAATTTTTGGATGAGAGAAGATAGAATGTACTAAATCACTTACAAGACTATCAGAATCACATTAGAAGAAATTATCACAAGAAGGTCAAACCATAAACCTGTTAGAATAGTCCCAAAGGATAACTGAGAGGGGGGTGAATCAGTTATTAGCCAATTTAATTCTTTTATCTTATTAACTTCATAATACAACAAAGTAAATTCACATTCAGATAACACAATAGACAACACTTCAACTTGGTTACGGGGAAACCAAATGGTTAAAAACCCCAGTGGGAATTAGTACCCACAATGAACTATACTTGTTTATAGTAATCCCTGTTAGAAGATATTTCAACCCTGTTAGGAGTTGTAATTTACAATGCAATAAGTATAGTGACCTGATTAAGGGTCTGACCCTGTTAAGAGTCTTTTACAAATAACCTGGTTAAGGGTGAGGACTCACTGTCCAAAAGCTCACTTCTTTAATGGTGAAGGCTACAACCTTCTGTAGAATAGATATACACTATATCTGATGATGAACTATAGAGTAGACCTGTTGTCTTGATCAGTTCTAATGTATTGTAATCTTCTACTGCTTCTTCACATAGATCCTTGATGAATGAAATACATCTGATATTCTGCTCTGCACTTTTCATGTATATTTTCTTATCATTCACACTTAGCGTTCCACAAATGAACTACTATCAGTATCTTCCTCAAAGTATGAGATCATGGGACTTGTTAACAAACTCTTCATAAAATCCTTGTCGGCTTAACTAACCATGCAAGCATAATTACAACCACGCAATATAAACTAAATAGATGCGACACTTCACTAAGTCGGCCTCACCAAATTAACTCTAACTTTGCAATCTTGTTAAAACATGTTTGGCACCTTTAGATAACTATCTTCAACTCATAACTAAACTTGAATATAGACATGCATATCCTGAAGATAGGCGCAACTCAAGCAATATGTTAAATACGTCGGCTCTGAACATATACTCTTCCAAAACTGTAACAGCCAATAACAAAATTACACAACTTGACTGAAACATCATATCTGAGTATAACATACTAAATATGTCTACAATCTGAATATATCCACGCAAGTATTGATATCATCATTCTGATAAGTACATACAGAATCACTATTGTATATTATATGTTGTCATCAATGACAAACATAAAATCAATCAACTGCATAGAAACAAATCTCCAATAATCTCCCCCTTTGACATTGATGGCAACATATGATTTTAAAAACATCCTCTGTTCATGGTATCCTCTTTCTTTTACAATCTTCTCACTATCCTCATCAAATATTTCTCTACACTATTGTAGTTCCTCTGACTTTGTTTTTATTCCATATATATACTCCCCCAGAGTATATGCTCCCCCTTAGTACATACTCCCCCTTTGACATCAATGGAAAAGGGTGCCATAAACCATTAGGCACAGGTACTACTCCAGAAGTAGAGTAGTCAACCA
>MU228150.1:941624-977655 GCA_018584345.1 Thuja plicata | reverse complement strand
CCCCCACCCACCCTACCCAAGAATAGTTTCATCGTCATCACCCCTACCTCGACCATCATCCCTATCTCTCCATCCACCTCTCCCACCACCCATATCTCCCCCTGTCCTCCATCTCTACCCCCATCTCTACCACCATATATCCTACACCTCTATCAGGGCCTCAACATAATGACAGTAGTAATTAGGCATGTGACATCAGTAAGAGTAATAGGATGGGTTGTCAGCCACCAAGCATCAAACTGTGGAGTTGTGCCTACAAAAAAATAAGGTTCAGTATCAGTACCACATGGATAGGAAAGCATAACATAATATTAGAAATATCTTTATCAAAAGAACCTAAGTAGAGATCATATATCAGATAGGGAATAACCATTAAACAAATATACCTAGATCCATAAGGGCTAACCGCTAGGTCCAAGACCATCGAACTCAGTCAGAACAACATGCATCAAGATCAAGGCACCCGATAGAGTCATATCTTGGGATCTCTGAGCAAAGTATGCATAAGAGTTAGTGACATCCTATCACTCCCCAAACTATCGCAACACCCTATCGGTGTTGTGTAGATCTATCATGTGTATGTGCTATGTCACATGTCCAATCAGGAACCTCCTTTGATGATAGAAAGGAAGGTGTGCATCCTCCCCATCCCAAACAAGACACAATATGTATGGCCTCCAAATAAAATAGGGCATCATGTTTAGCTTCTACCTCCAGTACATCAGATGCCTCATATGGGACTATAACACAGCTCCATCGTACATAAACACATACAGCCTCCCTGTAGGAAGATTGTGAGCACCCACATGTTGACATACAACAATGTGCTCCCACCCTGAGATCTGGAGCAACATCATGCCACATAAAATAGACTTACCACCTTGGTAAGCCACATAAAACATATGGTAGTACATATGAGCTAACATGCAAGACCCCTAGGCATAAATAATATGGTGTCTCACCACACCCTGTAGGATAGCTCCCCATCCTATGACAAATCCATGTTGCCTACGGTCGAGACATAGAATCCCACAAATCAAACTACCAATAAATGTATTCAATCTATCTAAAGCCATGCCAAATCAAGACTATGGGATATCATAGGGATAAAACATCCTTAGCTGATCAGCAGGAAGACTAGCCATCTCAGATAATGCAGCAATAATAGGCTGTCAGGTAAACTCTACTAATGTACCTTGGATAGGAACCTGAAGGATGCGGTAAACATCCTCAAGAGTGACAGTGCATTCTCCAGTGGGAAGATGAAAAGTATAGGTGTCAGAGTACCGCCTCTCAAATAAAGAAGAGATCATACCCCTATTGGTCGTGATCTCGGGCATGTATGTAACCCAATACAATCCTAAGTCTCTAAGAACGACTCTCTCATCCTCAAATAACTAAAAATGATATACCAAACCTGTTGGTCTGGACTCTCAACACCACAGAATGTCACTAGCAATCTGCAAAATAGAAGTACACGTACAATGATTAGTGCTAGGGTCGACAAAGCAAATTAGACATGTGCAAAAGAGACAAATATAAAGTATATCAGATCAATTGTGAAACATATACATAAAATGTGACACATTAATCAATTGTGACATTCAAACATCAATTGTGGAACACAACTTCCAATTGTGGCATTAAAAGAGATGATTGCGGTACATTTATCAATTACAAAATAGGATAAGCAATTGTGGCAAAATCATCAGCAATTGCAACACAGTTATAAAAAATTCAAAAAAATAATTAATTTCAAAAGCATTTAATACAAGCAAAAAATGTGCAAGGGATAAGATACTCACCACATGGCCTGAGCCAGATGGATGATGAAAGGTATGAACTCGATCAGACAAGTAAATAGACTCCCGAAAGGCCTGTCATTACTCAAAGAAAGCAAGAATAGCAAGAAAATCATAAGCAAATCTTACCAGAGAATCATGAGCTCCAAAGTGCAAAGTGACAAATGAAAAGACCCACAAGCTATTTATAAGTGATCAAGGAAAACCTAATTCCTCAAGGAGCCCTATTTTATCATCTTGGGCCCCGTAAACTTTCACAACTAATATCAGGAGCATATTTAACTATTTTCATACACTACCAGATGCCCAGACAATCATTTTGCAGTATCAACAAATTAACGCTCATGTCGTGACTTTTTGATCAAATTTGTTGAGGGGGCATAAATACACCTGTTATCATCAGGGCAAGCTGGGGCAGGATCAAAATAGAAGATTCTTTGACACAATATGACAAGACACAATGCATCCAAGAGGGGCAAATGTAGACACCCTAAAATGGACATACTTGCGACCTTACATTAAAACATTAATTTTCATCTATTAATTAATGGGTTTTTAATCATTAATTAATCATCTATTTCTTCTAAATCCTTTCCCAAATCATTTAATCATTTCCCCAAAATTAATTAAATAATTAATTTTAATTAATCAATTTATTAATATTTATTAATTAATTTAATTTAATTTCCTAAAGTTTAAATTTAAATATTTAAACTTATTAATTAATTCTTCTAATTAAATTAATTTCACTCAATAATTTAATTCTAAATCAAAAAAGAATTTAATTATCTCATGTTTGAATACTTTAATTACAAATATCAATTAAATATTTAAATAAATCATTTCTCAAGTTCAAAAAGGTAACTCGTGATCAACTTTTCAGTTAACTAAACATACCCTCTTCTCTCCAGTTGAAAAGGTGGAGTTTACTGGTTGCTTTTCAATTAAACTAAACATTTCCTCTTCTCTCCAAGTTTAAGAGGTGGATTTTACTGGTTTCTCCTCAGTTAACTAAAACATTACCTCTTCTCTCCAAGTTGAAGAGGTGGAGTTTACTGGTTGCTCCTTAGTTAACTAAAACATCACATCTTCTCTCCTAGTTGAAGAGGTGGAGTTTACTGATTTCTTCTCCAGTTCCTTTTGATCTCAACCATTCATTCTCTAATCTCTAGGATCGATCTCAATGATCCAAATCAATTTCCATATTCTATATAATCAAACCTTCACAACCATTTGAAGGATCCAAGATTTCAAGCTTTGTGAACACTTACTCTGCAAGATTCTTGTGAAGCATCAAGCATTCTTGTGATCATCGTCAATATTGTTTTCTCAACACTCCCAAGTCATAGTCATTGTCGATACCAATACTAAGCACCATCCATCCAGTGTTTCAGAAGGAGTAGAGAGAAGCAATAGAAGCCTTGCGCATCATGGTTTGCATTCGTTTGTGTTATTTTATTGTCCTTAGATTTGTTCTTAGTATTTCTGATTGCTTTCCCCCATTGCAAATTGGTGCTACTAACCCCTCGTTATTCAAGTTTGGAGCAGGATTGGATCTACATAGTAAGCTCTGTATAGATCTTCAATTTGTCAACTCAAATACTATTTCTCACATACACAACTGCTACAAGTCCACACTATACTTTTCACCATCCACACTACACACACACTCAAATACAAAAGTTCTCCTTTATTTATATAGGTATTCATTCATACATTTGTCGACCCGTGCCAAACATGTGTTATGGCCCCAAAATAAAGGATATTACAACTTAAATTTAATGTTTAGGATGATATTAATTCTAGGGCACACTTAGGAACATTTATCCACAATCTACTATGACCCATAGGTAGGTCATATTTAAGATATTACAATGCATATTACATCTTTAAGAATTACCAAAACCAAGACCAAAATATGCAAACATGAAGTAATTGAAACTCTCCGATAGAAGAATATTCATGATACATTGTAGCTAATACACCAAAAGCATATGGTGAACTACACTAATGTCTAGATACCTATACATACATTATAATCAACACAATCACCAAAAATCAATACAACTAATTACTGAAATCATACAAGTGCATTGAAATATATGAGCCATACATGGAACATTGTACACTTGCCAAGAAACACCAGGAATACCAAAAATGTTCATAATGAACCTATTTTTTTTATAACTGAAATTCCTGTTGTATAACCAAAACTCCTATTACATAATCAAAAACCAATAGGTACATAGCCAACTGATACTGCCAAAGTGTCAGTATGCAGGTTTTGACATCAATGTCAATCAATGCCAGAAACAACTCAATAAGTCTAACAATCTCCCCCTTTGGCATTGACGACAAACCTCAAAGACTCCAAAATCTCCAAAAAAACTCCCCCTAATTAAATACAACATGTGTCTTCTCCTTTTCTCTCCCTTTTTTTCCACAATGGCAAAGGGCCAAAAAATCAAAATGAAATAAACTTAGATTAATACAATAGTCTTAACCAAAAATAGCTTCTTGCACCTCTCTTGTAAAACTGGAAGTTCTTTCTTCCGCTCAACAATTGCTACCTCTATGTGAGCACACAAACTACCACACTCAACAAATTTTTCAAAATAATTCATTTGGTATGAGGATAGAATCTATTGCACATACACCTCTACATCGGTTAGGATGCCAACATCATGTCCCAATCTGAATTCAACCATATCTTTGACCAATCAGAAAGTTTTGATCAAGTCCTCTCTTTTTCTTTGTTGTGCCATCAACTCTGCCTGAAGTTCTCCAATTTTGATGCTTTGCTTCCTATTTCTATCCTTGAAGACATCATAAGTATTACCAATTTCATCCAACTCTAATTCAATTTCCTCACACTGACCTCTGAAATTATCAACCGCAGCAACCCACCGAAGATAGTATTTGTAAATATCAGTGATCTCCTTTACACATTTCTTCATTTCACCAATAACTCTTGAGAGTTTCTCATATGCATTGTTACACTTACTCATTATGGATTTCTACACCTTCATGTAATATCCTCCAAAGTACAACAACTCAATCTCAACACCTCTCATTAACTCAACTGACACACCATAAACTGTCACTCTTCTACTGATCATATGATCATTCAACAATCTTGTCACCAATTTCTTGTCTTCTGATGAAAAATCGTTCCACAAACTATCAAGTTTTTTCATATTCATTATTTTCCAACAAGGTTCTTACCACGGTTGAATCCACACACACATTTTTTTTGAAGAGGGCACATATATACCTTCTTCCTCCTCTTTATTTCTTTCTCAATATATCCTTATTTTCCTTCGACCTTCATCTCTTCTGCTATAGTTTCTTCCTTACCATCCTCTTCCACACTTTTTGAAATGGTAACAACTTCCTTACCTTTGTCACTAGCCTTTATTCTTTTTATGATTCAGAAAATGAACCACAAATGAATACTTCTAGTTTATTTTATCCCAAGGAGGGACCTTCCTCAATTTGCCTTACTGGTACAACACCAACAATCATTAACGTTGAACAAATATTCATCTATAATACAGTAACATATGTTTTTCATGCACTCACACTAGCTTCCAAGAAACTCAGATACCTGCAAATTTTTTTACCGACAAGAATGTCAATCCTCTACTGAAAGTTCTCATTCTTCGATAATAATTTCATAAAGTAGAATACCAAGCACATCAACAATGAACCAAACTTGAATGCATATCCACTTTCAACTGATAGTTTTTCATTCTCAAGAAAATTGTACAACAACATTTTACACAAATCCATTTGTACATTTTCCTTCACATTCTTGCATGAAATATATACAACTAAAGAAGATGCAGAACCCTCACGATTCTAAAACTAAATCTTGTAAGAAATACCATAGGTGACATACCTTACAATTGGATCTTCAATGGTCTCTATAGGCAATGTGCATGATCCCTACTAATTTGTGTAACATTTTAAACTTCTTGATAACTAATAGATTTCTTTCTAGGTAATTCGCCAACACTACACAAACCAATAATTTTCCCAATTAACTCCTTCGATACCACATATGGTTTATCCAGCACCAAGGTTTTGCCATGGAATCAAATTAATGCAAACATGGTGAACTTGCTTTCATCACACCGCAAAAATTCTCCCCAAATATTGAGGCAAATATTTTTTATTTTGTACATATCCTCCATAGGCAATTCAAAGTCTAATTGCTTGATATGACTGTGATCAAACTCCTTTAGCTCAATTTCTTTCTCCACACTTCTCTTCACACCAATACGAACAACTGATTTGGGTGCCATGATTTCTTCACAAAATTATTCACTCAATATCTCTGCAAATTCATAAGTTTTCTTTGAGCTACAATACCAAATGTTTAAAAAAATTTGCCTTTAAAGCCACGAAACAACATAATTATTTTTTCCCGCTGAAATTTTGTATATTGCTGATGCAACTTGGTCTTTTGCACACATCACATTAATCAATCATTAAACATTAACTAATTATCTAATTATCATATTGAGGACACATTGGTTCCACTTGATATCACATCAGAGCAAGGGAGTGTATGATTTGACATATGGAATACTCCCTTGAGCCCAAGCATTCAACTCAATTGTCAGTGGGGCTAGTATCGGGTTTCGGTACTACCGAGATTTCTATACTATCTGACTTCTTCCTCCATTTTTTATTCTATTTCTAAGCTCCACTAGGTCCTACAATATGATTATCACTTCCAGTATTCACCGAAGAACTTCCAGATCTACATGATTTCGCATAGTGATCGATCTGTCCACACTTGAAACAACTGACATTATTTTTAACAAATCTCACCGATTGAACCTTAGATCTGCACTGACTTGCCTTGTGATCAAAATTTTTACACACATAACAATTTCCATGAAAAACATTGTTCATTGAATTCAACCCTTCCTAATTTGAAATTGGACTCTTGCACTAACTTACTTTATGACCAATCTTATGATAGTTAAAACATTTGATCTTTTATTCCTTCCTCATCATACAATCACCTGCCTCATGACCAAAATTATTTTAAAACAACAACAACAACACCAACCATTGAAAGATAAGTACCTTTGAGCATTCAGTTGTCTTACCAGAGGCCTTTGTGTAGATGTATTCTAGTTTTTGACCTCGCTTGTTGCTTCAAACATTGCATCATCCTCAGTTATATTTTTCTTTTCCCTTGTCATTGTGATTTGAACATTCACTGGTAAACCCTAGACCTTCTTTATCCTTGAATTATTTCACATGCCCTTGCCTTTGACCACAACTTCTTCAATTCTAATTTTTGCTTCTCATTCTGTTCTGAAGTTTTCCTAATAATTTCCTTCAAATTTTCTTCAAACTCTTTCCATTCTTCTACTACCATTTCTAGTTCAATTCTTTGTAACCAAGCATTTTTTGACTTGTATTTCAATCCGCCTTTCACACAATCTTCCTTTTGGGTTTTTTTATCCAACTTCTTCTCAAGATCAAGTATATTCTATTTTAGTTCCTCATCTAGAGTTGTACCAATGTCCTTTGATTCTTTTAATTCTCTCAATTCGTGTTCTAGATCTGTAATTTTCTCATTTGATTCCTTCAATTCTTGACTAACTTCCTTGTGCCTTTCTTTGAACTTCTAAATATGATCTCTTAGCTTTGTGATACAAGTTTTTACCTCTTTTAGGTTCTCTTTAAACTCCTCATTTTTTGATTCAGTACCTTCAATATCATTCATCATCAATTTCCAATCCTCTTCTATGTAGAATCCTCCTTCCATGTGTTTAAACAATCAAGACCTCCCTCAAGCGGTTAAGCTCTATCTACAAGGGGCCAAGTTTTGATATCAATTGTTGAACATGTTGAATAAATGAGGGGTGTGGGGGGTGAATCAGTTATTCCCACACAACTTACAAAACTTTTTCTTTGTCGGTCAACAGTTAAAAAACAACAATAATAACTTTTGATATATTGGTTAAGAATGTAAAAATCCACAAAAAATGTAAACATGAAAATATAGGAACACCGACATAGATAACACCAATATTTGTGTGGAAATCCCAAATTGGGAAGAACCACAAAGAAGCTAATTCTCTTGAAATGAAAACACATGTTAGGGTGACACCAGTTAAGGTGATTTGTACAAAGGCTTACTACTAGTTGTGCTCACTACAGGTTGGCTCACTATGAGTCAGGCTAACTATATTTATATAATAGGGATATCAAAATTGATACAACAAAACATGAACAGGTTGAATTGCATCTAACTATGCATGAAAAATTCAACCATTAAGCTCTATCACCATTACTAACGGTAGATCACCAACAACCTAATCCACTGCTATTAGTACATAAGGTCTATATAGATCTACAAATTTTCACCTCATATACGATCACATACACGAATGCCACATGTTCACACTATACTTTTCACCACACCCACTACACAGACACTCAGATACAAAAGTTATCCTTTATTTATATAAGTATTCATTCATACATTTTTCAGCCTACACCAAACGTGTGTGATGGTCCCAAAATTAAGGATATTAAAATTAAAATCTAATGCTTAGCATCGATCCTAAATCGAGGGCACACATAGGAATGTTTATCCACATATTACTATAATCCACAAATAGGTCATACTTAAGATATTACAATGCATATTACATTTTTAAGAGCTACCACAACCAAGACCAAAATATGAAAACATGAAGTAACCAAAACTAATGATAGAATAATCTTCATGATACATTGTAGGTAATACACCAAAAGCATCTGACGAACTACACTACTATCTAGATACTTATAGAAACATTGTAATCAATGCAATCACTATAAATTGATAAAATTGAACATCGAAATCATACAAGTGCATCAAAACATATAAGACATAATAAAACAGTGTAAACTTGCCAAGAAACACCAGGAACAACAAAAGTGTTCATACTAAACTTGTTTCATTCATAACCAAAATTCCTATTGTATGAATGAATCTCCTATTGCATAACCAAAAACCAATAGGTACATAGACAAAACTGCCAACAACCAACTGATACTTCCAGAGTGTGGAAATGGATCTAATATCTTAGGCATCCTCATGATCACTGAGATTATCAATGTCATTATCTCTTAGAGATAGTATAACTAGAATAAGAACACGTAAGAGTCACAAAGAAGTGTCTTTTTGGGTTGGCATCATAGATAGCAAAGGTATATATCCTTTTGCATCATCTCCAATCATACAACACAAAGGAACATTTATGAATAGTGGCACATGCATGACATAATATGTAACAACATATAGAAGAAATGAGATACAAATAGAGGAATCATATGATAGATCAATTGCTTTATCACCTTGCACCAATGGAGCAACAAGGGTCGTCTAAAGAAATCTAAAAAAAACATATATCAATCAAAACATCACAGGGGAATCATATTGCAACAAGCAAACACAAAGAATTCACCACATAAGAGCTAGTCTAGCATATCACCTGCTCCCTCCCCATCTCGGTATGTCATGTTTAGAGGTGGGAAACACATAAGAGGATCAACATCAAGCACAATAGATGAAAAAATAACCAGTTACAAACAAGGAACATGTTGTAAAGATGGATCACTTTGTTTGTCACTAGGACTAAGAGATAATTATTCTGAAAACATAGCTAGTAAATCATCATTAACATCAATAAGCTCATACATATCATCATAATCACTAGCATGAATACCATCATTAGTTTCATTAGGAACATCAAAGACGTCATCATCAAGAGTATCTTCTTCATCCAAATTAATTGTAATAGAATTTCATATACAAATAGAATTATTATGTTTGTTCAATTTCATATTTTTTAAATTAACTCCCTCTTTAGGTCAAGCATAGGTTGGTCAAAGGGAATCAAAGCATCAATAGGTGTTCTAGGGGAAGAGATGTTTTGGGGAGCACTTTGATGAGCTCTAGCATGACATTTGTGATGGAAATCACAAGCACAATAATTAAGATTAGTTTTGTTGGAGATTTGGTTCGGTTTAAGATGAATCAACATCGGGCCCTTTTCTTCTTTAGTAGGAAGAACATAAGGAACCTCACTAGTTTGAGGGATATTATTGAGTGATCATTTATAATATATTGGAGGTATAACATGATCATACATTAGAGGTGTATGGGGTGTAAGGAGAAGTCTAGGTCCAAGACAAGGAGATGGAACATCCTTAGGATTGCTAAGCTCACAAATCTTTGGGATTCTATATTTTTGATATGATCAAAAGAGATTGCCTTTATGAGTATGAGTTGGTTGATGTATAGAAGGCCAAAATAAATCAAGATCAATAGACTCTTGAGGTACTTAAGGTTGATAGAGACTATGATTAAAAATAATGATTTCTCCTTTATGGGGAAACTTCAAGTACTTATGGATAGGAGAGGCTACAAATTTCATGGAATTAAGCCACAAAAGACCAAGTTTAACTTGAAATTAATCAGAAGTTGGGATGACAACAAATGTGACACCTAGAATTTTACCACCAACTTCTATAGGAAATGTAATAGAACCATGGGTAGGACCATTGAAACCATTGTAAATTCATATCATAACATCAAATTTATCTATTGTAAAGATGTTATTTAATTATCACATCCACCATGCAAGTATAATAAATAAGGACACCACAAGAATATAGATCATTAGCTTTTGCAACAATGTAAAGAGGACTATCGGGTGCCTTAATTGTCTCAATAGGATCAAAAGTAATACAAATCTCAGGTTCAGGTTTGGTTTTACATTCAGATTTGGATTGATTAATAAGATTGAAATTATTATTGGATTTAATACACTTATTATCATAATCAACAACATGGGTAGAAGAAGAAGGCAAAGACTGCGTAGGTTCAATAGTTTTGATTGAATGAGATGGAAAAAGGATTTTTATAGATTTGTAAGTTTTGATTGGAAGGTGCTATAGATTTGTTTCCTTAATCATTAACACCCTTGACAGATATATTATTAGAATCAAAAGGTCATGAATAACATATTTTAAATGGAAACACTTTTCAATATCATGACTAGGTTGACGATTGTATTGACAAAAAAAATTGTGATTAAAGGATTTGGGTAAATGTTTGGATGTGTCAATTAGTGTAACAAGAGGAATAATTAAAACTTTAGCAAATTAAACAACTTCAACATCACATTATACAAAGATTGAGAAAGTTGAGTAAAATAATGAGAAGGTCTAAAAAAAGATGACAAAGGAGCCACACCTTTGGATGTTACTGCCACTTATTCATCAACATTGTTAGATGAATTATTGATCTTGATAAAGTTCTTTGGTTTTTGAAATTTGTTATAGGATTGGTATGAGACATAACTCTTATCAAGAAAAGTAATTGGAGTGATAATCTCCAACTGACTCACATGAAGCTAATAATTATGGAGCACTGCACACAATTGGGTAAAAGAAAAAATCTAGAAAGCATAAGCTTATCTTTAATGTCTTTTTGTAAATTAGAAATGAAAATACATTGCACATCAATATCAAGTACAAGATAAGGAATCTAATCATGCAAATTCGTAAATCTACCAATTAAATCAATCACTTTTTCTTTAGCACGTTATTTATAATGCATTAAATCAGTCAAATAAATCTTAGAACCAATATTGTCTTAAATTGTTGGATGAAAGCATTAGAAATCTTTTGAAAGAGGTCAATAGAAAAAGGAGGAAAAGAAAAATACCATTTCAAGGATATATCTCGAAAGGTTCTAGTAAACAAATTTTCTATGAAACTATGATCAAGAGGGAAATCACTACACAATGTTTGAAAGTTTTTGACATGGGTCAAAGGATCACCTTTATAATTATAAGTCTCTAGGTGAGGAATTTCCATGTGTTGAGGAATGACAACATGGATGATATTGTTGGGATTAATGGGAAGTATGTACTGAGAGGGGAGGGGTGAATCAATACCTCTAAAACTTTTTGTATCCTTTAATCAATTAACCTTTGTAATCAATTGTATATCCATTCAGTCTGATTTATACTATCTTGATGTGAGTTATATCAATTCATAACAGTAACATACATGTGAACATTCATGAAAGTAATTTGACACATAACATAAGATATGATATCGCATAAAACTCATGTTAGGAAGTAAAAACTGCGGTGGGGATGGCACCCAAAAAATCTTCACTATCTGCAGATTGGAAGGGGCTGGTTAAGGCTTACAATTTGATCACTTCTGATGATCTACCCTATTAAGAGTATCGGTGGAGACCTATTAAATTCTACTATGTTAAGAGCTTTAGCAACATTGTTGAGTGTGCACTCAGTTAAGAGATTTGTTGTTGGACTGTTATGTCCACCTTCCTTGAAATGATTTTTACACTTTGCTCCACTTGTTAGAATGATAGAAAATTACAAATTGACCTATTAAATGAAATCTCCTATTACTGATATAGATCCAATTTAGTTTACATGAAAAATATTATCACCTAATTATGATTGAATAATACCTCTGATTCTCGGTATGCTCAATTCTTGGTTCTGATAACCAAATTCACCTTTTACTGTTCTTGTTCTTAAAACTCTCAATCTGATCCATAGATGTGCTCGTTGGATTCATTCATCTTCTCCTCTATATTCACATCATCAATAATGAATGATTTCATCATCTACTTATAGATGGATTGACTTCATCAAGTTTTGAGAAAAACAATGTTAACTCTGAGATCAGGTTTACAACTTGTACCTAGATCTCCTAGTCTATGTGTTTTAAAATAGTTGGACTGACTAAAGCACTAACATTCATGTATCTTGTCCCTAAACAAATGAATTTTAAAAAAATCAATATCCTATAAATAAAATACACTTGCTTTATCTGTCATGGAAGTCAGATCCACTTTTTGTGGGCTACAATTGACTTTCGGTTCCTGTCTGTCGGTCATGCTTAACTATCCTTTGGTTTTGTTTTGTTAGTTTCACTTTAACTATCTTGTCAGTTTGTACTGTATCTTGCATGTTGGGTTCCTCTGTCAGGTTCCTCTTTATCCTTCTATTTTGCAATTTCAGTTTACACACTAAGTTGTGTTGTCGGTTCTCTTTGCACTTAGTCATCTTCGGTGATTTATTAATATCTGATCTTCAGTTTTCTCTTGTCCTATCTTTCGGTGTATGCTTACCGAAAGTGTAGTTTTCATACTAATGGAAAATTAATGTCATCAATCTCCCCCTTTGACATTAGTATCAAAAACTAATATGTGAAAAAATACTAACAAAATGCTAAGTATATACAACATATATAATCCTTACTCATTTAATGACTCCTCCTATGTATATCCCGGTATAACTGTACATATGATATCTTTGTTCATTTGAATATATATCATTTTCCCCTTTTGTACAGTATAGTACTCATATTCATTTTCCCTATGTAAATATACCATATACATCATTTTCCCCCTTTTTTGATTAAGGGCAAAGGTCATTACCTTATAGTTTATCAAAAATGTGGGAGTGTGAAGACTTCATGTCTTCCATCATTTTCTCCCATTGTTCTTTGAGGTTCTCCCGATCCATGTGCTCAAGTGTGATCTTTGAGTACATGTCATAGATGTTGTCTACTATAGACATCTCAGGAGTTGCTATCAGTTGCCTTGCTGAACTGGTATGTTGTTGGAGCAGTGTAAGGTTTGGTAGAAGTTGAGCTTGGAGCTTAGTTAATTATTCCCTGAAATGTGTTTCTTCCTCCCATAGTTCCTGCCTTAACCTTTTTATCTCAATTATCTTTTCATAATGCAGCTTAACTGCATTGTCTCCATCGGTGGTTAAGCTTTGTGCATTGTTTGCTAGATCTATATCCAGCTTTGCAATGTTGTCACTAGTTTCTTTAGTGAACTTGTTTATTGTGCTCAAATTTTTAATCAAGGTTATAGCCTCAGATATTATTGGGTCTAATTAAGTGATGAATTCAGATAGCTTTACCTTATTTACCGCCACTTCTTCGTTGATGTTCTCAATGAGCTTTTGTTGGTACTTCATCTCGGCTCTCTCTTCAATTGCCTTCTCTGCATCTATATTCTTGGTTGTTATTGTATCGGTGAGAGTTGCTAATTGATCAAGTATTGGCTTGTTTTGATTAATATCAACATCGGGTACAATTTGGTGCAAAATATCTCATGTTGTCTCCAGTACCATGGAGTCCCTATGTTGTTTCTTCAGCTTTTCCTATAATACCTTTCTTTGGCATATTTCTCCATATTCTTGTGATGCTTCAAAGTCAAGTGTAGATGGGTCACACTTTGGTATTTCAATAAGTTCATCCAATGTGACTTCCATCTTATTATTCTTTGATTTCTTCTTCTTCTTCTTCTGTGAATCACTATAATGTAAAACCATTGCCAATTTCTTGGCTTTCTCTGTTGTGCTCGATGAAGTAACCTGTTGTGCTTCTTTTTGCTGCTTGGTGTCAGTTTCAGCTTGTCAGGTGTCAGTAGACATCTCCACATTCACCTTCACATCATTAGTAGCATGCTTTTCAGTTTCCTTAGGAGTACCATCTTTAGGTTTATCTCCTTCATCAGTTTCCTTTGCTTCACCAGTCTTTATTTCTGCATTTTTGTCTTATGTATCTGCATCCTTTTCTTTATCTCCTCCAGTAACCTTATCAGTGTTAGTTACATCTTGAGTATCTCTGATGTCTTGTTGACCATCGGTGTTGTCTTTGTTTGCATGTTCCCCTGCATCCTTGGGAGTATCCTTCTCAGGTGACTTGCTTGATTCTTGCAGGATATTGATAGCTTGTATCAATATTGGCATGTTGCCTGGAATATTGACTTGTGCAGTATCAACATTTGTGGCATGTTCATTGGTTGTTTCTCTTGCAATAGTGACATCTTCATCTTTATTAATCTCCTCTTCTGGGTCATCGGTGATGTCAATGATGTTTGTATCCACAATGTTGTCATTTGTGGTGTCTAGCCATGATTCATCTGCAACATCTGCAGTCTTGTTGTCGATTGTATCATCTTCTTCTTTGTCTAACTCAACAAATGTTTCATCATGAGTTGCCTTGATAACATCTTGTTGTTGAAGGTCTTTGTTCGAGCTTTCCTCCTCATTAGGTCTATTCAAATATCTTACACCATTTCTTGTGGCTATCCTGCTCAAGCTCTATAAGCTTTCCTTCAATAAATTTATATGCTCTCAGCTTTGGTGAGAACTCCTTTTTGTACTTCTCCATCATTTCATCTATTTATACCTTCTTTGATTCATGTGGCATGAGAGAAACAAGTGCTCTCTCTCTCTCTCTCTCTCTCTCTCTCTCTCTCTCTCTCTCTCTCTCACATATCTTTTTCNTGAGAGAAACAAGCGCTCTCTCTCTCTCTCTCTCTCTCTCTCTCTCTCTCTCTCTCTCTCTCTCACATATCTTTTTCATTTTTCAAGGCAAATGTCCAACGAGAGTATAGTCTATCCAGGAGTTCCCTTGGTACATGACTGCCTTCAAACTAAATTGGTACATATTTGAACTTGTAAAATTTTGCTATGATGGCATCCTCTACTTTATTATGATCTTCTAGGTCTAATTTCAACCATTTTCTAATCTTCAAATCTGTAATAGATCCATAATTTGCAATAGAATTGCATATGTCATCAATAGATTCAGGAGCTTGTACCTTGACACTTTTTGCCTCCACATCTTCATCTTTCTCAGTATCTTCAATGTCCTCTCGAGTTCTAATGAACTTCCTTCCTCTTTTGTTTTGCCCTATCTTCGGTGTGGCAGTTGTCCTTTTGTATGTCCTGACCTTTCCTTTCTTTAAAGGTGAAGGAGTAGAATCCTTTGATGCAACTATTGTCCTTGGATTTTTGGTTGGTGGAGGGGGTGGTGAATCTAACTTTGTTTCCTCAGATTCATCCTTTCCTTCATCTTTACCGATAGATAACTGTTCTTCGGTTTCTTCCTCCTTTTCAACTTCTTCATCCTGTTCAGCTTCTTCCTCGATTGCCGACAATATCTTCTTGAGATTCTTCACCATCTTGTCCTTCTTTCTGAAAATTTTCTTAACAACCAAGCCAATTTTTATTCTTGTCTTGGCCTCTTCATATGTTCCAAATTTGGGTTGTTTCTTATCCAATGGTTCATTTATCAAGGCATCAATTGCCTTAGTTGCAAGATCAATGTTGATCTCATACTCTTATAGTTGTAACCATGTTGTCCTCAGTACAACAGGCTTAATATATGTATTGTCTATATCAACCATGAAGCATATCTCATCCTTATACTTTTCAATGAGTTGCTCATGGATTCTTACCCTCTTTTGCATTCAGTCTTTGAAGACATTGAAGTATTCATCAATGACTATCTCAAAGTTATCTCCCAGTATGGCTACGTGCTCACTGATTTGCATGGTGACCAGTTTGATGTTGTCCCATTTCACATCTCCTACCGATGGGAATGTTTCTTGAAAATAAAAGAAAATACACATTATTAGTGAGCCAAACTTACAAGTGTTTGACTTTGCATTCATGGTAGTCTTTAAGGTATCCTTCAACTGATTTAGGAGTAGTTCAGATAAGTCCAATTGTGTTCCCTTCTTCACAATTTTGTAGGATGTGTCTATTGCACCTAATGCTATGTTGTTCAATCTACTTTCTTGGAAGAATTTGTATCCTAGAATGCATACACCAAACTTGATCTCATCATCGGTTATTGTGGTAACTTTTAGTCCTCTACCATCCCATTTGGCTCCTATAATTTTATCGATCTTGGCCTTTGGTGGATGCTTTAGTGCCTTAAATTTCTCATTTATAGGGTAACCGGTGACCACATGAATGACATCTCGGGTTATCACCTTAATTTCATCAAGCCATAGCTTGTTTTTATGCATTCGGCTTAGCACTAACCAAATCCATTCAGTTTTGAAAACCTTTGGGAACATTAGGGCATTGGTGATCCTTTTTACTTCAATGTGCTTGTGTTAATCTTCCAGTGTTCCATCTTTGTTACACATCTTCTTATAAGCTTCTTCAACCTCTAAAGTTCCTATCTTTGCAATCTTGCAGTGTATGAAAGATCGAACGTCTTCCACAAATAAAACCCTAGCTGGTATGCGTGAAAATGCTTCAGTGTTGTTGGGTTACGAGGCAAAATCAGGATGGATCTTGTAGTTAGGTTCCTCGCATGCTTAATTCTTGATGAGATTGAACTCGTCCTTCTTTGTGTTCTTGGATTTCACGGTTCTTGATGTTGATGTCATTTTCATACATTTAGGGCTTTCTGTGAAATGCATGAAAATAGAGTTGTTAGTTCTATAGAACTTACTATATACTCTTGCAATGATTCCTGATCTACTTTGGAGTGTTGTGTGTCAAGTCGTGGTTGCTTTGTAACTTAGTTTCTTTCTGCTAAAAAATTGCCTTGGCTGCTCTGCTCTAGTTGTTATGACAAATGAGTTGTTCCATTGCCCTATTTATAGTTGTTGACCTAAAATGCGTGTCATAAATGCTTACCAACTCCTCTATGTATGAAGACGAAGTTCATCAGTGAAGATTTCACTTTCCTTCGGTGACAACATAACATTTCAAAGCAGTTGATAATTCACTTGCTTTTACCAACAGGTTTTGGTGTCACAGACAACTTGTTCACTTTGCTTGTTTATCGATGAGGCTCAGTTTATACTTAGCAACTTTGCTTTTAACCGACACTTTTCGGTAAGTGTAGGCAGTCTTATCTTTGAGTGTATACTGACAAGTTTTGGTATATATACCCAAAAGTGTAGTTATCACAAATTTTAAGAAGTAATACCATGATGCATCCTTACTTATGCTAGTTTGGCATTATATCAATATATTATGGAACTGATGTAAAATAATAACTTGGGGTAATGTAGTTCCATACTTACTTGTTCTGCTTAGGTAGGGGTGGTGATGTCACCAAATCCATTGGATGGGGTATCACCATTTGTGTTGCTCATTCCAGCTTCATCATTTCTTGAAACTTTTCTCCATATTTTGTCTCTTGCCCTTCAGATGTCTTCAATGGTGGTTCCATTGGGATATGTGCTTGTCTCTATCATTCGGTCTTTGCAGTCTTTCTTGAGATGCCCAACTTTATGATAGTGTAAGCATGCCATTCTGGGGTTAGTCCAGCCTCTAGAATTTCTAGTCCATTATCTCATACAGTTTGTAGCAATGTGACCATATCTTCCACATGTACAATTTGTCCAAGTATTGTAATCCCATATGTATTGGTTACCGACTCTTTTCAATTGATAGGGAGTTTCTTGACCTTTAGGCTTCCATGATTGCCTTTTCTTTTTCCAGCATTCAAGAGTTGTGTGCCCATTCATTTTTCAAGTAGGACATTATTTGTCCATGTAGGTTTCCTTCTTAGGTTGTTTCATCTCAGACTTACATTCATATGCTTTATGTCCTTTCTTGTTACATTTATAACAGAATCCTATGAATGAAGATGTACATTTAGGAATACCTTTCATTTTGCCTCTGCATACATTTGATGTATGGCCTTGCTTTCCACAATGATTGCATGTAAGATTTCTTGGTCTTGAATTTGTGTAGACATTCTTTGGATTAGTTTGATTTGATGATTCTCCATTCTCGGTAAAACCTAGACTGGTATTGTTGTTGACTCTTCGTTGTCCTTCAAGAAAATCATCCATTCTTTTATTGTTTTCTTCAGATTTCTTGATAATTTCATTATGTTGTTGCTGAACTCTTATTTCATGTTTCAACTTTTCATTCTCATCCCTCAGTTCATCGATAACTTCTATTCTTTCAATGAGTTCAAGATTTAATATGTTTGCCTCTTGACTCATAAGAATAATATGATTTGTAATCTCATGGTGATGTTGTGTAAGTCTTTGTATTTCAAACTCTTTTTCTTGTAGCTTTTCAATGATCTTTCTTCTATCATCAATAGCTAGTGTTCTTTCTTTCTCATCTTGTCTAGCATTTTTCATGACATCAATCATCCTTACCATCTGTGTCTCTTGACCGATTTGCATAGATTTAACTTGTCCAGCTAGATGTAGATTGATTTCAGTTAGGCTTGTGATGCTTTCTTCTAATATATTTGGTGCTTTGGTTGTAGTTGATCCTGAAGATTCAAAGAAATCTGGTATCTCTTCCTCATGATAATTTGTCTCATTGCAGCGAGGTTCCATATTATTTCTTTTATCTAGTAGCTATCTCATATTGATTCTAGCTTCTTTATACTGTTCACAGAACATCTGAATTTCAAGATTTTTATTCTCAATATTTTTATCAAGTCTGTACTTCTCTATTGTATGATCTTTTCTCTTAAGACTTTAAGCTTTCCAAGAAGAGAATTAGCTCTGATATCAATTGTTGAGATTAATGGGAAGTATGTACTAAGAGGGGAGGGGTGAATCAGTACCTCTAAAAAATTTTGTATCCTTTAATCAATCAACCTTTGTAATCAATTATATATCCATTCAATCTAATTTATACTATCTTGACATGAGTTATATCAATTCATAACATTAACATACATGTGAACATTCATGAAAGTAATTTGACACATAACACAAGATATGATATCGCATAAAACTCCTTTTAGGAAGTAAAAACTGTGGTGGGGATGGCACCCACAAAATCTTCACTATCTGCAGATTGAAAGGGGCCGATTAAGACTTACAATTTGATCACTTTTGATGATCTACCCTGTTAAGAGTATTGGTGGAGACCTGTTAAACTCTACTCTGTTAAGAGATTTAGCAACACTGTTGAGTGTGCACTCAGTTAAGAGATTTGTTGTTTGACTATTAAGTCCACCTTCCTTGAAAGGATTTTTACACTTTGCTCCACATGTTAGAATAATATAAAATTAAAAATTAACCTGGTAAATGCAATCTCCTATTGCTGATACAGATCCAATTTAGTTTACATGAAAAATATTATCACCTAATTGTGATTGAATAATACCTCTGATTCTCGGTATGCTCTATTCTTGGTTCTAATAACCAAATTCACCTTTTACTATTCTTGTTCTTGAAACTCTCAATTTGATCCGTAGATGTGCTCATTGGCTTAATTCATCTTCTCCTCTATATTCACATCATCAATAATGAATGATTGCACCATCTATTTATAGATGGATTGACTTCATCAAGTTTTGAGAAAAATAATGTTAAATCTAAGATCAAGTTTACAACTTGTATCTAGATCTCCTAAACTATGTGTTTTAAAATAGTTAGATTGATTAAAGCACTTACATTCATGTATCTTGTCCCTAAATAAATGGATTTAAAAACAAATCAATATCCTATAAATAGAATACACTTGCTTTATCTTTCATGGAAGTCAGATACATTTTTTTCAGGTTGCAACTGACTTTCGGTTCATGTCTGTCGGTCATGCTTGATTGTCCTTCGGTTTTGTTCTGTCGGTTGCACTTTAACCGTCTTGTTGGTTTGCACTGTATCCTTCACGTTGGGTTCCTCTGTCGGGTTCCTCTTTATCCTTTTGTTTTGCAATTTTGGTTTACACACTAAGTTGCGTCGTCGGTTCTCTTTGCACTTAGTCATCTTCGGTGATCTCTTAATATCTGATCTTTGGTTTGCTCTTGTCCTGTCTTTCGGGGTATGCTTACCGAAAGTGTTGTTTGCATACTAATGGTAAACTAATGTCATCAGATATCCAAAGACAAAGGACTAGAAATGTCACAAGTAGGAATGTTGAATTTGGAATGGGTCATGGAAGAAATTTGTTGTTGCAAGGAAGACACAATTCGAGCCAAGCTACTAATAGTAGAATTGGTTGAAAGAGCGGTAGGAGATTTATGTAAAATGCATGGTTGGACCATTATGAGAAATGGAAGGGATAGTGGAGTGTGAAAAATGAAAACTATGGTAAGTGGGCAGTGATGAAGGTAAAGAAACACATGGAACACTTGAAGGAATAGTGGGAACAATATAATTAAGAATGCTAACATGTGTAGGGTTGAGATTTTGAATGGAAGTAGTGATAATGGGTGGAGAATAAGTGGACACACTAGGAATTAGAGGTAGAAATAGGCATGGATGTATCAACACTAGTAGTAGGTGGAATGAAGCCTAGCTCTTGGGTACAATCACTAATAGGCTTGACATTCTTATCAATGAGATGAGAGTTACTAGATAGGATATTAACACATGTTTATCATTATGAATTATCTTCCTCAAACCTTCTATGATAGATATGACCTCGAGATTAGAGTTTTCTTGTGTTGGTTTGTGGTGATTGATCAAGAAAGTACTGTAAATTTTTTGGTTAACTTGTCAAGCATTTTTTTGGGTTGACTCATCAACCATTTCCCTAGGTTGACCTATCAAGCGAGTTTTATGGTTAGGGTGAAGAAGTATTGTAGCATTTGTAGTGGTATTGAGTTGTAAGGGATCTTTTTTTGTAATATGTTGAAATTACTAGATAATAATATTGGACTCTCTATTTGGTGGATGTATCTCAGGTTCAGGTGAACCACATTAAATCTGTATCATCTTATTCTACTTATGTGTGCTTTATTCCTTTGCATTATTGGTTATATTTTCATGTAAATGTTATATTTTTGTCTTCTAATCCTAACATCTTATCCTAGCCATTGCTCAAAATTTTCAAAGTCACGAGAATTTTTTTGAACTTGCATAGGAGGGACTCTTAAGGTTTCATCTTCATCATGAGAAGAGTGGAAAGATTTGTTCTCAATAATAGGATTAATGTCATTGGTAGGCATGTTGGTCTTATCAAAATTCCTAGGAAAAATAGAGGACTCAGGATCAAAGAAACCCATAAGTCTATGACTTCTCCTAAATGGAATGCTATAGATAGGACTCAAGGTAATAACACTCATGCACAAGAGAAAGAAGAGAAAGAAAAATCCAATGCAAATATAGATTTTGAGAGAGATATGCAATTCAACTAATAAAAATAACAATTTTAATGAAAAACACATCTAACCATCAAATATAGAAAGATTTAATGTAAAACATGCAAAGTAGATCAAAATATACAAAGAGGATCTAACCACCAAAATTAAAAGTATGTAAGAGGAGTTAGGTTAACCAAAAATGTACATTAGGAAAAGGGAAACAATGTGTAAATGGGTAAATCACTTCTCCTTTTAATAAATTGCACATTTTGGAAGGAAGATGCCCTGCTAGGTTCAAGAGGAGACTCAAACACTAAGTGGGATAATGATCCTTCTCTAAAATACGTGATTGATGAAAATGGAAATGATGAAATATTGTAAATTAAATGATTAATTAGGTAATTTGTTGAAAATTTGGAAATAATAGATTGATACAGATAGATCGAAAGCTAAAATATACATAAACAAAAACTAGAAACAAGATTTGACCAGTGGCTTAAATCTAGGATCATGAGACATGATGACAATGGTGATATATACCTAGGACATGATGACATTAGTGACTTGTCCCTGGTGTTTTTGATTTAATTTTCCAAGGATTGGCTGACAGTTCATGATCTTGTCTGACGACTCTATAATTTGTTCTTGCACATGGAAAAATGAGGAAAATATTGTCTAAAGGGGTTTGCCTTGGTCAAACCCCTTTTTTGAAATCAACCTTGAAAATGAAATGAAATTGAATAATGAAAATTATGTAAAAAGGTAAATGATTGATTCACCTTGCATAAACCCTCATGGACAGATGTAGAAATCACTCTGTTAGCACTATTAAAAAAATTTCATGGTTATGAGGTTTTATTTCTGGTTTCTGCAAATTATTTTAGGTCTTTGACCTAAAGCCCTAAGTCATTCATGAAAATCTTGCTAAAACCCTAGCGTATGTCTAAAATAAAGTTTCTTTTTGTAACTTAACTCACTTAAGTCATGTCTCTAAGTTGTCGGTGGGGCCATATTTAATTTTTCCTAAGTCTAAGCAGGCAATGAATTAATTTTATTTTATTTCCCTAAGTCCTAGGCCCCGACATATTTTATTACCTTTTGCATCTGTCATTCAAGTTGTTCTTCATCCGATGACAGGCGTATTCCCTTGAAGCTAAAATGATTGAGATATCTCCTTTAAGCCATTAAGCCATGCAACCACGTGTCCAAGGTGGGTCTTGTTCTGCGTAAAGGGTAAAGTAAAGTTCTATTAAGTTGAAGAAGATCCAACAATCAACTTAATGAATTAAAGAAAAGATGAATGAGATCTAATGTTTAAGACATTAAGTCATGCGACCACGTGTCCAAGGTGGGTCCTGATCCCTGACAGAGTAAAGAAGATAATGTGTAGACAAGTTTGATTTGATCTAACAGACAACGTGAAGGCTTAATGAAAAGTTGCGCAATATCTAATGATCAAGGCATTATGTGCTTGACAAGTGGATGACTCGGTCAGCACAGGTCATATGACAAAAGGGATTTCTTAGAACCAATAAAAGTGTCATGTGGATGTCAGTGGGACCAGTGCTGCTGAGTTTTAACTAAAGTAAAGATCTATTTGATTAAAAAAGATCAGACGGTAGGCTTAAAATCTTGAAGTGAAGCTGCAGTTGATTTAATGTTCAAGCCATTAATTCATTGTGACATGTGTTCTATCTGAGTTTGTGGGACCTATAGTTTGAAGCCAAGGGTCATAATAAAGTGCAGTATAGTTACTTTTGATCGGACGGTCGGCTTAATGGATCGAAGAAAAATATGAAGGTTTATAGTGTTTAAGCCATTACACCTGTGTGCCACCTGTCCAAGATTAGATTTGAAAGCCTGGGTGACTTAAATAGGATCTACGACTGTGTTTTAAAGACAAATAAAGTTCAAATATGGGCCATTAATGCTGATTTTTGTGCCGATTGTGACCATTTTAATTGACTTTCAAAATTTCAAATGCATTTTGTAGGGTTTTCAAAGCGGTGGATTATGTCTCATGCTACAAAGCAGTAAATAGGCAAATTTGATCTTATGGGCTATATTTTTACAACTATTGGATGTTGTATGAAGGAAGATTTGGCGATTTTGAAGACATTTATTATAGAACTATCTCTTTAGGGTTTCTGTTTAATTTGTTAATCAGTATTTTAATCCTTTGGTTTATCTTGTTATGTTCTTTGCCATCAATGAGGAGTCATTTCAGAGTTTTATAATACAGATCAGATCAAATTCTCAGGCTCCTAAGATTTTCAAGGAAGAATAATTGAGTTTCTGCAATTCTTGGGGGTTAAGTCTCCTGGGGTAATTAATGCATGTCAAACATTTCATTCTTTATTCTTATTGTAGGACATAGTTCTTCAGCTTCCCAAGATAGATGACGACTGAATCAGATTTTCTTCCCAACAAAATGTTTTAGTCTATATGACAGTGTTGCTTTGTTGTTATGATGATTTTTTAAATTTCTTTGTCATGTAATATTTTAATGAATTTTAGCCCTAACCCTAAATGATCCAAAGCTTGTTGCACTCCTTGGCTTATAAAAGGACTTCCAAGATCATTTAGTAGAAGCTAGAAATTTTGGGCAAGTACCATAAGGCATAAACCTTTTACTATTTTCCAGTGGGTGTAATAGATGTATATCTAGAGAGTATTATCATAGAAGAAGAAATTTGTAATTCTTTTGCATTTATTGAAGTGGAATATGATTTGAAACATTTTGGAATATAAATTGGTCTCTTTGTACTTGATACAATACTTTTGATTCAAGTCTCTCCTTTTTTCTTGCCTCTTGAGTTCTAAATCTTCTCGTTCACTACATAATGATTTCTTTACGTATATGTTTTAGTCCATAGTTTTGATCAAGGATCAAATTAAAATCTTCTTTGGATAAGACATAGACTCTTTGGGTTTGTCTATATAAGGATTATTAAGAAGTGTATGCTCTAAATCTATCTATATTTAAGGTTTTGAGTCCTTGACAATAGTTAGTTTCCCTGTCCTGTATCTAAACTAGAATCATTTCCCAACATATAAAGCACTGATCTATAATTAGTAGCTTCTACTTTGATACATGTCTTAATAGGTTTGGCTATACTCTGCCCTGTCAAAAATATCAAAACCATTCTAATCCCTTTAAGTTTTGTGGTTTTTGGTTGTAGTATTGCATGGTAGAGAAGAGTCACTAAGTGAGTGGTTATCATTTCATACTTTCTTGCCATTAATATGTTGTAATCATCCAGAGTTATAGTGAGTTGTGAAAGTTGAATCTTTGTCTGGATTAGGTGCACCCTGCCTTGGTTTTGCAGAGCCAAAATAGTAGAGGACAATCTTGTACTACAGTTGGTCCAATTACCTTGCAAAGCTCTCATACTTGGAATTAACCACTCCTAATATCAGTCTCAAAGTATATTGGTTTCTTATAAATAACATAAATGTTTTCAAACACCAACAAAATGGTGACTGTACTGGGGAGTTGACTTTTAAAAGAACAGAGTTAGTCTTGTTTAACCACATTGTAATATTCATATTAGGTTGTTTTGTATTTTCCCAACTTGTTTTGGGTGGTGAATTGAAGAAATATCTGCAATCAATGCTGAGTAATATTTATTGTTTTATACATATTACCTCAAAATGAATACCAGATATAGAGTAAGAGAGCATCTTGAAGTTAAGTTGGAAGGTGGAATTTCAGCCACTTCTAGGGTTGGTCAGCCTAGGAGAGGAAAGAAGAACAAAGACAATTCATCCTCAAGAAGACAGGAGGATGACACTAAAAGAGAAGATTCAATCCAATCCAGTCATGAAGAAAATACATCAGAATATGACAAAGCTCTGGGATTGGATATATATGGAGATAATAGTTCTCCCGGTGAAAGAGAGGAGGAGGAGTCTGATACCACTATCTCAAATTCTAAAGATTTCTCTGAAGATGAAGATGAATATAATATATTCCTCCAAGAGCACTGGATTATCAAAAGATAAAGAGATGAAAAGGAAGAAAAAACAAAAGCAATGGCTGAAACAACAAGCAATGAAACATGTCAAAAGATCTAAGGAGGATCAAGAGAAGCCTGTTACTCACCAAAATATTGATGCTAAAGGTTCTAAAGATAAAGGAAAGAATAAGGTAACATATATTGAAATAAATGAACCCAAAAGTCACAAAGTTCTATTCAATCAAGAGTTTAAAGGATACCCTGACCTTAAAAGATTCAAAAGGGAGAATGTGATTCTAGATAGAGAGCTAGAAAAGGCAGAATTAGAAGCTTTGGATTTTGAAAAGAAAAAGAATATTGATTTCCTCAGGAAATCTACTCAGCCTTCTTATGATGGTGTTGAAAATGCTACAACATCAAATGCCAAAGCTTCTACATTCCAAGATGATAATAGATTCCAAAGGAGACCACTTCATGCAGAAAGGTACAAGTAATTTTCTTTTATTGGTATTCTTGGTTATCCTAATGCAGTCCCAAATGAGATTGGGGATAGACTTCCCAAATTTTTAGCAAATAATGTTATTACTTGTGAGGTACATTTAAGAAAATATTTTGATATCATGGATGACCTTAACATTAATCATGAAGATGTCTTGATGAATTTTTTTGTTCAATCTCTAGTTGAAGATGCTAGGGAATGGTTTAGAGGGTTATTTCATGGTTTTGTGGGGTCTATGGATGAACTGGCAGATTTCTTTAAGGACCAATATGGTGATAAGACAAATGAGGGATTCTTGTTGAATGAATTTAATAATAAAAAGAAAAATTCAAATGAGGAAGTTGTTGAATTCAATACAAGATTCCAAAGAGCTATGCATAGGCTTTTTCAAAAATTAAGGCTTGATGAAAAGGTATATCTTGCTATCTATAGGCTAGTGCCCCCCCCCCTATATAAGTGTTTAAATAGAAACAATTCCAATCAACCCACTTTTGATTCTAAAATAGGATATTTTCTCTGAGAGAAGAATCCAAGATGCCTTACTGAAGCTTATAAGACAGTTGTTAATATAAAAATGAATAGAAAAGTATCAGGAAAAATGGGAAGAAGGGATGATGAGAGGTTTAGTAGAAGCAATAAAAAAGAACTAGAATATAAAGATTATAAAGCTCCACATAATAGTAGGTCATCCCATAACAGTTATAATCCCCAAAATAGGATGCAAAATCATCCATATGGTACCCAATAAAAAGATGGGAAACCTATTGTCTCACAAAAAAAGGACAAGCCTGATAATAGGATACCCAATCCTTTGCATAAAAATTCAGTCAATATGTGCAATGATAATTATTTGTGTGAAGCTTGTGAAAACCCACATAATCTTGATTCTTGTGTTGTTGTACTGGATATATATATATATATATGCAAATGAGGGACAAGGAAATGAGGAAAGTGAGTTATGTGATAAATATGGTTATGTTATGACTTATTCTCATTCATGTCCTGATGTAGATTCTGATAATGAAATTGAGAATCATAATAGGTATGGTTCACAAGGTAGAGAAAAAGTATATCATCAACAAGTTTTGTCTGATAGTGAAGAAGAAAAGGTTGCTAATATAAGGTGTTCTTCTCAAAATAGTGAAGAGTCTACAAAAGTAAGAAGACCCTCTGACAAGGAGAGATCAAGAATTATAACTGACCTGGTTGGTGATGCAGTTAACAGTTTAGCTGGCATTTTTATCAAAGAAAACAAAGAAGATTCCAAGTAGACATAGAAGAAGAAAAGATATGTTGAGAATATAAGTAAGATGAAAATTAAAAGTGTAAACAAATCAAGTGGTCTAAACATTGTATCTGAGGTAAAGGTTAAAACACCAGAAATAATTTGTTCTCCTCCTAAAATGGATAATAAGAAATCAAAGGAGAAATAGCCAACCCTGACATTTCAGGTTGAGGACGGTCATCTTAGTCTTGGAAATGCAAGAACCCTCTGATAAAAAATACACCCCTTTTGATATGGGGCAAGTGTTTTCACAAATGACTGTTAAAGTTCCATTTTTAGAAATAATGAGAATTAAGGAGCATAGAGATAAGGTCCTCACAATGCTAGATGGTATTTCTTCAATAAGATTCCAAAAACTAGAAGGTATTGAAAAGATGAAAAATGTACAAAATAAGTTAGACAACAAGGGAAAAGAGTTTGAAGGAATAATTTCAGAAATCGCTCAAATTTATTTGAATACAAATCATGTAAACATTTCCTCAGGAGTTGTTGATCCATTTTTCTTAACTTTGGTTATTAATGGTAAGATGCTAAAAAATTGTATGATAGATTCTAGAGCATCTAACATTGTTATGCCTGCAGAGATAATGAAGTAAATGGGATTACAAGTTGACACTCCTCATGGAAGATGTCAAACAATGGACTCTAGAGAAATCCCTATCATTGGTACTATTAAGGCTTTGCCTTATAGGTTAGCAATACATCCTGAAGAAATGCTAACAATGAGTGTCTTGGTTGTTGATATTCCACCTCATTATGGTATGTTTCTATCAAGAAAATGGAGTACTTCAATGGGTGGAAGTATCCAATGTGATTTATCTTTTGCTACTTTCAATATTACTGGTGACAATGTCAAGGTGTCACATGAAAGTAGGACTCCTCATATGATTGAAGTAAATGAAGATACTAACATGAATTATTTTATTGATATTGATATTGGATCTTTTAAAGTTCAAGATACTAGGGTTGAAGAAATAACTCAGCCTATGTTGTTGTCTGATGATAAGAACAATTTGATGGACCCATGTGATTTGTGGACCATGTACTTTGATGTAGAAAGTTCTAAGGAAGGAGTTGTTGCAGGGATCCTATTGATAGCTCCTAGTGGTAAGAACTACAAGTTTTCTTTTACACTATTGTTTACATGCACAAACAAATGTTGCAGAGTATGGGGCTTTGTTAATTGGTTTGAGAATAGCCTCAAAACATGGAATAAGAAGTCTCAGAGAAATTGGAGACTCAGAATTGATTATATCTCAGATTAGGTCCAAATGTGTTTTAAAGAATCAGAGACTTAAGCAGTATAGGAATGTTGTTTGGGATGAATTGGAAAAATTTGATGCATTTGGTATTGATTGGGTAGATAGAAGTCAAAACAAAATGGCAGAATTATTAGCTAACATTGCTTTAAGACCCAAAGATATTACATTTGCAGGAATTTCTAAAATAGAAATTCAATCCAGACCTTCAATACCAGACAATGTTGAGAATTAGCAAGTCTTTGAAGATGACTTTGATATTCTGAGATTTTTGAATTGTGAAGGAAACTTTTTAAACAAAGAAATGGATTTTAGTGGATGTGTTGAAACCTTGGATAATAAGGATACCATTTTTGGTAAGGAGGTGCTTCAATTAAAATTAAACAGAGTTCCCAAAGGGCTAGCTATTCTTGAGAAGGCCTTTGATAATAAAGACAAGTATTTTTTGCAAATAAGGAAAGAAAACTTGAAGATTTGGAAGAAGTAAACATAGGAACAAATGAGAGCCCTAAGAATGTGTATATTTGTAGAAAGTTATCTCCTAAAATCAGTAAGTTATTAGTTGATCTTCTCAGAAAATATAGGCAAGTTTTTGCATGGTCCTATGATGATTTGAAGGCCTATAGAGAAGATTTGTTTCAACATGAGATTCCTTTAAAGGAAGGCACTAAGCCTTTCAGACAAAAATTGAAACCTATCAATCCCACCCTAACACCCAAAATATCAGAAGAATTAAAGAAAATGAAAGATGCTAGGATTATTAAAACCATCAGACATTCTACATGGGTATCAAGATTGGTACCAGTGAGGAATAAAAATGGAGATATCAAACTTTGTGTAGACTTTAGAAATCTAAATGTTAGTTAATTGAAGGATAATTATGATTTGCCAAATACAAAATCCATGTTACAAAGAGTTACTGGGTCTAAATTAATGTCTATGATGGATGGATTCTTAGGATATAATCGAGTCATGGTTAAGAAGTCTGAACAATTCAAGACTGCATTCACCACACCATGGGGTACTTATGTCTATGTGAGAATGCCTTTTGGCTTAACAAATGTCGGGGAAACATTTCAGAGGGCCATGGATATGGCATTTGTAGATTTCATAAATGACTTTTAGCTATTTATCAAGATGATTTAACAACTTATTCAACAAAAGAAGATCAACATTGTGATCATCTTGAGAAGATTTTTGTTAGAGCTCTGGAGTACGGGGTTTCTTTCAATCCAAAGAAGTGTGCATTTGGATTCACAGAGGGAAATATCCTAGGACATATTGTGTCTAAAGATGGAGTAAGAATTGACCTTGAAAGGGTTGCTGCTATAGATAAAATCCCTCAGCCAAAGAATGTCAAGGGCATTCAATCCTTCTTTGGACAAGTGAACTTTCTAAGGAGATTTGTTACAAATCTTGTAGAAGTTAGTCTCCCTATTTCAAAGATGATGAAGAAAGGGGCTAAGGTGGAATGGAGTGAAGAAGCATCTAAAGCATTCTCAGGTTTTAAACAAGCTATTAAAGATGCTCTTGTTTTAAGAACACCTAATTATGACAAGCCTTTGCAGATTTTCTCCTTTGCTTCATATAATACTGTTGCTGCAATATTATTACAGAAGAATTCGTAGGGCTTTGAACAACCCATTTATTTTTTCAGTAAGTTTTTAAAAGCAAAAAAATTAAAGTATGATATTATAGAAAAATAAGCATATGCTCTGGTTAAAGCTGTCAAAGCTTTTAGATGCTATTTGGTAGCAGCAACTGTTGTTTCTTATGTGCCAAGTGTTGTTGTGAAAGACATTTTGGTTCAGTAGGAAGTTTCAGGAAGGAGGTGTAGATGGATAAATAAAATCCAAGAGTTCAATATTGACATTCAAATCACAAAATTGGTCAGAGGCTTAATACTTGCAAAGTTAATGGCTCAAAGTAATTTAGATGCAAATCAAGTAAATATTTTAGAAGAAGAAAATAGGCCTTATATTTGTGATATAGATTGTTGTGAATAGTATAAATACATCATTGGATATTTACAAAAAATGATATTGCCTCCTGAAATGGATGAAAATAGAAAGAGAATAGTTAAGCTTCATGCCCTTTAGTATGCATTCATACAAGGTCAATTATGGTGGAGGAGCAATGGAGGAGTGTTGCTCAAGTGTGTAGACTATGATAAATCCAAGAACTTGCTAGAACAAATGCATAATGGTGCATGTGGAGGCCATTATATGGCTAAGACTATTGCACATAAGATTATGAGGTCTTGTTTTTGGTGGCCTACTATCTTCAAGGATGCCCATAGCTATGCCAAGAAATGTGATGCTTGCCAGAGATTTGAAGGTAAGCCTAAGTTTAGTTGGAACTTACCTTTGAGGCCTGTCATAGTTGAAGCACCTTTTCAAAAGTGGGGAATGGAATTTATTGGAGAGCTTCCAAACAAATCTAGTGGAGTTCATTCATGGATTTGGGTAGCAACTAATTACTTTACTAAGTGGGTTGAAGCAATTCCCACCAAAAAGGCTAGTAGTAAATTTGTTATTGA
The DNA here is from genome assembly GCA_018584345.1 of Thuja plicata. Taxonomy (NCBI): domain Eukaryota; kingdom Viridiplantae; phylum Streptophyta; class Pinopsida; order Cupressales; family Cupressaceae; genus Thuja; species Thuja plicata. The sequence continues at coordinate 946,413 of MU228150.1, read as the reverse complement.
TTTTATGCTGCAAAATATTCTCACTAGGTTTGGTTGTCCTGACACTATTGTGGTAGATAATGCTATGTGTTTCAGATCTGTAGAGTTTAGTGACTTTTTCCATTAGTATGGGATCCAAATTTCTTACTCTTCCCCATATCACCCATAGGGAAATGGTCAAGCTGAATTCAGTAATAAAAGCCTGATAAAGATTTTAAAAAGAGTGCTAGATAAGAACAAAAGAGCTTGGGATTCAAAGTTGCAACAAGATTTGTGGGCTAATAAAGTAACAATAAAGAAAGCTATTGGTTGTGCACCCTTTGATTTAGTTTATGGTATACATGCAAGGTTGCCACAGAATAATTTATTGCAAAAGTACAAGTTTATCCATAAATATGATGATGAATTAGATGATGAAATGAAGACCGGGATGGATGATTTGATACAGCTGGATGAATCAAGAAGGGAAGCACATGACAAAAATTTTAGGTTGCAACTTCAATATAAGGATCTATATGACAGAAGGATTGTTGCTAAAAGTTTTGAAGTTAATGATTTGGTCTTAATGTAGAATGCCAGATTGGAAGATAAAGGAAAACATGGAAATATTGACCCTATTTGGTTAGGACCATACATCATTGACAACAAATGGAGTTCTAATTCTTATATTTTAAAAGATTTTACTGGAAACTTTTTGGAATTGCCTGTTCATGGACAGTTCCTAAATCTCTATTTCTCCTGATGTTTTTTGAATCCATGAACAATTGTCTGTAAATAAGTTTTGTGTACATATTCCTTGTTTTTCCTGTCTGTTGTAGGTTAGTTTCTTTCCTGTAGGTGGTCTTCTCAACTCAGAGTTTTAGAATCTTGTCATGCCTACAAGAGACATGCATCCCCAATTAGAGCCACTGTTAGCACTATTCAAAACAATTCATGGTTCTGAAGTTTTATTTCTACTTTCTGCAAATTATTTTAGGTCTATGGCCTAAAGCCCTAAGTCATTCATGAAATTCTTGCTAAAACCCTAAAACCCTAGCGTATGTCTAAAATGAAGTTACTTTTTTGTAAATTAACTCACTTAAGTCATGTCTCTAAGTCATTGTCGACGGGGCCATATATTTAATTTTTCCTAAGTCTAAGCGTGCGATGAATTAATTTTGTTTTATTTCCCTAAGTCCTAGGCCCTAACATATTTTATTAGCTTTTGCATCTGTCATGAAAGTTTTTCTTCATCTGATGACAGACGTATTCCCTTGAAGCTGAAGTGATCGAGATCTATCCTTTAAGCCATTAAGTCATGCGACCATGTGTCCAAGGTGGGTCCTGTTCTACGTAAAGGGTAAAGTAAAGTTCAATTAAGTTGAAGAAGATCTGACAGTCAACTTAATGACTTAAAGCAAAGATGAACGAGATCTAGTGTTTAAGACATTAAGCCATACGACCACTTGTCCAAGGTGGGTCCTGATCTCCGACAGAGTAAAGAAGATAATGTGTAGACAAGTTTGATTTGATCTAAAAGACAATGTGAAGGATTAATGAAAAGTTGCGCAAGATCTAATGATCAAGGCATTGCGCCTGCTTGACAAGTGGATCACATTGTCAGCACATGTCAGATGACAAAAGGGATTTCTCAGAACCAATAAAAGTGCCATGTGGATGTCAGTGGGACTAGAATTGCCAAGTTTTAACTAAAGTAAAGACCTGTTTGATTGCAGAAGATCAGATGGTAGGCTTAAAGGCTTGAAGCGGAGACGTAGTCAATCTAATGTTCAAGCCATTAAGCCGTAGTGACACATGTCTTATTTGAGTTCGTGGGACCTGTAGTTTGAATCCAAGGGTGAGATTAAAGTACAATATAGTTACTTTTGATTGGATGGTCAACTTAATGGCTCAAAGACAAAGATAAAGGTTTATAGTGTTTAAGCCATTACGCTTGCATGCCACCTGTCCAAGATTAGATCTGAAAGCCTGGGTGACTTAAATAGGATCTATGACTATGTTTTAAAGATGGAGAAAGTTCAAATCTAGGCCATTGATGCTAATTTTTGTGCTGCTTGTGACTGTTTTAACCGTCTTTCAAAATTTCAAATGCATTTTGTAGGGTTTTCAAAGAGGTGGATTATGTCTCATGCTACAAAACATTAAATAGGTGAATTTGATCTTCTGGGCTATGTTTTTACAGTTGTTGGATGTTGTATGAAGGAAGATTTGGTGATTTTGAAGACATTTATTACAGAAGTATCTCTTTAGGGTTTCTATTTAATTTATTAATCATTATTTTAACCCTTTGGTTTTTCTTGTTCAGTTCTTTGCCATCAATGAGGAGTCATTTCAGAGTTTTATAATATAGATCAGATCAGATTCTCAGGATCCTGAGCTTTTTAAGGAAGAATAATTGAGTTTATGCAATTCTTAGGGGTTGAATCTCCTGGGATAATTAATGCATGCTAGACATTTCATTCTTTATTCTTATTGCAGGGCATAGTTCTTCAGCTTCCCAAGATAGATGACAGTCGAATAAGATTTTCTTCCCAACAGAATGTTTTAAAAGAATGTTTTAGTCTGTATGAAAGTGTTGCTTTGTTGTTGTGATGATTTTTTAATGTTCTCTATCATGTAGTATTTTAATGAGTTTTAGCCCTAACCCTAAATGATCCAAAGCTTGTTGCAGTCCTTGGCTTATAAAAGGACTTCCAAGATCATTCAGTAGAATTTGAAAATTTTGGTCAAGTAGCATAAGGCATAAACCTTTTACTATTTTCCAGTGAGTGTAGTAGATGTATATCTAGAGAGTATTATCCTAGAAGCAGAAAGTTGCAATCCTTTTGCATTTATTGAAGTGGTATATGATTTGAAACATTATGGAATTGAAACGTTCTCTTTGTACTTAATACAGTATTTCTGATTCAAGTCTCTCCCTTTTGCTTGCTTCTTGAGTTCTGAATCTTCTGGTTCACTGCATAAAGATTTCTTTATGTATATGTTTTAGTCCATAGTTTTGATCAAGGATCAAATTAAAATCTTCTTTGGATAATACATAGACTCTTTGGGTTTGTCTATATAAGGATTATTAAGAAGTGTATGATCTGAAGTTATCTATATTTATAGTTTTGAGTCCTTGACAATAGTTAGTTTCTTTGTCTTGTATCTAAACTAGAATCATTTCCCAATAGATAAAGCATTGATCAGTAATTAGTATCTTCTACTTTGATACATGTCTGAATAGGTTTGGCTATACTCTGCCCTGTCAAAAATATCAAAACCATTCTAGTCCCTTTAAGTTTTGTGGTTGTTGGTTGTAGTCCTGCATGGTAGAGAAGAGTCACTGAGTGAGTGGTTATCATTTCATACTTTCTTGCCATTAATATGTTGTAACCATCCACAGTTATAGTGAGTTGTGAAAGTTAAATCTTTGTCTGGATTAGGTGCACCCTGCCTTGGTTTTGCAAAGCCAAAAGAGTAGAGGACGGTCTTGTCCTACAGTTGGTCTAGTTATCTTGCAGGGCTCTCATACTTGGAATTAACCACTCCTAATAGATCAGTCTCAAGGTATATTGGTTGCTTATAAATAGCATAAACATTTTCAAACACCAACACACTCATACCCATGAAGATGCTTGAATGTACTTGAAATACAAAGAACCGACCTTCGAATGTGTTGTATAATCAAGGATGCCCTTACAAATGCATAGATATATGAATGCCACTCCTAGACCTCGAATGTAGAAATGCTTGATGATCGCTTGCAATGAAGGAGAAAGAGTATGAATGGAAGGATCTTCTTGCTTGAGAATTCCTCTACTTGGCCATCATGGTGTAGACACCCTAAATTGTCCTTTTTTCATTTCTATATTAATTTAATTAATATTGTCTATAACAATATAGTTAATTCTTATAGATTAACTATATTTGTTATATTTGACTATTTATTTAATTTTATTAAATAAATTCATCACCTTGCATTTAAATTTAATTTAAATACTATCCCTAATATATGAAAAATTATTTTAATATATGTTTCCTCCATATTTCTTTTTAAATAAATTTTATTTATTTAATCCCTCTATTTTCTCTAAAATTCTTCTAAACCAAAATTCTTCTAAACCTCATTTAAATTAAATTTAAATCTTGCTTCTCCTTGCTTTTGGCTAAATTCAGTCTAATCACACTTAAAAGGTAAATAAACTCATTTTAACCTTAATCACTTGCACACACATGTGACTTTTTTAAAATTATTATTCCCTCCCCCTTAAAAGTCAACTCCTCACTTTAACCACTTAATCCTAGCTACTCATTCTTTTTGCCTCTTAATCTCCTTCACTCCTACCAAAACCCTACCTAACCTTTAATCACAACCACTCATTTTACACCTCTTAATCCTATCCCTCCATTTTCATAAGCAAATCCATAAAAGGAGGCCTCACTCCTCATTTTGCAACTAGTTAGGGAATTGAGCTATGTTAGTAATAACTGAGAGGGGGGAGGGAGGGTGAATCAGTGGTCTCAAAAATTTATCTTTTAAACTTTAATCCACCAATTAATACTCAGATTATTAAATCCCTACAAGATGTATGCATTTGAAATACTTGAAATAAATAACTGTCTGTCGGTTTACCTTGTCTCTCCTTATTCTCCTTGATTACCGATAAGCAGTAAACTATATTTACTAATGCTCAGTAAATATGTAGAGTATACCAATCAATCCATAAATGCATATGTAGAATGTAAAACAATAAAGTAATAAACCATACACATATAACACAAGGATTTTTAACGTGGAAACCCTGTTAAGGGAAAAACCACTGGGACC
>MU228150.1:901053-927548 GCA_018584345.1 Thuja plicata | reverse complement strand
CAATCCTTCCCCATCCTCCCCTCCCATTAATCTAATCCTTTGCATAAATCCTTATTCCACCCTTCATATCCCCTATCCATTTCATCTCCCTTCCCCCCAATCCTACCAACATCTATGAGCATAAATATCCTTCAAAAAAAATAAAAATTATAATATGTCTTAAAAAATCATCATCTTGGTGAAAACCTGACAAACAGGCACCTTGATTATATACAAAAAATGACATATCAAGGGATACCATCCATGGAACTAGATCTGCTTGAGTCCTTCCATCTCCCTCGTCACGTATTCATTTTTCTCCAAATCCACTCATATATCCATTCACTTATCCTTATCCCCTTGCACTCTACACATGGGGGCAAGATCCATCCATACTATCCTACCAAATATACCTTCCATATTCCCTATCCCACAGCCATAATCCTCTATATGTGCATCCTCCTTGTCCCATCTTTGATCTTGACTATCATATTCATTCCCTCCATTGTCTGCATCCTCCATATCCCTTATGCCTTATCCATCCACTATCCATTATTCTACATAACTTCATCCATTTTATCTTTATTTGATCTTAACATCCTATCCATATCTTCCATCTTATAGTCCTCATCCAATCCTCATCCTTCATCCACCATCCATAAGCTTACATTAGTTCATTCTCCTTTCCATGTCTTTGATCTTGGTTATCCCATGCATTTCCTCCCTACATTATCCATTATCCCCTATCCTATTTATATCCTCCATCTCATATCCCTTTCCACCTTTCCTACCTTTTCTCTTCATACAAAATAGAGGCATTAAAATATCCATGCATGCTTTGGACAACACGATCCTTCCTCCCCTCCATGCAAATCCTTTATATACTATCCATCTATCCATCTCATATAGCCTTTATCCTCCATCTCCCCATCCTTCACCCTCCCAGCTCTTGTTTGGGGGCATCTTTTACAACATTGTCCTTGGATCTCACTCTGCCTATTCCCCATCCCTTACATGTCATCCTGCCCTTTCATACATCCTTTATCCCCCCTGCCAATCCTTCATTTTCCTACATTTCGTGTGGTGACATTCTACCTAGTTCTTGGATCTCTTCCCTCCATATCCCCCATCTCCTGGTTTTCCATATCCAACCATTACCTGTCCATTCCATCCATCTCCTGCCCAAATCACCTCTCCATCTTTTCATATACCTTGTCTCTCCCTTGTCCTTGGTGTTCATCATCTCGCCTATCAAATCTCTTTATCATCTAATCCAATCTTCTTCTCATTCAATTCAATTCATTTCTCTTCCCATCATATTCTATCTAATTCATGTTGTTGTATGAAGCCTAATCAGACATAGAGATCTTTTCATCCCCTTTTCTTTCGGTGTGGTTGCCCCCTAAATTTTTCTACGAGGGTTTGGGGGATTCATATTCAAAAGAAGCCTCAAAATTTATTTTTTCTCAATTGACCCTCATATTTCTAAAAAATCATAAAAATCATAAAATGTCTAAAAATCCTAAAAATCAGAAAATGATCTTGAAAAAATCCTTAAAAAAAAAATAAAAAAAATAATAATAATTTTTGGCTCTGCTGCTTGTCGGTGGATGGGCGGCTGCGCCCGCGCCTGTGCGGGGGCGGAGCTGTCCCTATGCGGGGGAGGAGCCACCCATCTATGGACGGGCGGCTGCGCCGCCCTACACGGGGCCAGAGCCGCCCGTCTATGAACGGGCGGCTGCGCTTGCCCTCCCAAGGGGGCGGAGCCGCCCGTCTACCGACGGGCGGCTGCGCCACCCCTACACGGGGGCAGAGTCGCCCCTTTATTGATGGGCGGTTGCGCCCGCCCTTGTGCAGGGCCGGAGCCACCCATTGTAGGGGATAGGGTCGTTTGTTCATGGACGGAAGGTTTGGTTTCACCCCCCCTTTTTCTATTTTATCAAAAATTCATAAAAAATTAAAAAATCTTAAAAAATTCAAAAAATTTAAATTTTAAAAAAAAAAAAATCTAAAAAAAAAAATACTCTTAAAATTGTAATAAAAATCAATCATGATCAATACTAGTACGTGTAATTCAACATTGCAATCTACCATATCAATCTTTAATCATATTATCATGTTAATCCGAATCAGCTGGTAATCGATTGATCATATTATTTTTTAATCCAACCATCATCATGAGATGTATCCTTCCCAATATTTTGGATGTACATTATTCTTATCGTTAACATTGTCATCCTCAATCAATTATCATCAATCGATCCATCCATCAATTGGTTCTCAGCTGCCTACGGGCAACATGTTGGTTTGCTTTCGGCTTGATTGTGCATGCTTGCTTGTTGCTTATATGTGTTAACATTGTTTTGTACTTGATCATTATCTCTTTTATGACGTACTTGACACTTTTCCATCTTGGTTCCTTATACCTTGGTGTATATCGTCAAGTACCATATCAAAATCCAGGTTGTGCTCCCCAACATTTACACAATTCATTTGCATTGCATTTAGATAGATTGCACTTTTTCATAGTGAGGTCTTTTTTAATTCCCTACACCCTCTCCCTTGATCCATTTCGAGAGCACATTCATGTTCTCCAAACCCATATGTCCTCTCGAGGGGGTATCATCCTTCCATATATCTCTCCTTGTCATCCTTTCTCATCCTTCCATGATTGGGGCATCTTCCTTTTTTTTTCTTCTTCTTTGACGAGATGTCAATTTCGACACCACATCAAAGAGGGGCAAAATGTAGACACCCTAAATTGTCCTTTTTCATTTCTATATTAATTTAATTAATATTGCCTATAACAATATAGTTAATTCTTATAGATTAACTATATTTGTTATATTCGACTATTTATTTAATTTTATTAAATAAATTCATCACCTTGCATTTAAATTTAATTTAAATACTATCCCTAATATATTAAAATTTATTTTAATATATGTTTCCTCCATATTTCTTTTTAAATAAATTTTATTTATTTAATCCCTCCATTTTCTCTAAATTTTTTCTAAACCTCATTTAAATTAAATTAAATTAAATTTAAATCTTGCTTCTCCTTGCTTTTGGCTAAATTCAGTCTAATCACACTTAAAAGGTAAATAAACCCATTTTAGCCTTAATCACTTGAACACACATGTGACTTTTTTAAAAATTATTATTCCTTCCCCTTGAAAAGTCAACTTCTCACTTTAACCACTTAATTCTAGCCACTCATTCCTTTTGCCTCTTAATCTCCTTCACTCCTACCAAAACCCTACCTAACCTTTAATCACAACCACTCGTTTTCCACCTCTTAATCCTAACCCTCCATTTTCATAAGCAAATCCATAAAAGGAGGCCTCACTCCTCATTTTACAACTAGTTAGAGAATTGAGCTAGTGATTGCATTTTAGAGCATTTTTATTGAGCATGTCTTAGTCTTCATTCTATTTAGTTTCTTTGAGCATTAAATCATCTAGATATTACATGTTGACTAATGAAAATCAATCTTAGTTTATTTCATCTTGTATCTTCATTCTAGATTTGCTATTGCTTTCTTAATCTTCATCATGTGAAGCTCGGGGCAAGTTCCTCATACTTGTCCTCAATCCCTTCACCATCTTTTCCATCTATCATAGTGAGATTTTATTGCATTGTGTTGGGAGAGCACACCCACAAAATCTCTAAGAGCAAATCAAACGAATCTTGGGTGCACTTGTTTTAGCTCATCGGAGGTTGTAGTGAGAATTTAGTTGTATTTCAAGTTCTTTGCATACTTTAGTATTTGATATATCTTGTATATGCATATTTTGATTTGTTGTGCAGCTGCAGGAATTTTCATTGCATACACATAAGAGAGAAACTTTCTTCAATTGGAGAAGATTTTCTTTGACTTGAATGATCTTGAAGAATTGGAGATACTTGATCTTGGATGCTTGCCTTCAAATCTTGAATCCAATTGCTTAATTGCTCTTGATTGTTTCAAAATATTGATAGTAAATACTTGCACTTGATAATGGATACATAAATGAGGAGAGATAGGGTGTTTTATACTCAATCCATCATTTCATAATTCAAAAATTATCCAGGTCGACCACATAATCAAATCTCCCGCTAATACCCTGATATCGAGCCCTGGGCCAAATTTGGGCCCCGATCCTCGGGGACATGACACCATTGGAGACATGTCCCATGGAGAATGAGCCAAAATTTGAATGAGAGGTCATGATAGGTGAAAATATGTAGGGGGAAGAAGAACATGTTGCCAAGATCAAGCATAACAGGCACTCGGGCCTCATAATCATGAAAATAAGGTCTAATAGGTCTTAATAAAGCATCCAATCATGAGTGCTAACTTTTTAGGGTGATACACATGTAAGCAAAGTATAGTTATCAAATCAAATTATAGCTATCAAAAGAAATCACATGTATAGACTAGGATTTTAAACCAAATAAACAAAGTGATAACCAAAATTATAAACTAGGGTTTGAAACCAAAATAAATAAAACACCAACCAAAAATAATAATGCACCTACCTAGACACGTGATGTTTGCCCAAAGGTTGAGCATTGTTGTGGCAGTCCACAAAGCTAATGCGGTAGACTATAGTTTAGGCATTCTAATGTGACATATCGCAGCTAGGTCGTCATTGTCTACGGGTTCATCTTTCACACATATTGCTCAAAATGACAAAATAATTGTCATTTTGAGATTATCATTTTTTTCTAAAAAACATAAACTAATGCTATCACTCGAAGACTCCCTCTAAGTGAAGTAATTACTTTACTAATAAAAAAATTCAAATTTCACCTTTGCTCAAAAGCTACATGGATAGTACGTTTGAACAAAAGGGGTCCTTTGAATGAAGGGTAAAAAAGTACCTTTGTTCAAAGGTGTTTATCAAATTTTTTTGACCACTAAATTATTTTTGTTTTTCATGGGTTTGTAACCCATTATTATGGGTTAACCCATGTCCAGAAGAGGTAGTAATCTGAAATGTAAAAGTATAAAACAAAGTCATTAAGAAACAAGAACTAGAACAAAAGGAGGAAGATGTCAATCATTTGATCTTACACATCAATAGAATCTAGATTGTCTACAAGAAGCCTCAACCATCCTTATCCTTATTAATATCATTTTGATTTTTTCAACATTCACATGACCATAATAATAACGAAAACAAATTTAAAAAAAAAAGTTAAAATTAATCTGATTTTTAAAATTAAAAAATATTAAAATTATTATTTAAACTAGAAAAATATTATTCAATTATTCAATTATTTGATTTTTTTAATAGGAAAACCCATTCCTTTGAACACAAAACAAATTAATTTGGTACCCACTTACTAGTTGATTTATGATTAAAGAGGGAAAAAACAGAAGTCCGTATCTTTTATGTATTGATTGTTTTTCAAAGTTGTTCTTTCACCATGAAATGTCTCATTCTTTATTTGCGTAAAATTCCCGCTGCCTACTGTGGGCTAGGTCCCCAGACCCTGGAAAGATAGTTCAACGGGCTTGAAAATAATTGATTTACCGTTGTTTCTTCAATTACAATCTGCAGGAAGATTTATGAAATAAAGATGAAGCGAGTTACCATACTAGGCAACAAGGTAGTATTGGTACCTTATATGCAGCAACATGTTCCTACATATCATGAGTGGATGAAGGACCCTGCTCTGCTACAAGCTACTGGATCAGAACCCCTTACACTTGAAGAAGAATATGCAATGCAAGAATCATGGGTTATAGACCCAAAAAGTAAGTAATCGGTTTCTATCCATATTTGTTATGCAGTTTGTTTGTTATGGAATTTGTGCCAATTGGATGCCTTTGTTGATGGGATTTTAAATGTTTTATTTAAACTGAATTTGTGCCAATTGGTATTTTTGTTTATGTAATTTTTACTGTTAGGTGTTTTTAAATTGATTCCAATAGGGAGATATTGTTATGGGATTTAGTGATGGGTGCTTTCTAATTGAATTTGTGCCAGTTGGGCGGCTGGTTGATGGGATTTTTTAGTGTTGAGTGTCTATCTGCAGAATGCACTTTTATTGTGTTGGATAAGCAAAGGATAACGGGAGAGTTCATCCATGGAGAACCTCATGTTGAAGGTTCTCTCTCTCTCTCTCTCTCTCTCTCTCTCTCTCTCATATGATAATCATAGTTTTTCTTTCAATTTAAGAAAATAAGACTATCTTTTGGTTCGATACACCTTGGATCGGGTTATGGGCAGCGTTTAAGGCAGTGGAAGGTATACTGGACTGGATTATGTAGAACCGTAACTACAAACATGGGTCATGCTAGAATGCACCCCATAATCATATGATTTGTATGTGTCATGCTAGAATGCACCCCATAATCATATGATTTGTATGTGTCATGCTAGAATGCACCTCAAAATCATTAGATTCAAGAACATGCATGATGCTTAACTGTACTCCAGAATCAGGACAAGGTGCCTCGCCCCATGTTTGTCAGAGTTGTGGGTTGAGTCTGGCGGGGAAAGTTTGAACTTGGGTCGATCTTTTTGTTATTGTAAGGAAATTTAGGTAGCTGAGCAACTTCCTACACTAGCCTTGAGATGAGGTTTATGCAAAACCTTTCAGATCTTTACAACAGTTACAAAAACGTAACAAAAATGAACATGAATAGCATGCATACCACAACACAATGATTTATGTGGGGAAAACCCTTTCGTGAGAAAACTCCACACTGCAAATGCTGCCCAATATATTATTGAGAAATCCAACAGATTACAGTATACTTGCAGAGCAAGCTTCTCACAGGAGTATCACCATTGGAGATCCAAAAGCAACTCAATAGCTATTATACTCTTAGAATACATCACAATACAAAGCTGTAATATAATGCCCTCATAAAATAGGGTTGCCTTCTAGGGCAAGCAAAGCACACAAAATATCCATCAGTGACCTAAAGATAAATGGTTAATATTTACAATTCTAAATTATACATAAAAATATAAAATGTGGCTTTCGAGGGTGCTCCACCTAAACCCCCTTCGAGACGCACACCCCTAGACTCCTCGCCTAAGGGGCCATCCCCTTGGATCCCACAAGGGGGGTACCCCCACTTGTAACCCCCCACGGCCATTTATCAACGATAACCTTTTGTTATTGCAAGGTAGAGACACCATTTTCCTAACGGTTATTACCATTATATCATCATTCCTTTTCTGTAAAATAAAAGGTTTTAGGTAACTATATAGTACAAAGATTACAAGGGAAGTCAACCAGCCAAGGCCGGGACAAGAGGAGAAACAACAATATAGCAGGAAAGCAGAAGGAACAAATCATTAACTCTGCTTAATCCAGATATAAAGATAAAATTTTTGGAGATTAACTCCTATAATCATTGACTTCATTTTGAGATCTTTTGATGTGCTCCAGTTCAGTGGAAGAGAAGCTTTCTCTAATTTTATCAATGTGAGAAACATTTGCACTGTTCAAATTTGACAGTGTTGATAATAAGATTAGACTCCTCACAAATCTTTAATTCAGTTATTCCATTTTCCTTAGCAAGGAGCAGATGTTGCAAAAAAGCCCGAGTCTCAACAAAGTTGTTGGTGGCTGTACCCAGGCCAAAGGCCTATTTGAGCTGGGTTTGCTAGAAGATATGATAACCCCACATTCCTGAACACTGCCAAGGTTACCCTTAGAAGTGCCATTGAACATAAGGATATCTCCACGGTCCATTTGAGGAGTAGATCTGTTTTGAAGAGATTTCCTTTTCTTTTAACTATGGAAGAATGCATAGCAGAAGCTCGAAGAAGAGCTTGAATTTTATCAGCAATAAGCCAAGGAGGAATTCTGCTGTCTCTTAATATTACTTTATTGTGAGCCTTGCAAATACCCCAAAATATGTAATGTGGGAGTAGAAGGGCAGAAGTAAGAGGCCAACAGTTTTCATTTGAAGGTTCTGGATTTGTTTGTGGAATGCCAAAGCCTCGTTGAAGGAGGTCAGAGCATGAACATCAGTAGAGACATTTTCCAAAAGAAGCTTCCAGACTTCGCAGACAGAGCTACAATGTATAAAGAGGTGGGTCCTATTTTCTTTATCCCAACAGCAGAGAAGATACTGGTTGGGTCCAATGAAGCATCTTTGCATGAGGTTATTAAAAGCGAGCTGCTGATTTTCGTTTAGAAGACAGAGAAATAAATTAATCTTAGGGGTGGCCTCTATGTGCAGATATATCTCCACCTATTTGAAGTAGGAAAACTACTTCTTTGCAATTTGTAGCCTTTGAGAACAATATAATTGGGATTATCTTGTAAGCTTTCCCAAATGAGAGCACTCTCAACATTGGGACTGAGTGGGATTTTATTGATCATGGATTGGGAAAAAGTGCACTATTCTTTTTTTTAAAATATCAAGCGGAGATCCATACAAGCCCAGTCTTTGATTTTATCGAAGCTTCTGAAGTCTATGATTTGACTCGGAAGGGAAATGGAAGCAGACAAGATATTCTCTGAGTTCAGGAAACCTGGTGCTTAAATTGCCCCACGATCTCGTCTTCTTAAAAATTAATTTTATTGCCATTGCTGGAAAATCAAGAGATGTGTGGAGAGATAAGAGGGAGGACTGCTTCCAAATTCTTCCACATTTGGGATTTCTTACCTGTAGAGGCAGCAACCAATTAACATTTTTTAACCTGGCAATTGTAATTTTGGGCAAGGAAAGAAGACCATCATTTGTCCTTGAAGGTTAACATGTACCAAAGAAGTTTGGCTGCTAAAGCTGTTCAATGCTCCTGAATGCTCCAAAAACCAAGACCTATTCCTTCTAACTTCTGATTAGTTTATCCCATTTTACAAGATGAAATTTCCTCTGTCACTTTTTCCCCCTTCCCACATAAATCTATGGAGGAGCTGTTCCATCTTTTCAGCACGATTCTTTTTGGAGCGTTAATGATGCACATCAGATATATGGTCTAGGCAACTAAAAATTAGTTAATAAGAGGGAGGCAGGAGGGGTGAGCCAAAAACTAGACCAACTGTTATTTTTATCTTTCATTTTGCAGATATTTTTTTCTGTGTGGAATGTCATGGGTTTGGAGAAAAGAGGAGGAACCTCCAAGTATAATTTTTTTTGTTCACGATTGACTTTACATTATTTAACCACGAATGTGAGAAGTTTCAGCAGCCTCGTGAAGGGTTTAATGAGAGAAATAGATGGCAGACTTTTGGCTAATAATCTTGCTGCCTGTGGCTTTGTGATATTCAGAAAGGATAGAGGCAAACCATTTAGCAATTTGAGTACTAGTAATCAAATAACATGATATAATCAACAAACTGGGCACGATTTAATTTGTTTCCCCCTACGCGGCAGGAATTTCTTAAAGTTTCTTTTGCTGTTTTTTTCTGCTCCAGCCGTCTGCCCAAAAGATCAATATTGGTGATGTATAAGAAAGGGGAAGGGTCCGTCCATGTCTTCAACCACAAGACAAATGAAAAAATGAGTGGGGCTGCCATTAACAAGAGGAGTGATCTAGGGGCTGTTAATGCGAACTTTAATCATTTGATATTGTTAGGGTCGACATCTAGCTTCAACAAAGTGAGATAAACAGTCTTGTGGTTCATTTTGTCAAAAGCATCAGCCATGTCTAGCTTGATAGCCCAAATTTTCTTGTTGGCCATTTTACAGGTGTGTATGCTTTTTTTGCTCCAGTTGTCTACCTAAACACTCAAAAAGTGATGATGTATTAGAAAGGGGAGGACCGCCCTTGTCTTCAATCATGAGACAAACAAAAAAATTGAGTGGAGCTGCTATTGACAAGAGGAGTTATCCAGAGACTGTCAATGCTAGCTTTGAACGAATGAATGAATGAAAGATTTTAATAACGTCCACGAGGCCAAAGCAGCCTATGGGATCCCCTAAGTAGCACACACCCAAGAGTAGGGTGCCAAGGTCTTAAGCACTTTGTAACCTCTTCTTCGATAACGTATTTTGATCCATTTGATAGTGTCAGGGTTGACTTCTAGCTAAACAAAGTGAGATAAATAAATTTGTGGTTCAATCTGTCCAAAGCATTAGCCATGTCTAACTTGATTGCAATAATTATCTTGTTTGTCATCCTATAAGAGCTTATGGCTTCTTGGGTTAGAACAATCCCTTCAACAATATGCCTATGTGGTACATGAGCATTTGGGTCCACAAACAATTTTGCATTACCAAAAATAGTAGCAAGTTTTGTGTCGGTTTTTCTGTAATTTTGGCGTGTTTGTTTCTTGGTAGCTTCTATCAACTTGCTTTCTTAGAGGGTGCCACAAGAATGAATCAAGTTCATTATACATTTTAGATTACTTGTAGCTATGCTATAGGCCATCTTCAAGTTGTTTCACGCTTGAACCAAGTTGCTACAAGACAATCTTTGATGTTTATGGCAGCTACAAATATGTGACAGGGACTGTGCGTTTGTGTTACAGGATCTGTGTATTTACACTAAAAGAGGAATGCGTGTTTTAAAATATCTTCTCTTTGGTGAGATGTCGTGAGAGGTGACTTAATGCATAAAGGGCTGCTTTTAATATTAATGAAGTCCAATTTTGGTTGGTAGACCGCAGGACAATTAATTATTATTGCTTTATGCAATGTAATTCGTATAAAAGATATATTAGAAACTCCTAAATTGCTAGTTGTTGTCTTTGCTAGACAAAAGGGACTTTTGTCTTTTTGATTCCTAGCTGTGATCACAATTTCTTTAGCAATCTAATAGTTATGTAGAGATATTCAGAGATTTGTGGTAGAGTATATTACATGTGGCAGATGATTTTGAAGGTCATGGTTTTATTCCTTTTGTTTTGGTGGCTGATCTTTCTCATTCCTATTGTGGTGATTGATTTTTCTGTGTCCTGTTGTGAGGTTTTCACACCATCGTCCCATTGGTCCCATTGCAAATGGGGACCCCCCTTTTTCGCTTTAGCGGTAGGAGTGGTAGTCTTTGGCAATAGCTCTTTTTGAAGCCTCTAAGTGAGAGATTTGAAGCTTGGGGATTCGAGGTTTGTCTTGCCTTCAAACGGTGTTTTTCAACACCATGGGTGGTTTTAGATCCCAAGTCTGTTTGATTTTCCCCTGGCAATCTGGATTTTGAACATAGACGATAGTGATTTGCAAGATTGAAATTTGGCTAAGTCTGGTAATTTTATGAGAATTGATTTTGCAAATCCAAATTAAAGATTTGGATTATTGATTTGATTTTGTGATGATGGTTAGAATTCTGGGAATTTTCGAGCTTGTGTAAAATTGATCTTGGGTTGAAATTTGGATTTATTTGGAAATTTGTCTAAGTCTGGAATTTCTGGCATGATGGTTGTGTCAAAATTTAATTTCTGGCGAGTTGGTACTTACAAATTTTTATTTTCAACAAGCTCACCCTTACACTTTTTTCGACAACATGGCCACTCCACCTTTAATTTCTGGGAGACAACTTGTGTTAAATTCAACATGACTTGAGTGGTAAAAGTTTTGAAAAATCAATTTTTGGCTAAGGAAATTTAATCATTTTGGATCTTACAATGGAACTTGGAATTAAAATCAAAATTTGAAGTTGAATTTAAAATTTGGGCAAGTGGTTTGGTGTCAAGAAAAAATTTCTGGTAGGCCACCTCTTACAAGAAAAGTTTCTGGCAGGCCACCTCTTACAAATTTTGACATCATGAGATCTTTCAATCCTGGCAAGGTGCTTCTAACAAAATTTCAATTTTGGCATAGAGTGGAATTATTATTTTTGGTGAAATAAATTAATATTTGTCTAAGGCATTTTGGACGATTTTACCTTGCAAGGCAAATTTTGGATTAAAAGAGAAAATTTTGGACTTAAAGATTTGAGAAATTAATTTGGGAAAGGTAGTTCTGTCAATTTTTGTATCAACCCCCTCGCCCAAATTCATTTCTGGCATTCTAGTTCTTACATCTTTCAAATTTGGGAAGGGTGATTGCGTCAAAATTTGTATGAACTACCTTGCCCAAATGCATTTCTGGCAGAGTGGTTCTCGCATATTTTCTGGCAGGGTGGTTCTCGCAGGCCCTATTTTCTGGCAGGGTGGTTCTCGCGGGCCCTATTTTCTGGTGGAGTGGTTCTCACAGTTACTATATTTTCAACAAGCTACCTCTTACATTTTGGCGATGACAGTTAAGACAATTTTTAATTTTGGGGCGGGACTTCTTGCATTTTGAGCTAAGCGATTTTGAATTTCACCAAAGCACCCTTGCAAATTTAGGACCCAACCTCTATGCCAAGACAACATTTCGGCCAGCTTGTTAAGCAAGCATTGCTATATTAATTTCAATTTCCTTGCCAAGTGGTTCATGTTTGCAAAATTCGATGTCTTTTGGGGCCTATGGTTTGTTAAATTCTGTGAAAATTTGGGACTCATGCTTTGTAAATGAATTTCGATTTACCCGAGCTCATATTGCTAAATGCAAAGCTAATATGGGGCCTAATTGGTGTTAAATTCAAGGTGTCTTATAGGGCCCATGATTTGGCAAGTTTAAATCTTAATTAGGGGCAAGCTTGATCACTTTTTCAAATTTCAATGTTTTGGGCCTACATCAATTTCGGATTTAATCTATTTTAGCCTTCATGCTATGTTTATTGCAAAGTTCGATGTATTTCAAGAGCAATCTGAATTTAATTTTGATCCTCCCTCCTTGATTTTTGAATTTAATTGTGAAGCCATTCATTTTGGGACCTATGTTATTTTAAATTTGATGCAAATTAACTCCTCTCCCTTGCATTTATTTAAATTCGAAAGGAATCCAAGGCATGGTGATTAATGATTTAAATTTCAAAGCCTTCAAGTCAGCCTAAGGGGGAAATCTTTGGTGGATATTTAAGCATCCAAGGGGTGCGATTTAAATTGAATTTTTATTTATCCATACAAGTCGCCCCCCTTGGCAAATTGGAAGGGTATTTAAATGGCATTTGGACTTCATTCCATCCTTAAGCTGGGCGAGCTCCCTGATTTTTTTTTTCATTGCAGGTCTGATTTCTTCTTCCTTTAGGGGCGAATTTTGATGCAAGAGGGTAGCAATCTTGGTGAGAATTCATTCCAAGCCCTCAACTCCAAGCAATCAGCAAACCAGGTCCTTCATTTCGTCATTTTTATATGCAGATCTGAGATGGCAAGAAGCGATTTTCATCATCTAGCTGAGCGTGTGGTGGTTGGCAAGAATTATTTTGGTTTTGGATGGAAGTAGCTGCGATTCCAAGCCATAATTTCACGAGGATCTCATGATGGGGCATCCAAATCTGAACATTTTGTAATCAGATCAGAGTTCAAGGGCTATCAAATTCATTGTTTTAAAAGTCAATTAGGAACAATTCCGTGCCCTACCCTCATTCCCAAGTTGTCATTTGCTGAAGGTATACTTTCATTTCTAACTTTTGGAGGGTGAATTTGATGGTTTTGCCATGCATTTGAAAGTGAATTATACATGTATAGCATGCTGACCTGGGTTATTATTTACATCTTTATGACATATCTTATCATGTTTAACCCAGTCATATCATTTTGATTATAATTGTATGATGTCGCATTGTAATGATCAGATTTGAGCTAGATTTGGATTCATTCGATTGTCGGATCTTGGTGCTTTGTTTTGGAGGAGGTTCTAATGTTGTAGTTGGATTGAAATATAATGCTAACATCTTAATTCAATTCAATTTTACTTGATCGTTGTTCTGGCTTGCAATGTTTATAATGGCAATGTTTCATCAAATTATGTGGACCATAGTAGCAATAATCGTGAATGAATCGCGATTAATCATGATTAATCGTGAATCGCCTCTTGCAATAATTTTTCCCCCAATAAATCAGAAAAATCGTTGACTCATGGTCAACGATTTTTTACCAATTTTTTCTCGATTGAAACATGAAAAACGCGATTAATCCTAGCAACCGCGATTAATATTGGCAAACTTTTTAAACGCAAAAAACCCTAAATAGAGCAAAAATGTGCCCGCCTTTCTATTTAATGGTCGTGTTTGGTGTCGTATGGAGCAAAGTAAGACTGGTTTTGTTTGGACGCAGAGGTTGGTGTCGTGTGAGCATCATCTGGGATACTGGAGCATCGTCTGGAGTCTGAGCCATCATTTGGATTTTGGAGCCGACGATATTATTTCTGAGCCATCATCGGGAGTTTGAGCATCGTCTGGAGTTTGAGTCATCATCATTTGGAGTCTTCACATAGAAGGCTGAGATCCTATGCAAGAAGAAAGGCCATCAAAGATGACTTACCATCTTTGATACTTGCTATTGTATACGAGGATATGCTAAAATTGATTCATCTCAAAATAGTCCACATTTGTCTTTAGTCATTGTGTCAATGTTTGTAATTAATTTAGGCTCAAGTGAACATTTATCTCATGGTTTTATAGTTTTACTTTTCGAAGCATATTATATCGAATGAACGAGAGAAGTTCAGTCATTACGAAAGTCTAGAGTCATTAAATATTTAGTCTATTTTAGGGATGGAGAAAAGTGGTTGTTGGTTTGTCATGTGGGCTTATAGTAGGGTGCGTGACATCTTGCATAAGGATTCAAGTGCCTTATCTGCATTGCCTCATCTTTAGTTCTATTTTTGTGAGCAATCTATTTTCATATCAATACAAGTATATCTGATTATCTTTAGATCTTTTGGAAATCTTTATTGGTGAGTGCATTTTATCCAAATGACCTCACTACTTCTGCCAATATGTTGCTCTAAACCAGGCTATGGACATTCATCAAAGCATAAGACATAGAAGAATATTGTCAAATGTTGTTGAACTCTATATTTTATTTGCTGTCTATATATCTATGATGTGGAAATGCTCCTTAATAAAAAAAATAAATCATTTTGACTGTTTTTCTTCAAGTTTTTATGTTTTTTATAAATCCAAATTTTTCCCAATTTTTCCCTTTTTTTTCAAAAAATCCAACTCCTCTAGTTTGCTGATTTTTTCCCAAAACAATTTATGCTACTATGATGTGGACTATGACATGCTTTCTTGGCTCTTGCAGGTTGACAGGGAGATGGTGCCACGTTCAAGCTTGAGGACTTCACGAAGAAGGAAAGGCAAGGATGCAAGAATAATGAAGGAGAGAGGCTGAATTGAATTTCATTTTTTGGAACAACTTAGAAGATCAAAGTGTTGATAGTATGCATATCTTCCATCGTCACGCCATGAAGAAGGCAACTCCAAGGCTTCAAATCCAAAGATCTCAAGTGGGAAGGAGGTCGAAGCCAAGTTCAAGATCCAACTACATGAAGCCTTCATCTCTTCAAGCAAATTCAAATCGTGGCAATGAGAAAATTTCTAAGGACAAAGATAGAGAAGAGGTGGACAATGTTGAGCATCCAAACATATTTTCCCTTCATCAAAGGATTTAGTAGATTTACAAGATAAGGATGATGATGTGGCAGTTGATTGTCTTCTCCAATCAGAAAATTCAAATTTGAAGCACAAACAATCACAGCATGCCAAGTGTCCTATTTTATCATTGGTTTAGAAATCATTGTAATTTTCTTATTGGCCCATGATTTGGTGCCCTCATGTAATTGGTTGAAAATTTGGCAACCATAATTAGGGTTTCTAGGATTGAATCTTGGCCCTTTGTTGTAATTTGATGAACTATAACTGATTGAATGTTTGAAGATGACAAAGTTGATGATCACTGAGATGCAGAAGGTAAATGCAAGACATTAAATCAGTTAATGTATTGTATTGTCATTGATGTCAACTTGATGTGGTATGATTGCTCATACACATATTGTCACAACACTTAAAGATTTGAAGAGACAAAGTTTTGTTGTCGGTAATCATGTGCACCGAGTGACAGTAAACCCCGAGGGACAGTGAACCCCGAGCACAAAAGTTCATAGTGTTACCCGACGGACAGTGATACCCGAGCAAGCATTACCGAGCTAACTGCAGTTGTCACCAAACATAACTGAAGTTGATGCCTGAGCTATTTGCAGTAGTCACCGAGCATAACTGAAGTGTTGATCGACGAGAACTGAAGTTAGGAAAACAACAAAACAACTTAGCTGGCAGAAGCTAAATATAGAGTTAACTGTTTGATTACTTTGTTTTCATCGATCAGTTAAAAGCTAAAGACAAGAAGGAGATTTAAAGCATGTTTTATTCCAGAAAACAAGGAGAGTTTTATAGATTAAAACTAAAGCAAGCATGACGAGCTTTACAGACCAAGAAGTGATCAACGAAGAAAACAAGAAGGACAAGAAACGGTGAAATCGTGTCTATATAAAGAGACAATTAATTCATAATAAAAAAGGAGGAATGCTGAAGAGAATTCTGGTGAAGATAGAAGTCTTCATACAGATCTGATCATACAAGCTGAAGAACAAAGCTAATATTTTTGCAGACACCGAGCAATAGAGAAGCAACAACATTGACCGAGCAGAAAGAAGTGGAGCAAAGGAATTGAAGAGAACATTGATCAGAAGAGGTATTATGAGCTTACAATAGATCTGAACATATGCAAGATTAAGTTGTATTTATGAACAAATCATATACTGGTTCAATTTAACCATTGATTCAGAAAATCTCTTAACAGAGTACGATCTAACCATCCTTTATATATTGAGATACATCCCAAGGAGTATCAAAAGGTTTTCATGTTGACAACATAGTGAATGGTAGGTCAAGTGATAAATTGTTAGTGATAAATCCTCTAACAAGGTCACACTTAATAGTGTGTTTGTAACCTTTAACAGGGTTGGCTCTTCACTGAGCTCACTTCAGAAGAGTGAAAATTTTGGGTTAGCGGTCCCAAGTGGTTTTTCCCCTAACAGGGTTTCCACGTTAAAAATTGATGTGTCCAATGTGTATATGGTTCATTGCTTTGATGTTTTGCTTTACACATTACTAAAACGGGATTGATTGGTAAACACTAATTTATTTACTATATTTCGGTAAAGGTTAAGAAAAGATAGACTACTAATCGATAAAGCTTAAGGAAAGGATAAAAAGTATAAACACTGAGCAATATATACATGTTAGATTCACACAAGGCATACATCTAGTAGGACTGAAGATAACTAGAGGTTTTATATGTGGTATAAAGTTTTGGGTTGATTTATTGGATTAATTTTTGAGGCCACTGATTCACCTTCCCTCTCAGTTATTTTAACATAATTGGACATCTATAAAAGGCCAAGGCCTTCTCATTTGTAAGGAGTTAGTTAGAGAAAGAGGTTAGCTAAGGAGCATTAGACTAGAGTAGGAGAGAAGTTAGATTAGAGTAGGTTAGCCAAGGGAGAGACTTGATGAAATTGTTGTTATCATACTACCAAAATTATTCCCTTTTTCATTGTTGGCTTTCATGGTGAATGTATGTGACGTTCAAAGTATTGCATGGTTTCTTCAATCTTTTACTTGGAGTAGATTTCATTTCATGTTGTTAGAAGTAGCTTAGTTGGATGAAAACAATTGTGGATGTTTGCTTGTTTGACTCAAGTATACTAGGCCACTAGCCTTTTTGCTGATTGTGAGGAAGCCTTGTGTGGTAAGCTAGTCATTGCACTTAAGTTCAATTGGCATTGGGTCCTTAGTTTGTACTTTTAAGTTGGATTAAGGAGGTGTTGATATGAAAACCATTTGAATTCTTTAGAAGCTTGCACTAGGTGAAGTTGAGGTCGCTGATAAGATTTCACTAGGTAGAGGCCAAGTCATCCATGATTCCTTGAATTCATAGCTAGAAGTAGAAGTAGAAGTTAAGTTTAAGTTGAAGAGTTTGGAAAAGCAAAAACTATATTTTCATTGCACATTGTGAAGCCAAATCTTTATAAGTGCAAGTGGTTGATATCCATTGAATGAATAGTGTAAGTCCCCCTAAGTGATTACCAACAAATCACTTTATTTCACTGAGCAAGTGTCCACAATAGAAAGAACCTTGAAGTCATTTCATGATCTTACATTGCAAGCTTAGCATGAGAGATGACCTTATATCAAGAGAAGATTGAGTATTTGGTATTTCATCTTGGAATACTAAGTGTTTGATTCTGCATGTTGCGGTGGAACAAAACTCACATCAACATGTCCATGGGATGTTTTCTATTTTTCTAGGTTGTTCATAACAATCTTTCCTTCGCTAATTGATTTTCTCTTCATTACATCGAGCTTTTGGCTATTCACTTAACATGGCAACATTTCCTTGGTTGTGAGACATTTTTCCTTGCCAAATCAAAGCTTTGGCTTATTTGTTGTTACTGTTGGGATTTAGGTGCCATCAACCTTGTAAATCCATGTAATTAATTACTCATAATGTTGTTTGTGTTGATGTTTTGTAGCTTCCGTCGGATATATATATATATATTTTATTATGTGAGATATAATATATATAGATATATATCTAAAATAGTATTAATGATTCAGAGATATTACATGTGTGTGTGTGTATATATATATATATTTATGTAGTTACATAATCAATTGTCATTATATTAATCTCATAATAATGAATAGACATGTCCCATCATGTCCCTTGTACATGGGACATGTCTCTCCTAGCCACATTCTCAATATAAATGAAAGAGAGATTGCTGCATTTGGGAAACACATACAACATAGAGTGCTATTACATTTGTAGCTATCCTAAAACTTAACATGGTATCAGAGCCAGGTTGCAAATGTAAGAGTAGTTTGTTGATGGTGAATGTGTGACTATCTCAGAAAATACATTCTCAGTACACAGACCATATCTCACAAATACACCGTTGGATTTTGCTGAATTTTGATATGTTGGTGATAAACAAATTTAGAAGAATCTCACCGGAGCGATTGGAGAGAACGTGTCGGATTCAAAAGTTATGAATGACAGTGTACGAGTCTATGTGAAATATAGTGAGTGAAGTTGTGTTGTAGACTTTTATCCACACCAAGTGCAAAGTATAAGGTCAAGTAAATTGTAGCAGAGTGTTAAGAAGCCAAAGGAGTGCTTGAAGAGTTTGGTAGGGGTTGGTAGAGATTTTGGGCCCTAAGGCAAGGGTCTTTGGAAAACTCAATATTTATAGACGTTTTCTGATTTGTTGCATATGGACCCTCATTGGAGCAACTTGTATCAAGGATGTTGATGCGTAGATAAGTATTTATTATCCTTGAGTATTACTTTATCTACTGATTGTAGTCTCTCTCTTATTTGTATTTCTATATGTACTATAAGAGCTATTTGCCTTGATCTTTTCTGGGGATGCTCTTGTAGGAAAAAAAGATTGATATCATATTCAGAGGGAGTCTCACACTTCAGAGGTAACTTTGGACGAGGAGCTCAGAAGATTGATATAAGATTCAGAGGGAGTCTGACAGGTTATTTTAAGCAATCTTGGATGAAAATATCAACAGATTGATATATGCTCAATGAGTTCTTCTCTGTGAGAGAAGTTCGAGGTGAACCCTCTGTGTTGAGGCATGGTGGATGTCATGTGTGCGACTCCATATTTTTAATGGACCTGCCCCCTGTAAATCATGAAGAAGTGACGACTTCCAAATGATTATCACTTGTATTTGTAAAAGTTATTAGAAGGTGATGATCTTACAATAACTTGATCTTCTATCATGATAGACATCTTATGATGGCTGAAATAGATCATGATAGATGATATCTTGCATGATGGATTGAGTTCCTTAAACAAGCCATGATCTTCTATTGTGATAGACATCTTATTATGGCTGAAACAGATCATGATAGATGATATGAATGTTCCTATGGTAAGTGCACATTACCTATGGACATTTGTTGAGTACTTGGTGGACATCATGAGACTTGATGGTGGTAGGCCATTACTCTGAGTACTTGGTGAATATCATGCGACTTGATATTCTGCAGACCAATGCTCCCGATATCATGAGATGATATCTTTATAAAATTTTGAGTACTTGGTGGACATCACGAGAGTTGATGTTGGTAGGCCATTACTTTGAGCACTTGGTGAATATCATGCGACTTGATATTCTGTAGGCCATTACTCTGAGCACTTGGTGAATATCATGTGACTTGATATTCTGTAGGCCAATGCTCCCGATATCATGAGATGATATCTTTATAAACTTTTGAGTACTTGGTGGACATCATGAGACTTGATGTTGGTAGGCCATTACTCTGAGTATTTGGAGAATATCATGCGACTTGATATTCTGTGACCAATACTCCCAATATCATAAGATGACATTTTTATGAATCTATGAGTTATGATGAATATCATGAGACTTGATATTCCTGGTCAAACCATATCTCTAATATCGCAGTAATGTGATATCAAAATAAAACTTTCACAATTAACTGTGTTGCTCTCTTGGATGGATTTTATCCTCCCTAGCTAAGAGGGAGTATTGATGTTTTGTAACTTATGTCGGATAAATCCTGAGACTATTGAAAAAATATATATATATATATATATTTTATTATGTGAGATATAATATATATAGATATATATCTAAAATAGTATTAGGAGAAATTAATATAATAACGATTCAAAGATATTACATGTGTGTGTGTGTGTGTGTGTGTGTGTATATTTATGTAGTTACATAATCAATTGTCATTATATTAATCTCATAATAATGAATAGAAATGTCCCATGAACATGGGACATGTCTCTCCTAGCCACATTCTCAATATAAATGAAAGAGAGATTGCTGCATTTGGGAAACAAATACAACATAGAGTGCTATTACATTTGCAGCTATCCTAAAACTTAGCAGTTTGTAATTCATGTACAAGGGATGGAGGGACTCACCAACAGGGGTAATTAATATATTACTGCTATGGTAAATATGTTTTACTAGCCTCGGTAATTGTCTATTTACTGGCAGGGAGTTACTAAGTTACTTAAACTGGATAGGCATCATGGTTATAGTCAAACGGCAAAGTTGAACAATCTATGCGTCCACCTTGGGAATCAACTAATTTGGGATGTTATGACAGCTATGCCACCTGTCATAAGATTCTATGATGACTATGACAACATATGTGACATAATCTTTGCTATTTTGGTCCCTAAGTGCCCATGCATGTAAGATGCCTTATGATGGCTGTAAAAACATTTGTAAAAGGTCATTGATTACAAGGTGGGAGGCGTTGGGTATTCAATTTTGGATGCCATTCTTTGTGGTTGTATCTTTTTCCTATTTAATAGGTGGTTTGAAGTGGAGTTGTAAGAAGTTTCTGTTCAAGTTGCTTTGCAGGGGTTATGCTATTGGATTGAATACTCAAAAGGAGTTATAGTGATTGTATTGTATCACATATTTGTTAATAATACAAGCTATTAAGCTTTGTTGTTGTGGATTTACCCAAAAGGGTTTCTCCACGTTAAACACTATGTTATGTGTTGAGTTTTCATTTCTTGTTTTCAGTAGTGTTGTTGATTTGAAATCTCTAGTTGATAAGCATTGTTATATTTGATTTACAATAGATTTAAGCTTCCATTTTGTTGTTCACCTTTAGATTTCTAACATTTGGTATTAGAGCTTGGCCAGTTTTGTGCCTTGGGTGTTAGAATGAAGGTTTTTTGAGGCTTGTAGGAGTTTCGGTTGATCTGTTTTTTGCATAGTTGTGTTGATACCATGGCTTCGACGTCTTCTCGTTTGGACATAGAGACTTTCATGGAATGGGATACAAGTTGTGGAAATTGAATATAAAGGATCTCCTTGAAGAACGAGATCAATAGGAGGCCTGTAACAAATGAAAAGAAACTTGATAAATTGTCCGATGAAGATTGGTAGAAAGGTAGACAAAAGGCGTGGGGTGCAATCAGATTTTGTCTTCCTAAATGTGTCAAAAGAATAGACCGCGCACACTTTGTGGAAATGGATAGGTGAGATCTACCAAGCCAAAAGTTTGGCAAACAAATTTTACTTGAAACAAATATTGTTTTCACTTAGATGAAGGAAGGTGCTACAATAGCTGAGCATTTAAATTATTTTAATTGATTTTTTTTGTCAACTAGCCTCTATAGATGTAATTGGCAAAGAAGAGGATAAATGCATTATGCTTCTTTGTTCTTTACACGAGTCATGGAAAAATTACATTCTTTTTATCATTGCTAACCTCAAAGAACCAAAGATGGATGCCCTTGTTGCAACTTTGTTGGCATAGGAAATGAAGGGATAGGCTATGAATGATATGGGTGATGCTCTCAATGTCAGGGGAAGGCCTAAGGAAAGAGGGTATAGAGGAGATAAGAATGGGCTAAGAACAATTTTGAAGGGAAGATCTAAAACTCAAAGTAAAAAGAACACAATGAAGTATTGGAGCTATGGAAAGAGAGGGCATGTTAAGAAGGAATGCAAAAATCCAAAGAAACAGTTTGATTTCTCTACAGAGATATCCTCAAACTTAGATGATAGAGCTTTGATTTCTTTATAATGACTAATGAACATTGGTTAATTGATTTAGGATGCTTGTATCATATGACTCCTCATAAGGAGTGGTTTTCCACATTGAGAAATATGATGGAAGAGATGTCTACCTCAGTGATAACTCTTCATATCCTATTTTCGGAAGGGGTAAGATTCAGTTGCGTTTCAATGATGGGAGGTTAAACACCCTATCTGATGTTTTGCATGTTCTTGGTTTAGCAATAAATTTGATTTCCATTTCTAAGATGAATTATTTGGGATTGCGTGTAACATTTGACAAGCATTGTTGCCGATTGGTAAGAGGAAACTCGATGGTAGCAAGAGGGACAAGAAAAGGGACTCTATTTAGGCTTAAAGCCACTACTATTGTTAACTCTACCACTGTAATTGAATTTGAAAACACTTGTATTTTGTGGCATCGTAGATTGGGCCACATTAGTGAGACTGGTTTAAAAGCCATTTTGAATAAAAAATTGTTAGGTAGTTTTTCCTATTTTGATAAGAGTTTTGAATTTGTGAACATAGTGTATTTGGTAAACAAAACAAAAAAATCATTTCCTCTAGCTAGTAATACATCTAAGAGTAAATTGGAAATTATTCACTCGGATGTATTTGGTCTAGTGGATATTGAATCAATTGGAAAATTTACATATTTTGTCTCCATTGACGATGTTTCAAGATAAACCTGCTTATATTTTGAGGCATAAATTTGAAGTTTTTTACTAAGGTTAATGATTTTATGGCCTTGGTAAAAAGGCAAACAAATTGTAAAGTTAAGGTTTGGAGAACTGATAATGGAAGAGAATTCTATTCTAAGGAATTTGATGAATATTGTAAGCATGCAGGAATTGTTAGACATACTCAACAAAATGGAGTGGTAGGAAGGATGAATCAGACAACTATGTAAAGAGCCAATAGTATGTTAAGTGATTTACGACTTGACATATGCTTTTGGGAAAAAGATGTAAATACAACTTGTTACTTGTTAAATTGGTCTCCTTGTAAGGCTCTTTCAACAACACCTTATGAAATGTGGACACTGTTAATAATTTTAGAGCCAACAAGAGTAAAATGAAATCAAGTCATTGTTGTAGATAAAGATGAAACTAAAACATGAAATTTTGTTGATTCAATCGAATGACTTTACATCAATTTGCATTGGTTTTAATAGTCTTATTTTCTCGTTAGGGGAATAACTTCCCACCTAACTAAAAAACTAACTAAATTTATTAAATGTGAACCTTAATTTACTAACAACCCCCCCTTAAGGTTTACCTAATGAAAAAACAAAACAAGAAAAAACTGTATCAACATTAACCTAAACTTCTCTGTCTAGGCAAATGGCGTGATATCCACTTGACATCAATATTAACCCAAACTCTTCTTATCTGGGTAAATGTTCTGATTACTCAACTCTACATCAACATTAACCCAAACTCCCCTTGTTTGGGCAAATATTTTGATTGTCCAATCGAACACTCAACTTTCCATATCTAGTCTGTGGACTCAACCATAGTTGAAAAACTTCGTACTCGACAACTTTTCGCCGAAGGCCAAAAAAAAATCAGCCAAAAATCGGTGATTACTCGACAACTTATCGGCAAAAAAATTGACAACTTAAGAAATTGCGTAAATTTAATTAGAAATGCATTTTTTTTCCAAAATCAATGAGGAGATGCATCTAATGAGTCAGTAAATGAGTAATCAAAAGAAACAAGTTGAGTTTAGATATATTTAAATGCAAATAGGGTACAAAATGACATCCTAATGTGGAATGGTAAAAGATATTAACCTGATAGTCTAAAGCAAAATTAAAATAGCAAATTGTCTTTGTAAAACTATAAGTAGATACAAGTACAACATCAAAATAGTCTACATCTTCATCTTCCCCTTTCCAACAACTCTAGCAAAAACTACAGGAGGGGTAGGGGGTCTAGTCCTAGAAGTCCGCTGTGGTTGTGCCTCCTCCCTCTGCACAACTGGCTGTGACTTAACCTTCGTCTTGGATGTAGATGGTGCAGGCTCTGGCAATGACTCCTCATCATCCTCAACCTCCTCATCCTCCTCAATGTCATCCAATCCCACTGCGAATCCACCCTCCTCCATAGCCTGCCTCTCCAAATTGTAGATCACATCCTCTGTAAACAATGTAGGCTGCTCTTGTGATGTCCAATCATAGTAAAGATCTATGCCATCCAAATCAAGTGGACAAGCTAGTGTTTCCTCTACCTTCCTTTTGCGCAACCAAAGGTTATATTGCACAAAGACAAGGTCATTGAGGTGTTTCTACACTACCTGTGAATCTGATTTTGCTTCAAAAACCTCGTGAAATGTGCTAAAAATCGATCTAAACCCTTGCAAATCACCTTTCAAAACTTTGGAAATTGTTTTTTGGCCTAGGCAGCAAAATACAAGTCACAAAATGCAAAATGGGCTTTTGTTTTGATGTCAAATCTAATTATGCAGCCGCATGCGATATTTAATTCACTTATCGCCAATTTTTTGCTGATAAGTCGACGATATTTGCATCTATGGATCCAACCATCCACATACCAACATCAACTCACAAAGTTTGTAGATTCAACTATCCACAAACCACAACCGCCCACCAAGTTTGTGAAATCAACTATCGAAAAACCAACAAAATACTGCATACATATGCACAACATGAGAGAACATAAAGTATTCCCAATATCCATGCACAACGAGACACCTTTCCTCCAAAAGTCCACATCTCCGAGTGTGTCTAATGCCTCCTCTAGTGTTGTGGAAACAATCCCTCCTCTGCTATACAAAACAACTAAAACGTGAATACACCAAGTGCACCCGCTCCCCCTTGCTCCTTGAAGGGACACACATCATGCCAATCCCCCTCTTTTCTTTAGGGACACATGGAATAGTGCTTCTCATGCAATAAATCACCTCGGAGCGAGAAGCTACCTCGGGGTGATAGATATCCTTCTGCCTCCATTTCCTCCAACCTCCGATTCGACCTTGTCACAATCTATTCATCTAATGTTTTATTTGGCTCTTCGAAAGCACAAGCATGTGAACTTGAAATCTTTGCTAAGTGTAACATAAGAGACTTGGAAAACATAAACCATTTGCAAGAAACCATATATTATGTTGCCACATGCAAAAGTAATAATATGATGCCAGTTTGAACCCATAATGCACCCATGTTTCTCCAAAAAGATACCCTTATCTCACCACAAAACATTGCCTTATTTTCCATTTAAAAAAGAAAAAAAAACTATTAAATTATTTTTAAAATATTTTGAACACCCCTTTTGAAACAAACTTCACTATTTATGTCTCCCTCCCACACAACTTATTTTTAATGCGACTTTTAGTAAAATCAAACTTTGGTATATAATGTGAGAACCTTATGAACTTACACAGTTAACAAACAGCTATGTAGACAATTGTTTCTTCTTGTCTCTATTGTGAGGTTTTCATACCATTGCCCCATTGCAAATGGGGACCCCCCTCTTTTGCAAGCGGTAGGAGTAGTGGTCTTAGGTAGTCTTTGTTGGCGACAGTTTTCAAGCCCCTTGGTCCGGCAAGTGAAGTTTGAGAGTTGGTTTTGGGCAATTTTGGCCTGCTGGGAAGTCAAGTCTGTCTGGAGCATGGGCGAGAGTTCTGCTAAATCTTTCGGGAATATGGGATCAAAACCCAGAGGATTTGTGATGAAACAAGTTTAAACCCTTAGAGAATCCTTGTTCCAGCTTCAATTTGATCTTAGGAAGTTGAAATAGATTGTGGGAGGTAGCTTTGCTGAAGGCGTGCCGAATCCTGAAATTTGGCTAAGTCCTGAAATATTTTAAAAACCCCCAAAATCTAGAATCTGCACCTTAACTCCTATGAAGCTGAAACCTATCTCAAACATCTTGGATGGTATTTATACAAATATAACTTAAAGTATAAGAAATAATTTAATTTCTTATACTTAAATGTTATATTTGTATAAATTCTCTGCCCCTGAACTGAAAATTGGCTAAGTACAAAGTGCAAGTCTACTCTGTCCCATGCCTGGGCGGATTCCGACCTCCTATAGGACAAGGTTTGTCCTATGACCTTCAATTTTCCGCCCCTCCTTGGTGATGTATAAATTCTCCACCCCTGAACTGAAAATTGGCTTAGTACAAA
>MU228150.1:834170-872947 GCA_018584345.1 Thuja plicata | reverse complement strand
CTTATTGCATTTATATATATCTAGATCAGCTTGTTTGGTTTGTTTACTCATTTACTGACTCATTACATGCATCTACTTCTTGAATTTTGTGAAAAAAGTGCATTTTTTATTAAATTTAAGTCATTTTAAAAATTCCCGAGATTTTCCCGAGAAGTTGCCGATTTCTCTCCGATATTTGCCGAGAAAAAAAAATTTGGCCTCGCCGATAAGTGGCAGAGAACGAGAAGTTGAACTATGGTTTTAACAACTCATATGGTGTGAATTGTGTATTACGTGAGTAACAATCACAACTAAATAGGGAGATTGTTCCCTATAAAATAGGACTAGTAAATCCTATATATGTAATATGTCTTGAATGAAAAAAAGCGAAACACATATTATTTTGAATTTAATTATCTGCAGCTTCAATTATTCTATTTAAAATCTTTCTGAAGCATTTGGGTGATTGTCTGAAGCAGTTTCCATTGCAGAAACTGCTACATTTATTCTCCTAGTTATGAGCTTCAGCTATTGAAATCTTATTGCAGGTTGACAGATTGAGATTCCTCAAGCACTGGGAGGACCACAGTTGTGATGCGCAAATTCACAGAAAGCTTCATCAAAATCTGAGCAAATGATGCCTCCACCTGTTTCAGGTCTCTGCCATGGTTTCTGGGTTGGTTGTGCAGTCTGTACATTTGGGTTTGTAGACTGTAGTTTTCTGATAATCTGTTTAATCAAGACACTTGTGGGATTCTGAAGGTTACCCCTGTCATTCTAAAGATTGCTATTGCAACTTTGCAGGTCACTACCATGGTTTCCAAGTTGTCTCTGACTGTGTCAGTTTTCAGTTCACATAAACCTATTTCAGGACCATCTCTCTGTTTTCTTCACGAGGCCTGCAAAAACCATCAAATCAGGGACTTCGCCTTCTCCTCTCTTCATTTCAAATGCTTTAGCTTATAGCAATCTTCAATTCCTAGCTCTAGTATTATTTGGTTAGCACAGATTAGCATTTACTTTAGTGGTTGATTGCTTAAAAAAATGCTTAAAATGAAGAATGAATTTTCTAACTTACTAGCACACAAGTTAGTTAAATAAACAAAAATATCCCCCTAAAGGAAGTTTAAACTTTATTTTCACTTTGTTACCCCAGTTTTTAAACCTGGCCCAATTCAAACTTCTAAATACTCACCATGGTCCCGTAGGTGATAATCTTGATTAACCTGTGCAAATTTGTTTTCATGCCTTGAAAGGATGCCATGCACAAGTGTTTTGTTAACATTTAAAATTTCATAGTGTCGGGCGAAGAATATGGTTTGCAAATCTTGAAAAGCACCCGGCCGAGTTGAACAACTCATAAAGCAGTTGTGGACGATATCGACAAAATGATGGTTGATAATTTTAAATTCCTGTGTGAAATCGGGATGTCAACACTTTTTCGAACTTTGGAACAAAAGGTAAATATGGTACTGAAGCTCATGTTTTCCCCGACACGCCGACCACCTACACTATCAGACTTTTCTTCAATTCTTGAACTAAGTGATTGGTGCGAAAGTTCTCATCTTGTCCGACTTGGTGATACATATGAGCAGTTTGACATGATATGCATCTTGGTACATGCCAAATGAGCAGAAGAACCTGCTATGAGAATTCTAGAACGCTCATCCCTGGTTGGAGTAGTAGGCCGAATGAGTCAAAAGGAGATCGTCGCATATTTCAGGATCTCTGCTTATACAAATGTAGAGCTCGAGTGTAATCGATCGGAGCTTATAATGAATATGACACCTTAATAACTCGATTTATGCATGAAAATGATTAGCGAGCTATCTATTCTTGAAGTCTAAGAAGATTAATCAAATAGAATTGAATGAAGCAGTTTGTAACTTCTTTGTGAAATCAAGGGAACATTCGAATAGGATGTGTCTCAGCACGACGCCGTCCAAATTCTACAGCCAATCTACATGCATTGGACAAATAGAGGTTCAAATAAAGGAAAATCTTCCTAACAGGGAGGGAAGTCTCCGTGTTGAATTGGCCATGCGGTGGCAATAATATATATGAGTCGGCATCTATATAGTTCCATCCATAATTGGTTTGTAGAAGCAATAGTGCCAAAGCATACACAAAGCCTGCACGGTGGTTTGGCTGTGAATTCAAGAGGCCTCAGAAATGCCGGGTCAGCAACTGTGTTTATGAGCCGACTGAAATGACCGATATAGCTCCATAGTTCGAATGCTCTCCACTTGCCGACATCAAGGAAAACACTGTGTTTCCAAATCACTTTGAAGTAAGTGAAATATAATTGGATTCACCGATGCCTGAGATGTATTGGCAGGAAGGATAGTTCAATTTTCAGCCCAATGATTCGATACTAATGGCGCTGTCATTGTATTCAAAGATCGTTCCAAAAGTACACTTGTTAGTGGAATCAATGGAGTATTCAATTGAACAATGTCACTACCCAAGGCAGTAGAGGAGATGATTCAAGGTTTACAAAGAGTTAGATAGAAAAGGGGGGATGTCGGCTTTCACACTTAGCATTTTGACCTCACAACATTCATACAAAACGGGAATGCAAGCTATGTGGTTAGACCAGGAACATAAATTGGAATATCTTTCTCAAATCATTCAAATTATTTATTATCGCTTCGACCATTCACCCTTGCATAATGAAGTTTAGAGGGCATACAGCTGGAAAATTCCTCTGATTCACTAGATGAGATGGCAACAATGATACTTGGGCAAAACTTTAATATTAGCAGCTTATTTTACCTTGTATGTTACAAGATGTGAATGTCAAGTGTCGGAGGAATGTGAAAGAGTCTTTTTATACATAACTGATTCTTTGAAAGGGGATAAGGATAGTTATGAATTCAATTACAAAGCTAAAAAATCAGAGGAACTGAAAACTCATTCTACTGTATTTATTGTAAATCTTTTAAGGGAAACAAGAGACTCTTTTTCTTTGGAAGCTTCTGCTCAGAAAGGGGGTGTTTTTTTGATTTTGGGCATAATCATTGCACAGGAGTAGTGTGAACTGTGAGTCACTCTGTTTTGCATCTTGAGGAAAGAGGAAATATTTCAGAACTTTGTGTTTGCATGTATTTTCTCTGAGTCTGAATTGGCCTTTGAGTAATTGCAGTTGTTCTTGTGATGCTTTCCTGTTTGGTCTGATTATGCATATGTTTATTGCAGAAACCTTGAGTTCTCATTCATTCATATATCTGAAAACAAATCATATAATCTTTACCCTCCTTATTTGTCACGGGTATTAAGGAAATGAACTGTGTCATTTTCCCCTTTCTCACATGTTTAAATCTGTTGTTCGCATTTGCAACATGCCTATGCACAGGTGTTATTTTTGCCTTTTTTGCTTTCTAATTAAAAGCACACCCCATAAAATTAGTCATATCATAAGAGGGAACTGTACCCTCTAAAATTCAGAGGAAGATCATCTGTTTAACAGAGATCTATCCAATTGTTAGTTCTTATTTGTCTTTCATTTTGGGCATTGTGAGTCAGTTTTAAAGATTATTTTGAGGACAAAAATCTGAACTAACAGATTTTTGGCGACTCCGCTAGGGAGGGATAAAGAAAGGCCAGTGTATTTTCTTGTTTCAAACATCTAATGATGCCTTGCCATAAATGAAGCCTGACGACTTTGTATAATTTAAAAGATCTCAGAAAAATGGTTCAAGGCCAAGCCAAGCAAAGAAATCAGCTCCAGCCTAGAAAGCAGTCTCCGACTTTTCAAGAAATACTGGCTTAAGATGATGAGATGCTTCATGCCTTTTTAAACGCCTGCAAAGAAAGTTTTTGTGTAGCGGAGAAGAAAGGGTTACATCCTTCTGAAGAACACAAATCTGCACTGCTATTGAAGAGCATGCATTATAGATATTCTCTTCTCAAGGACCTCAAGCAAGAAACCCATAAGTTGCAGACAACAGTAGAGAAATTGAAGCTGCTTAAAGAGGAACTTGGAAATGATGATTATTGTATTCCTTCATATCCTCACCTTTCTCTTAATCTTACCACCATGAAAGAACGAGATGTTGCGCCATCATTAGTGCCATGAAATTTGCATCAGGGTGGAAATGAGAAGTTTGAACCTTTCTTGACATGCATGCAAATGAAAAAGACTGAAAAATCATTCGCTTCTCCTAGAAGCTAAGTTACCGGATTCGGACCTTGGACCCTGGATTCGGGTCCGGGTCTGATCTGGGTCTAGATTCACGGATCGGTCCGCGCTGGATACGGGCAAGGTCCGAATCTCGACCTGTGGGTCCGTCTGGATCCTGCGGGTTTAGATCTGGATCCTGTCTAGTCTGCGGATCCAGACGGACCCAT
This sequence comes from Thuja plicata, assembly GCA_018584345.1. Taxonomy (NCBI): domain Eukaryota; kingdom Viridiplantae; phylum Streptophyta; class Pinopsida; order Cupressales; family Cupressaceae; genus Thuja; species Thuja plicata. The sequence goes on along the minus strand of MU228150.1, from coordinate 868,618 downwards.
AGGTCCAGATCCGGACCTTGCCCGAATCCAACGCGGACCTATGGGAATCCAGCGTGGACCTCGAGGATCCTGCGCGGATCTGTGCGAATCCCCAGGGACCCACACCCAGGCATGTTTAAAAGTGGGTCCAGCCCACTTAAAATGTTAAAAAGTGGGTCAAGCATTAGAGATTCATAATATGAAATGATTTCGTTTTAGAATTATATATATTTCTCTTATTTTTTTGTATATATAATGCATTTATATACACACACACACACACACACATGAACCCAGGTCCCATACAAATCATAATGGGAATTTTTTTTTCACGAATCCAGGAACCGGATTCTCGAACCTGAATCCGTCCCTGAACCCGAAGCGACAACTTAGCTTAGAAGGGAAACATCACTAGAAGAGCATAAGAATGTCTAAATTACTGATTGGTTAATGAAGGGTTCAAGTAATGAGCTACGGTGTGGAGTTGAAGATGCAAATGGTAACATCACTGAAGTTGGAATTGATGCATTTATTTGCAGCTCTAATGATACAAAGAAAGGTATGAATGCTGTTGTATCTGTGCCTCCATTTCCTCTTGAATTAGAAAGCTTTGCTTTTGATGTCAATAAGAAGGATCAAGTAGAAGAGAGTTTTTAATGAGGCTGCAAAAGAATTTTTAAATCATAATTTAGAAATGGAAGTTTTTGTATTTAATGATGGAGATGAAAAGGAGCTTGAAAATCCAATGGTCATAAGAGAAATCAGTCAATCGGATTTTCATACTATGCAGGCTGAATATTTATCCTTTAGTTTTCTTGGTCAAGGAGAAGGAAAAAATGAAATACAAGAGAAGGTAATGTACCTTTCCACTTCTGAAAACATTTTTTCTGAAAGAAAGATTATGCAAATTCAAGAAATTTCATTTCTGTTTCTTGATTTCCATATTGATGATTCAATTGATAAAACCAAGATTAAAGAACATGATAGTTTGATAATGGAATTTAATGAAAGGATGGGTGAAATTCATGATATTGTCAGTGATGATTTTATTTGTGAGAAAAGAAAAGAGGCCATTTCTACCAGATTTGATCCTATGATGGAAGAAAGTAATATTCAGGAGTTGCAACCAGCAGTTGTATGCAAAGGGATTAACTTATCCTGCAGTCCCAAGGAGGAAAGCTTGATTTTTGAATTTTCTTCTCAATGCTCCGATATGTTTAATGAAGTCACATCCAATGTTGAGCCAGGTCATTTTACAGAGATTATGCATGAAGACAGGAAAGAGGTGGGATATGATTCTGAAATTTATGATGAAGAGTGGTTGTTTGGGAATGAGTGCATGTATAGAGAGTTTTTATATTCCATTAATCTGAAATATAGCAGTGAAGCAATCGCCAGAGGGCTGTTATTCTTAGCTACATGTTGTGGCCACAATCTGTTTTTCCGGAAGGGTTCTTATTTTTCCCAGTCAGTCAATGGTTTTACTTGAGCAGTCTGATGCACTTTCCGAGGCAGGGGTTCACGCCCCTGTATATACTTGTAAATAGCTTTTTGGCGTGCTGTAGTTTTTAGCCAGTTCTGGTGTGTTTATTTTTGGTGTGCCCAGTTCCCCTCCTCCTGTTTGCAAAGCAACTCCCAGTGCTTTGCTTATCTTTGACTCTGTACCCAATGGACAAGGTGCTGGTCTTTGTTTTAGAGTTCGGGTTTCTCTCCATCCTGTTCAGTCCTCGTGCCCCTTCAGAGCCTGTTGTTACCCCAGTTTTTAAACCTGGCCCAATTTAAACTTCTAAATATTCACCATGGTCCCCTAGGTGATTATCTCGATTAACCTTTGCAAATTTGCTTTCATGCCTCGAAGGGATGCGATGCACAAGTGTTTTGTCAACATCTAAAATTTCATAGTGTCGGGCGAAGAATATGGCTTGCAAATTTTGAAAAGCACCTGACCTAGTTGAATAGTTCATAAAGCGACAGTGGACTCGATCGGCAAAATGAAGGATGGTTGATAATTTTAAATTCCCGTGTGAAATCAAGATGTCGGCACTTTTTTGAACTTTGGAACAAAAGGTAAATATGGTACTAAAGTTCATGTTTTCCCTGACACGCCAACCACATACACTATCAGACTTTTCTTCAACTCTTGAACTAAGTGATCGGTGCGAAAGTTTTCATCTTGTCCAACTTGCCGATACATATGAGCAGTTTGACATGATATGCATCTTGGTACATGCCAAATGAGCAGAAGAACTTGCTATGAGAATTCTGGAACGCTCACATCCCTGGTTGGAGTAGCAGGCCGAATGAGTCAAAAGGAGATTGGTCGAATGAGTCAAAAGGAGATCATCGCATATTTCACAATCTCTGCTTATACAAATGTAGAGCTCGAGTGTAATCGATCAGAGCTTATAAACAATATGACACCTTGCTTAATTACCCAATTTATGCATCAAAATGATTAACGAGCTATCTATTCTTGAAGTCTAAGAAAATTTATCCAATAGAACTGAATGAAGCGGTTTGTAACTTCTTTGTGAAATCAAAGGAACATTCAAATAGGACGTGTCTCAACATGGCGCCGTCCAAATTCTACAGCCATTTTACATGCATTGGACAAATAGTGAGGTTCAAATAAAGGAAGATCTTCCTAACAGGGAGGGAAGTCTCTGTGTTGAATCGGCCATGCAGTGGCAATAATATATATGAGTTGGCATCTATATAATTCCATCCATAATCGGTTTGTAGAAGCAACAGTGCCAAAGCGTACACAAAGCCTGCACGGTGGTTCGGCTGTGAATTCAAGAGGCCTCAGAAATGTCGGGTCAGCAATTGTGTTTATGAACCGACTGAAATGACCGATATAGTTCCATAGTTCGAATGCTCTCCACTTGCCGACATCAAGGAAAACACTGTATTTCCAAATCACTTTGAAGTAAGTGAAATAGAATTGGATTCACCGATGCCTGAGATGTATTGGCAGGAAGAATAGTTCAATTTTCAGCCCAATTTTTCGATACTAATGGCGCTGTCATTGTATTCAAAGATCGTTCCAAAAGTACACTTGTTAGTGGAATCAATGGACTATTCAATTGAAGAATGTGACTACCCAAGGCAGTAGAGGAGATGATTCGAGGTTTACAAAGAGTTAGATAAAAAAGGGGGGATGTCGTCTTTCACACTCAGCATTTTGACCTCACAACAACATTCAGACAAAACAGGAATGCAAGCTACATGGTTAGACTGGAACATAAATTGGAATATCTTTCTCAAACCATTCAAATTATTAATTATGGCTTCGACCATTCACCCTTGCATAATGAAGTTTAGAGGGCATACAGCTGGAAAATTCCTCTGATACACTAGATGAGATGGCAACAATGATACTTGGGCAAAACTTTAATATTAGCAGCTTATTTTACCTTGTATGTTACAAGATGTGAATGTCAAGTGTCGGAGGAATGTGAAAGAATCTTTTTATACATAACTGATTCTTTGAAAGGGGATAAGGATAGTTATGAATTCAGTTACAAAGCTATAAAAAGAGAGGAACCGAAAAGTCATCTGGCCCTATTTATTGTAATTCTTTTAAGGGAAACATGAGATTCTTTTTCTTTGGAAGCTTCTGCTCAGAATGGGGGAGTTTTTCTGATTTTATTATTGTAAAGAGGGGAAAGGGATGCATTTTCTGTTTTTAGGCATAATCATTGCACAGGAGTAGTGTGAACTTTGAGTCACTCTATTTTGCATCTTGAGGAAGGAGGAAATATATTTCAGAACTTTGTGTTTGCATGTATTTTCTCTGACTCTGAATTGGCCTTTGAGTAATTGCAGTTGTTCTTGTGATGTTTTCCTGTTCGGTCTGATTATGCATATGTTTATTGCAGAAACCTTGAGTTTTCATTCATTCATATATCTGAAAACAAATGATATAATCTTTACCCTCTGTATTTGTTACGGGTATTAAGGAAATGAACTTTGTGTCATTTTCCCCTTTGTCACATGTTTATAAATCTGCTGTTCGCATCTGCAGCATGCCTATGCTCAGGCATTAGTTTTGCGTTTTCCGCTTTCTGGTTAAAAGCACACCCCATAAAATTAATCATATCATAATAGGGAGCTGTACCTTTAAAATTCAGAGGAAGGTCATCTGTTTAACAGAGATCTATCCAACTGTTAGTTCTTATTTGTGGTTCATTTTGGGCATTGTGAGTCAGTTTTAAAGATTATTTTGAGAAGGACAAAAATCTGAACTAACACACTTAACACTAATATTTCATCGAAATACAGTGTGTGTACACACACACACACATATTTCATTGGAGACGTTTAATTTTGCATTTGGAAGCTGAATTCTAAAGAAGATTGCTCTCTGAACTAACTCTCTGATCATTTATGCGCATTGGAGTTAAATGATTAGTTGTTAACGTTCTAATTCAATGGGTACTGTTTTTGTTTACAATAATAAATCTTAGTTGGAGAATTATTTTACTATAGTCATAATGTCAAACAAAATAGTGTTCTTTTGGGAGCACTTGTTTACATTGAAACTATTAAAGTAATATTGTAATATTTAGTATAATAGTCATGCAACTTTCTTTAAAGTCTGTCTGTTAGTTTTTAGCAACTTTCTGTTATTTAAGTTGTTTAGTTTGTTTAATACTTTCCTATTTTGTCTTTAGTTATCAATTGTTTAAATTATGGAAAGATCTTCTTGTAGTTGCTTTTATAAGGAGCATTCCTTTCCTTTTTTTAACATTGAATAACTCATTCAATAATTATTTCAGAAACCTCTAAAAATGGTTTTTTATAAATAACTTTTTCATAATTTCCAGAAAGGACATAAAAATATTTTATGGAATAGAGTTTAGTTTGAATATGAAAACATAAACTTTTAAGAATGCTGTTGGGCTATCTTGGTAAAGCTAAAATTGAACCGATAAATAAAACCTAGAAAGTGTACAATGAATAATTGCTTTTCAATTTTAGGCTCATTTACAACATTTCTGATGAAGAAATATATGGCTCATTTTTACCACGGTTTCAACTTTTGTACCAGCCGTGGAAACGGGCTCGGCAAAGAATCTGTGCTGTTGATGATTGCCTTTGCTGTTGAACATCTGGCAATCCATACATTTAGTGCCAAAATTGGAGATACAAATTCAACGTCCCTTCGTCTTTTCAGAAGTTTAGTAAGTTCTTATCCAAGAAAATTTTGATTGGATATGTTTTTGAGCTATACTGCAAATGCCTTTTGTTGGCATTATATGTTACTCTCTAATATATGAAAGTGCCTTTCATAAAATAATTTGAGTTTATTATAATCTACATAATGCCACAGATAGCATAGTTTTATTTCCAAGGTTGTCATATCTCATAAGCAATTTGTTTCTTTACGTCCAGGGATTCCGAGATGTTGCTTATAGTGAAGTTTTTAAAGAGGTAAGCGTCTGCCTGATATTTGTTGCCATTTGCAGATAAGTTGCTTTAAGTTTTTTGTGAACAGTTTTTGTTTCTAACTTCTTGAATATAGCTGATGGAATTGATATTAACTAATAATCAAATATCTAAGGATGCAGAAAAGATCCCTGTATGTTTTGCCACTAAGTTATTTTTAATATTTTTGTTCAGTAAATTCCCTTTATGGGGTAACAGTTTTGGTTGTTATGTCTGGGATATCTCTTATGCGATTTCATCTGGCCTTGTCTGTTGGGGTATGCTGCAACCAATGAATTCGGTTTAGTATTTTAATAATTCTATCCAAATTTACCCTATCATTGTCCTGGGGATTTGAACATTGGGCTCTGCTTTGAAAGGTCCACTATTTTTACCAATTGAGCTCATCCAAATGCTTATTATTATAATCTTGGTATGGCATATATATTTTGCAATGTATGAGAGCACATACAGTTATCTGCTTCATATCATTATGTTGCCATTCTGATCTTTAAAGTTTACACTGTTTCAAAAGTTACTAATCAAACATCTTGCAAGTTTAAACTCTGAAACTCCTTTGTTGTGAATTTGAATGTACTTGCTCTTTCAGGAAATCAATTTTAATGTACTTGCTCTTGTCCTTACTTGAGTATAAAAGTTCTGACTTGATTACTTCATTTCATGTTCTGGTTGGTCAGGTGACACTGGAACTGTCGACAGATGATATTCGGTGCAAGGAACTAAGAAGTCTTGTTGGGGAGTTGAAAGTTATTACATAATGTCCTATAACAATTCACTATTTTCAGCATAATACACAATTAGTGACTTGATCAACAAAATATTATATATATAAAATGCTAGTCTATTTTCCTTTCAGTGACTGAAAGGATTACCTCGAGCTTTGCTTTATTAGAGTGGGTTTGCATTAGAATGGCTTACAGCAGAACACCAATTTGTGATTGTAGTATTTTTGGGCAAATCAAAGCATATTTTCTTTGAGCGGTTCAAAAACAGTGTTGGGTTATGGATTTAACTGTTTGGTACACTCATAATTGTGTTAAGCCTCTAGTGTTATTATATAGATAGACGATAGTGTAAGTGACGTTCATGCTTTAGATCTATTTGGTACGTGATGTTGATGCCTAATTCTCCTTGTGACGTGATTTTGCTACTTGCCAATGCACAAGAACTGTATAGAGAAACAATTTGATGTTTTTATTTCCATGGTTAATACATTAGAAATAATCAGTTGATATGGTGGCTATCCATTGCCTCTTGGATCCAATAACATTGATAATCTTAATTTTTTTTAATAATGATAAAATTAGCTTCAATTAAATTGTTAATATTATTATTAATTTTAAATTTACTTTATTTTTAATAATGATAAAATTAGCTTCAACTCAATTGTTAACATTTCTTTATTAATCAACAAAAGCAATGTTAATATATTGTAGAGCTCAACTTAAATAGTTTACTATTAATGAAAATAAACTAATAAATGTATCTAAGGTGCCATTGGATGGTGTTTGTGTACACTAATGTAGAGGTTACTTCTCTTTATAATTCCATGCTTATTAGTTTTTATTAGATTTTTATCTATTTTGAGATAGTTCAATGTGCAATTGGTAGTCAAGTCGGGTGTATGTGTGCTAGACTGCTTATAAATTGATGTTTTATATGGTTGCAATTTGATGCTTTATAGTTACATTCATTTTTTCATTATTGACAATGTACAAAATTACCTTGAGAGCCATTGATTAGTAAAAATAAGGAAAGTTCTCTCATATCAATACCCTAAAATTGAATGATATAGAAAATAGAATGTAGCTAAGTATTCATATTTATTATTCCTTTAATTGCACGATATAAAATTGTTAGTATTAATTGCTCTCTATACTGAATGCTTACTTGATTGTTTAAATGATTATAATGAATCATTGAATGTCTTTAAATAGTAGCACATAACATCTAATAACACTTAACACGTGTTTTGTCAATTCAAAGTAGGAGGGGCAATGAGGTCCATCGATTAAATCTAAAACTGGTCTTAAAATAGGTGTCAAGTTCACAACTACAAGTCACCCTCATAACTATGGATTTGTCTTGAAATGGGTTGATAGTCAAATGCACATGGCAAATGGTTAAATGTAGGTTAGTGAATAAATAAGTGTCAAGTGAATGGATAAAGTGAACGTGTAAGAGTGTATGTAAACAGATAAAGTAAAACTTAGTATATAAGAATGTGTATATAAATTTGTAAAATGTTAGTGTAATGTCCCTGTTATTAAATAAATAAAGTAAACTTGTATTTGGGTTTCGGTCAATTTGCTTTATCCCGGACCCATCTTTTATTTTAGCGTAGGTGTTAGTATCGGCGTGTACGATGTATTTGTCATGTTGAGTGTTGATATTTTATTTGTAATTGCAAATTCCTGTTGGAATTCTGTGGTCTGCCATTTCGGAGGTGAAAGACCCTCCCTAGTTGGTATTTGCAGTTTCGGTGGGATTCAACCCTCACCCTACTCTGCTTGCTCTTTGTTTCGGATTTGACAAATTTGGCACTATCAAATCATAATACTATTATTCCTCTTGCAAGTACTTGTTCCAGAATTACATCAAGCACTAAGTTCGTTGCAGTGTATATTGATAAGTAAGGATAATTAGTTCTACGTTGGACGAAGCTGAAGATCACATACTCCAACCCCCATTGACGACCTACAGCCGAACCACATAGCCAACACCCACTGTGTAGGACCAATTCTACAACTTGAGCCGTACAACCAACCCACTCCCACCATATGACCAACACACTACCGTACGACCATCCCACTACCATTGTACAACTAGGCCACTACCACTGTACAACTAGCACACTACCGTACGGCCAACACACTACCATACTGCCAGCACACTACCACCGTACGACCAACATGTCATGCCCAAATTTTGCAAGCAAAAACTCAATAATTTTTTTTTTTGAAAAGGGTTTACTAATGGTTGATGAGACTGTACTCTCTAGCATACTAGTTTGAAAGAGTAGCATACACTGGCCACATGTATTGACCAAATAAAAATAACATTGCCTAGTTAAGCACATAAAATAAATAATGGGTCAATGTTTTTCTATTATATCTATTGTTTGAAAAAAATCTCGAAAGAGTTTTCAGATATAACTTTATCTATATCTAATTAATAATGTTTCCTTACTAAGAGGGCTACTTGATTTCAAGCATAAATAAATTATTATAATAACACAACTCTCATTCTAAATAGATTTAAACCTAATATTATTAATAAAGGAACCCTAATTGTTTAAATATTTATTTTATATTAATACTATTTCACTTAGCAAATACCATGGTTAAGATATACATCGATATGGTAAAACTAAATGTTTTCTAACTCTGTTATTTAATTTATCTATACATATAAGTTTGTGTAAAAATCTTCATTTCACAAAACTAATAAGATAAAAGTTTTACCATATTTAATAAAATTATTCATTTTAAATCACTACATTCTTTCATTAAATTTAATTAACATACTTTAATAATATCTTATTTACTAAATTCTCTATGATTTGCTATACTCCAATTAACTATTCATTAATTTATTTCCCTATTGAAAGAGTGACTAATAAAAGAAAAACTTATTAATAATGCATAAGATAGAAAAAAAAACATTTACACTAAAGTTAAAATTTAAGAAATAAACAAATAACATCAAGTCTACTAACTTATTTTATTCACATTGGAGAATCCCTAGATTATACATCCTTTTTCCATAGCTAGGCCTTCATATCCATATAACTGGTAAATCACAAAATCCTAAAGAAAGTCACTTATCTAGCATATCAAATTAAGCAGTATGGGTCATTGCAGAATTGAACCTGAAGTCCCCATTTACATGTCATATGATAAATTGCAATTATAGAACATAAGAAGGAAACTTGTTCGAACATGTCATATAGATTTGAAATCATATGAAATAAACAATACATCTAACATAATCAAAATAGAGTCAACATCAGATAACTATACTATGAAAGTCCATTACGTCAATGTATCAAAATAAATGTATCATCCAGATAAATATAACATGAAAGTATCAACTCTGAATGGATGATTGGGTAGGACCTCACATCCAACACACTACCGTATGACCAACCCTCTCCCCACGTATGACCTTCATGGTACGACCAACTCTATATGTACTGTACAACCAGCTCCATCCCCCGTACGACCTGCTCTCCTCACCATACGACCTACCTCCATCCACCGTACGGCCTGCCCTCTTCCACCGTATAGTCCACCTGCCCCGTACGACCTGTAGTTTCCAGTACGCCAGGAGCCGAGGCCCTGTCAGCCAGTCCGCCAGGGGTTAGGAACATTACAGTTAGGAAAATTATCCAACTTCAAATAAAATCATATCATCATCATCATTATATACTTATATCAAAATATTATCTCAAAATACACTTATATAAAATATGCGAATTTGTCTTACACAAATTACGATCATGTATAATATTAAATTCAATGATGAAATCCCCATATGATTTTTTTTATTGATCAAAGCTGATTAATGAAAATACATAATAGTCTTAAGATAGGACTACATAGGAAGGGAAATAATAAGAAAAGTACTGCAGGGTAAAATCACATAATTAACTAGCTTATACAACCAACTCAACGACATAACAACAAATACATGTTAAGCTTGAAATTGGTAAAGATTTTGTAATTTTTTGTGATATCGATATTATGATTACAATAAAATTATGGAATATAAGATGTCAAAGAGGATATGCGGTCAGTTGATCCAACCAGCTCACTATAGCACCAAACACATATTAAACTTGACATTTGAAAAGATTTTGTAATTTATGTTGCATTTTATCTCTCCTTTATAATGTTGCGAAAATGATGTTTAATCTCATCGGAATGCCTACTGCAATTAGCATATTTTTTTGTGTCCTTTCTTTAGCTGAAAATAGAAATAGAAATACTAGTATATCTACTTCCTGATGCAAAATATGATTAGAAAATGTTGTTTGAAATCTACTTTTTCCTATATACAACAAAAAATGTTCTTATCCATACACATTCATCATTATTATACATAATAATGTAAAATTGCTCTTATTAAAAAATAGCACATCTATCAATTTCCTTCTTTAAGATGTACTTACCAAACTTTGATGTAAAAATAAACTCAAAATAACCTTGTTGCGCTCACTATACTGTAAAATAAAAAATTATCGCCCCATGTAAACATTCTCTCAATATAGATTTAAAAAAAAAACATGATTTCCATTAACCACATCTTAAGAATTTGATTTTGATAGGTAACCGAATTCATACTAAAACAAACTTTATGCCAAATGTGTTCATATACAAACACACAAAATGAAAACCCTATACCTTGGATTCCTCATGACCCAACCAAGGACTCATCTTTGTTTCGTTGCATAATTAGGTGCTAATTTGGAGTCCATATCAAACATTAAAGAATGTGTCTAGTTTTTAACAATATATATGTGGTTTATATCAAATGGGTAGTTAAATTAAAATAATAATAAATGTTAACAAGGTATATCAACTCTTATTAATAAATTTAATGGAAGCTGTACTGTATTATGAACTTTCAAATTCTTATATTTCAATTATTTCATATACTTGGTCTTTATATAATATTAGATTTTAAATTATTTTTATTGTAGTACTATATTAGTCAAATTCAATATTTATCTATTCTTGAGATAAGTCAATATTTTCATTTCTTCAACACTTAAAATCCTTCTTATTTAAACTAACAAATTAATTTTAATAATAAATTAACTTCATCTACAATATAATTCACTAATTAAGTCAACAATATTAGTTATTTAAAATAAATCTATTTTCACCCTACTATTAATTTAAACTCCATAAAATCTATTTACATCTTAAAAATTTAAATTAAATTCTCTTCTACTTCATTATTAAATTAATTTAAAAGAATCCACATGTTGGAAATGAGTTGAGTAACTGAGAGGGGAGGGGTGAATCAGTTACCACAAAAACAAATCCAAGTCCTTTAGATGTCTTAAACAAATTTATCACTATTGCTCGATTAACACAGATATTCTATTGTCACTCGGTTAACATAGCAAATCTTAAGATATTAATTGTGATTATTCTTTAGTGATTGATTTCAGAATCATAAACCATAAAGAAAATAAAATGTACACAGATAACACCAATATTTAATGTGGAAACCCAATATGGGAAAAACCACCAATTACAACTAGTTACTATTTTTCACTATCCTGAAGTGAGCCCTGTTAGCAGCCAACCCTATTAAAGGTTACAATAACACACTGTTAGGTGTGACCCTGTTAGAGGATTTAATCACCCTGTGAGGAGTGACCTTGTTAGAAGTCTTCAAACACTTCAATGTAGAAATGTCACCTTGTGAGAGGATTTACAAAAGACTGTTAAGTCTACTCTGTTAAGAGATTTAGATCACTGCTACAATTATTAGAGAGTAACAATGGATTGACCTGTTTTGATAAGCAACTGTCTTTGCTGATTCAGATCTCTGCTCTGGCTTTGATTACTTGATCCTCACCGATCGGATATTCTGTTGCAGCTCTGTATGTTCTGTCCTTAATCAGAATCCCATCTGATTTCTCCTCCACACTTCATATCAAAAACATATATCTCTTCACCCTCACATTCAATCCAAAATTGACCTTATATATATGATAAGCCTTGTCAAGTCGGCCTTAATAAACTTTCAAATAATCAATAAAATTTAAGTTTGTCGGCTGCATATAACCAATTAACCATAAAATATAAACTGCTGTTAGTCAGCTGTCACTAAAAGCATAACTCGGTTAATACTGAAATCCTTCAATGCCTAACCAAAACCGTAATGCCTGAGTGAACTCGGTTAGAACTGAAAATCACTTTGGTCTTCTTCAATGCTCGAGAGAGCTTGGCAAACACTATCTGTGCTCGGATAGGATGAGACATTTGTGTAAACATCACTACACTTGTGTAAACATCAATGACAATACACAATTGAATAATTCTCATCAACAATCTCCCTCTTTGGCATTGATGGAAACACAACATGTCATAATACAAAGAATTATAGAGCAACAGAAACAAGAATAAAATTTTATTAATGTCCTTAGCTTCATTCTTATTCTCATCCAAAAACTCCATCTGTTATCAACCTCTAAAATACATATTTCTCCCTCTTACAGTAATCTCTGGTCTCTGATAAAGTTCTCCCTTTGTCATCAATCTCTCCCTCAGTAATCTTTATGACATCAATAATCTCTCCCTCTTTGACAAACAATGCCAAAGACACCATCCAATACACATCCATTGAAGTTGTAATGTACTTGTTTGTACTAATTCATATGCAATAAGCTCTAATTATATGCATCATCATGTTAAATCTGTTATGTAGCTCGGTTGATACATCACTAAACTGTTTTTTAGTGAGCCTGAGTTAGAGGAATCACCCCTAGCTTTCCTCTAAGATACAAAAATGCATCCTTAGGTAACGGTTTTGTGAATATATCTACAATTTTTTCTTTAGTATTCACATATTCCAATTCTTACTTCTTTGTCATGATCCAATTCCCTCAAGAAATGATACTTTATTGCAATATGTTTAGTCTTAGTATGCATCACGAAGTTCTTTGAAATGTTAATAGCACTGGTGTTGTCACAGTAGATAATAATTGGTTCTTTGATTTCCACCTTCATACCTGACAACATCTGTTTGATCCATATGATATTTGAACAATTCACTGCTGCAACAACATATTTTGTTTCTGTTGTAGACTGAAAAATGCAATTCTGTTTCTTGCTTGTCCAGGAGACTAATCTCTTTCCAAGAAATAATGCTCCACCACTTGTGCTCTTCCTGTCATCAACACTTCCTGCCCAATCAGCATCAGTGAAAGTCTTCAAATCAAATTTTTATCCTTTCTTATACCATAATCCATAATCTTGAGTACCCTTAAGATATCTTAGAATCCTTTTGATAGCCATTAAGTGATTTTCTCTAGGATTAGCTGAAAACCTTGCAACAATACTGACTGCTAATGCAATATCAGGTCTAGTGTGAAAAACATATTGAAGCTACCAATCATGGATCTGTAGATAGTCTGATCTTTTTCCTTTGAATCATCATCCTTAGATAACTTATGTTTAGTAGGCATAGGAGTCCCAACTGGTCTGGAATCTTCCATCCCAAATTTCTTCAGTATCTCTTTGATGTATTTAGACTGAGTAATATATATACCATCCTTCATTTGATAAACTTGTAAACCAACAAATAATTTGATTTCACCAAACATAGACATCTCAAATTCCTTACTCATTGCTATAGAGAATGCTTTGCATAAATCATCATATCCAGTGAATAGTATATCATCAACAAATATATCTGCTAATAGTATCTTGTTCTGAGGTCCTTCTTTGATGTACAAGCTACTGTTGTCATTATTTGTTTGAAATCCAATGCTTATCAATTAACCATGCAATCTTTCATACCAGGCTCTCAGAGCTTGCTTCAGTCCATACAAGGCTTTGTGCAATTTGCAAACCATATTCCTTTTGTTAGGATCTATAAAACCTTCTGGTTTCTCAATATAGACTTCTTCTAGGATTCCATTCAAGAATGCAGATTTTACATCCATTTGATATACCTTGTATCCTTTATGTGCAGCATATGCTAGAAGAGTTCTGACTCCTTCAAGTCCTGCAACAGGAGAAAAAGTTTCTCTCCATAATCAATACCCTCTTCTTGAGCATATCCTTTACATACTAATCTTGCTTTGTTTTTGGAAACTTCACCTTTCTCATTCATCGTGTTTCTGAAAACCCACTTGGTACCAATAACATTCTTATCTTTTGGTCTAGGTACATGAGTCTAGGTTTTGTTCTTTTCTATTTTCTCAATCTCTTCATTCATTGCTTCTATCCAACTTTCATCATTCAATGCATCTGTAACAATTCTAGGTTCAATTTCACTAAGAAAACATGTACCTTTAATTTTGTTCCTTGTCATTATACCTTCTGTCTGATCTCCAATTATTTGCTCAGGTGCATGATGCCTTCTAACATATTTGGTAAGTACATGATCCTTCCTTCTTGATTATGGGATTGATCCACTTGGTTCACCATGCTCTAATATTCTATTCTATTCTTCTAACTGATGCTTAGGTTCCACTCTCTGAGACTCGGGTGCCTCTATCTGTGACTCAGTTCCTTCTATCTGTGATTCAGTTTCCTCTGTCTGAGACTCGGTTTGCTCTGCTAACAGCTCAAGTTGCACAGGTTGAGCTTATGTTGATGAGTTCAGTGGTTGATAGAGTTGCTGTCCAATCACCATTTCTTGTGTCTCAGGTATAGTATCAGGTTCATAATACAAAAATTTTATGTAGTCCTCAGGCTCTTTACTGCTTTGTTCTTCACATCTTTCTGCAAACTCATCAATCTTCACATGTAAACTTTCTATGACTTTATGAGTAATAAGATTCAAACATTTATATGCTTTTCTTTTACAGGAGTAGCCTAGGAATATACCTTCATCACTTTTTACATCAAATTTTCCATTTCTTGCTTCCTTCAAGATGTAACATTTACTTCCAAATACTTTGAAATAATGAGCATTAGGTTTATAGCCATACCATAATTCAAAAGGTGTCTTCTTAGTACCTTTATTCAGTTGAACTTTGTTCAAGGTGTGAATTGCAGTACTGATGGCTTCCTTCCATTATTTGGTAGCAACATTCTTTTCAATTATCAGGGTTCTTGAACAATCCATAATGGATATGTTCCTTCTTTCTTCTATACCATTCTGTTGTGGTGTACTTGGGGAAGATACTTTTCTCTTGATTCCTCTATCATTGCAAAATTCATTGAACTCATTAAAAATGAATTCTCCTCCTCTATCAGATCTTAGGCATTTAAGTTTCTTTCCTGTTTCCTTCTCAACTCTGGCTAGGTACCATTTAAACTTCTGAAAAGCTTCTAATTTTTCTTTGAGAAACATAACAGTCATCATTCTGGAATGGTCATGAAAAAATAGAATGAAATACTTCTCACCTATGTAATTTGTTGTTCCAATTGGTCCACACAAATAAGTATGTACTAATTCTAAGACATCTTCTGTATTGTAATTCTTGCTCTTGAAACTAGTTTTGCCCATCTTCCCAATTTGACATTGTTTGCATATTGCCAATTCAGGTTTCTTCAAAATAGGAATACCACTTACTCTTTTTTTCTTGCTTATGTTGACCAGGTTATCAAAATTCACATGACATAACATTTTGTGCTATAACCAGTTTTCTTCTACTTGTGCAATAAACCATGAACTTTCATTGAGATCAAGATAAAATAGATTACCTTTTGTTTGCCTGCCAGTTCCAACTAGGTTTCCCTTACCATACAGGAGCTTGGCCTTACCATTCATGAATTCTACCTTGAAACCAATGTTATTCAGTTGTGCCACACTTAGTAGATTACACCTTAGTCCTTCAACCCAATAAGCATTATCATATTTGATTCCTTCAGTTAGAGCAATACAACCTTTACCTTTCACATAGCAGGGTTCATCATTCCCAAAGCTGACACTCCCACCATCATAGTGCTCAAGATGTTCAAATTTAGTTTTATCACCAGTCATGTGATGAGAACAACCACTATCAATTATCCAAGTGTCATTTTTGCTAATATGAGAAAATAGTGTAGTCTTTTCATCATCTTCATTATCCGACTCATCCTTAATAGCAATGTAAACCATTTCATCTTCATCTCCATCACTATCAGAATCTTTTGCAATATAACAAGATTTCTTACCTTTGTCATTGTAGCTTTTGTAACTTGTGAAATCTTTCTTGCCTTTTTACTTGTTGAACTTTCTCTCATCTTTGTCTTCTTTGTTTCGACACTTAGCAGCAATGTGACCAACCTCATTACATGAAAAGAAAATCAATGGTATTCTTTCTTTGTATTTACCTTTTCCTTTGTCAGCTCTCTTTGTAAGTAGTGCTTCAATGATTTCCAGATCTTCATCATTAGATTCATCATCACTATCACTGTCAATCTGTTTACATTTCACGTTTCCAAGATTTAATTTAGCTTTGAATGCAAACTGAAGATTGCTAGGTTTAGGAGAATAATTGTCAAAGTTGTCCAATTCAAAAGCTGCGAGTCTTCCAACTAATCCATCTAGAGTTATATCATTACTGCATCTCATCTCTTGAATAGATGAAACTCTAATTGCATAGATAGGAAGTAAAGTTCTCAATACCTTGCTAACCAGTATTTTTTCTCTAATTGTTCCATCGATAGCTTTGATTGCACTGACACTTTTCTTGATTCTTTCACTTTACTTTGTAATATCTTCTCCTTCTTTCATTTTCATCAGATCAAACTAACCTCTAAGACTCTCTGCTTTTGCTCTTTTTACATTGACATCTCCTCCATGAATATCATGCAGTTTGTTCCACATATTAAAGGCAGTAGAGAAATCCTTGACTTCATCAAATTTTGAGTAGCTAAGTGAAGAAGTGAAGCAAGGAGGTAGGAGACAGGGCCTAGGGCACACCCAAAACCAACTAGCTTGCAGAAACAATGCATAAATTAACACATCAACATAGTGAGAGAAGAGAAATGCAGATGTCTTTTCATTAATAATTCAAACTCAATACATGCTAGGCTGTAAGGCCTTCCTGGTTATGGCCATATACAAATGGAATGTATTATGAATGATCTTCTTACACAGATCTCAGGCCTTCAATGTCATAACATTTATCTTCTTGCTCTAAGACTTGCTACCAAAATAAGAACATACAAAAATAATATATACAAGAGACCAACAAAGTATTTGGTGCTCAAAACCCAAAGGAGAGACCTAGATTTAGGTCCACATGAATCCCAAGATAGATCACAAATAAATCCAGTCACGAAAATTACATGAAGAAGTCGGCCATCAGATCCAACTCCTAAATAAACCAACTCAACAAAGGAAAAATTGAGCAATAGATCAAAGACCGAGCGACTCAGCAAGACATGACTGAGTGACTCGACAAGGATGCCGAGCAACAAAAGTTGAGTGACAGAGAACTAACTGAAAATGTAAGTAAACATATTTTTGGTTGAGAAGGATTGCCAAAGACCCAAGATGCTCCTGCATCAGACACATGGGGTTAAAATAAATGATTCCCTGAATCATGTATCAGGTCCAACCTGAAATGAATCTAACTTGTCTATTCTTCCATTTTACCAGATACTCCATGTATTCTTTCCCTCTTGTACTTCTACCAATTCCCTGTTTCAAGATTTTCTCAACTTCCTCTATCTGCTTCTTAGGATAATCACTTGGTACTGTTACTTCTTCATCAGGTTCATGATATTCATACAAGTCTAAAATATTGAAAAATAGGTGATATATCCATGTCATTAGGTAATTCAACTTCATAAGCATTTCCACTGTCAAACCTTCTCAGTATTTTACAAGGACCAAATTTCTTCATCTTCAATTTCCCATATGTTCCAATAGGAAATCTTCTTTTCTTTAAATGAACCATGACAACATAACCAACTTCAAATGTATTATGTCTTCTTGATCTGTCTACATCATCTTTATATTTCTGATTACTTTTCTCCAGCTTTTGCTTCACATCCTCATGCAATGTCTTCACGAATTCTGTAAATTTCTCCGCTTCAACACTTCTTTTCTCTTCACCAACAACGTCTCTCAAATCTGATATACCTCTAGGTTGAGTGCCATTAAAAATCTCAAAAGGTGTCTTTCTAGTACTTCTGTTTACTAAAATATTGTATGCAAACTCTGCTTGTGCCAACATCAAATCCCAATTGCCTGGTGTGTCTCCAATTATACATCTCAACAAGTTACCCAAACTTCTGTTTACAACTTCTGTTTGTCCATCAATATGTGGGTGAAATGTAGAACTAAATTTCAACTCAGTATGCAACTTCTTCCAAAGTGTTCTCCAAAAATAGCTTACAAACTTACTGTCTCTGTCAGAGATGATACTCCTTGGTAATCCATGCAATCTAACAATTTCCTTAAAGAAAAGATCTGCTATGTGTACTACATCTGATGTTTTCTTACATGGTATAAAATGTGTCATCTTAGAAAATCTACCCATAATAATAAATATAGAATCATTACCTCTCGCTGTCCTAGGTAAGACAAGAACAAAATCCATGCTGATATCTCTGCAACACTTGTCTTATATGCATTAGATGTTCTTCTTTGGTCTTACTGAATATCAGAATGTCATCCAAATATACAATCACACACTTGTTCAAGAATTTCTTTAGAACTTCATTCATCAGCCTCATAAATGTACTGGGTGCATTAGTTAAACCAAAAGGCATAACCAACCACTCATACAAACCTTCTTTTATCTTGAAAGTAGTTTTCCATTAATCTCCTTCTCTGATTCTGATATGATGATATCCACTTTTCAAATCAATTTTGGTAAAATACTTTTCTCCACTCAAACAATCCATTATGTCATCCATTCTTGGTATAGGAAACCTATACTTCACTGTGATCTTGTTTATTTCTCTGGAATCAATGCACATTCTCCATTCTCCATTCTTTTTAGGTGCCAACACAGTAGGTACTGCACATGGACTCAAACTTTCTCTGATTAAGCCTTTGTTCAACAATTCATGAACTTGTCGATTAAGCTCTTCATTCTCGGTAGGTATTAACCTATGTGGTGCTTTGTTTGGTAAACTAGCTCCGGGAATTAGATCCATACAATGACTGATATCTCTGATTGGTGGAAAACCATCAGGTACATTATCTAAAATGATTTCTCCGTATTCAGTCATCAACTTCTCAACTTCAACAGGTATGTCATCTTCTGCATTCTTTCTTGGTTTGTTAGGAATCAAAGCATAACAAATATCATCTCTTTTCAAATCCTTAACAAACTGTCTACCTTCCATCAGACAAACTTTCACATATGTACATAACTCATCAACAGATTCTTCAATCAAAGGTAACAAAATTTGCTTCTTCCCGTCAACCCAAATAGAATATCTATTCAACCTTTCATCATGTATAACATGTCCATCATACTGCCAAGGTCTACCCAACAAAATATGACAACAATCCATTGGCATAATATCATATAACACCTTATCATAGTACTTTCCAATTTTCAGATTCATAAAACATTGTTCACTCACCATTAATGTATTCTCATCTTTGATCCATGAGATCTTGTAGGGTTTTGGATGTTTCATCCTCTCCAACTGCAAATTTGCAACCATTTCCTCAGATGCCAGATTCTCTGAACTTCCACTGTCAAAAATGACTTTCCAAAATTTATCTACAACTCTACATCTGGTTTTGAACAAAATTTTCTTGATTGGATCTTGCTTATCCTTCTCACTCCATAGTATCCTCTGGATCATGAAATTTTCAGGTTCATTGGATGTTTCCTCTTGCACTAAAGCATTTCTGCTACTACTACCACCTTTCTTGCTTGCATGTGTACACTCAAAGGATTTATATCCTTCTTCACCACAATTGTAACAAGTTACTTGGAACCCTCTTCTGTTATATCCACCTCTAGAATAATTGCCTCTTCCTCGGTATGAAAATCCACCTTTCCCTTCAGTCTTTCCTTTATCTTGATTTGTGTCTGTATTTGACTTGTCTAGTTCAGATCTATTGTTTTCACCATGACATCTCCCTCTTCCTCTAGGGAATCTTCCACCTCTACCTCTTTGTCTTTGTTAATATCTTCTATTCAACTTTTCTTCATCTTTTAGGGCAAATTGATATGCCTCTTCCATGCCTTCCATCTTGACCAAACTGATTTAATCTTGTATGGAACTTCTCAAACAATTCAGGTAGCTTGCAACTCTTTCCACTTCATCTTCAACATTCCTATATCTGATGTCTAGTATATAGAATTCTTCAGTATAGTCTTTGACTGATTGGTCCTTTTGCTTCAAACTTTGCATTCATCGGATTAGGTTAATCCAATAGTCACAAGGAAGAAACTTGCCTTTCAATTTGCTCACCATCTTATCCCATATCTTGATTTTGTCTTTGCCTTTCTTCTTTCTATCCAATTGCAGATGTTCCCACCATAGGGATGCATGTCCTTTCAACTTTGTGCTTGCTATCTTCACCTTCTTATCCTCTGCAACATTCTGATATTCAAAATATTTTTCCATCTCAGTGATCTAGTTAATCAATTCATTAGAATCTAGCTTTCCACTATACTCAGGAGGATTAAACCAAGGTGTAGACTTCAAAATTGTCAAGGCTCTTAGGAATCTCTCTTCTTCCTGGTCCATCATAGGCGCAAGTGCAACTTCACCTTGAACCTCTTCAAATTCATCATCACTAACATCTTCAAGATGTCTTCCTCTGTGCTGGGCTGTTTCAACAACTTCCAATGTTGCAGCCATCTGTCTAAGCATATCAACAAGACCTTGATCATCATTTCCTCTCCCACGAACCATATTGAAACTCTCTACAATTGTAGGTTAGATCGTAACCTGCCACCCTACAACAAATATCTTTAAAGTTTAAAAGAAGGAACCACAGATCTCAACTTGCTGTGATACCACCTGAAGCAAGGAGGTAGGAGACAGGGCTTAGGGCACACCCAAAACCAACCAGCTTGCAGAAATAATGCAAAAATTAAAACAACAACACAGTGAGAGAAGAGAAATGCAGATGTCTTTTCATTAATAATTCAAACTCAATAAATTCCAGGCTATAAGGCCTTCCTAGTTACAGCCATATACAAATAGAATGTATTACAAATGATCTTCTTACACATATCTCAGACCTTCAATGTCTTAACATTTGTCTTCTTTCTCTAAGACTTGCTACCAAACTAAGAACATACAAAAAGAATATATACAAGAGACCAACAAAGTATTCGACGCTCAAAACCCAAAGGAGAGACCCAAATTTAGGTCCACACAGATCCCAAGATAGATCCAAAATAAATCCTGTCACAAAAATTACATGAAGAAGTCGGCCAACAACTCCAAATCCCAAATAAACCAACTTAGCAAAGGAAAGTCCGAGCAATAGAGCAAAGACTGAGTGAGTCGGCAAGACATGACTGAGTGACTCGGCAAGGATGTCGAGCAAAAAAAGCCGAGTGACATAGAACTAACTGAAAATGAAAGTAAACATATTTTTGGTTGAGTAGGATTGCCAAAGACCCAAGATGCTCCTGCATCAAGAAGCTATACCAATCATCATTATGTTATGATGCTTCATGTCTACCATATGATCCATAGTCAAAGGTCTTAGTGGCTCCACATACCTATGGTCCAAGAATTGCAAACTAGTATCTCCAATAGTAGATAGATGTAGCCTCATCAAATCTTTCCATGCAGTGAAGTTTTCCTTGTTAAGCTTGGGGATCTCCCTTCTATAAGACATATTTGATCTTTAGCTTAGGCCTTGAAACCTTCCCTGTAAGAACTGTTAGAATAGGTATACACCTATTCTCCCAAGAACACCTGCATGCAAACCTATCACATGGAAGAAGCAAAGACAGAAGAAGCTATGGAGGCCAAAAAGCCAGAGGAGACATCATGTGCACAAGAAAAAAATATATTAACAATATGTTTCTAGATTACAATGCGATGTGTAAAAACTCTATGTCTAAAACAAAAGAGGTGAATCCTTATAAAGGAATCACGAAACCCTAAAAGGGAAACCCTAAGGTTAGCTAAAGAAAACTAGAGTGAATAGGTGAGTTAGTAATTAGATCGAAATGATTTAATTAATAACTCAAAGGACTATTACTCTAATACCCCCCCTTAAGATAAGCTTAGGGAGAAGCAAAACCTAGGAAACTATTGCAGAAAGCAGGAAAGATGGGTCCCGACAACAAGGCTTGATTAGGTACCCAAGTACAAGAAATAAACTAGATGAAGGAAACTGAGCTTTCAATCTAGGGAAAGTCCCAAAGAAAGGAACAAGAAAGAGCAAGAAGTATCTCCGAAGCATGAAGCTGTAAACTCTGTCAGAAAAAACTACTAGAACCCCCACTAAAGTGTATGACCAGGTAGAGAAGACAATGCCTGAAGAGCTGATCACTTGAATCCGGGAAGTAATAGAACCAACAGGTGAACCCCCCATACTTTTGAACATGGAGAGGGTGACAGAAACACTGAAATGCAATGCCAGAAACATCTGTAGAAAGCAGAATCAGGAACACCAACAGTGCAACAAAAGTACAAGCTCAGGATAAAGGGCGGTGTCACCGACACATAGCATGGGCTAATGTCATGGAAGGTACACTCACTTGACAAAGGTGGATGAGCACAAAATGGAAAAACATCATAACCCCCCATGGCACTTTATAACTGAGTGCGAGGACAAAAAACACACAAGGTGTACAAGATCCCAGATATGAAGAAGTAGGCACTTTATCACAGTGCATTTATAGAAAATATAATGCTGCAGAAGAGAAGCATACAATGCTCAGAAGTCAGAAAGAAGAGTGAGCCAGAAGAACAGAAGAAGAGATCCCAAGACCTGTAGAACCCAAGTAATTCGCCAGAGTGCGAAAGAGAAAAACTTGGAGGAGAAAGAACCTAGAGAAGAATCTGGAAAAAATACCCTTGCAACTGAAAAGCTCACTGAACCAACTTTTCGACGATATCTGGTTTGCCAAAAAATAGAGTCCGAATGAGCAAGATATGGCTCCCAAAAGGCAAAACCAAACATCAGACTTTGACAGCAAAAAACACTGTCAAAATAGCAGAACCCAAAACCCCAACCATCATCAGAAAGAGCTTGGAAAAATCTTTCTGACGATATAAAGAAGTCAGAAAAATACCTCTGTATGCTCCAAATAGAGCGAAAATAGTGAAGGAGGGTCAAAAAGCTCCAAAAATTTCTCAAAAATGGGTGCCAAAAATTTGAAAATTTCCAAAAAAACCCCTTGCGGCATCGAAAACTGTCCACTAAGAAGTCAAAACCACCTCTATAGAAAAAAACACCTTTGTACCTTCTGCACTCAAATCTCAGCGTCTCACACCTCGAAAAGCGTGCCAGGTTCGTACGACCCTCTTTCCATAAAAAATTGCCACAGCTTGCTTTGGTACCCAAAAGTGGTCAAAGTTTATATCAAAATTTGTCTGAATGATCCTCTGAATCCATTGGTGAGGTTAGTTTCAGCCCAAAATGTGTCCAATAAAAAAATTTCCCCAGATCCAATAAAAAAACTCTTCAAAAACCTGAAACCCTTAACCTCAAAACCTGCTTCAAAAACACCAGAACGAGCAGCAGCAGGGGAGCTCTAATACCATGTTAGAATAGGTAGACACCTATCCTCCCAAGAACACCTGCATGCAAACCTGTCACATGGAAGAAGCAAAGATAGAAGACAGAAGAAGCTATGGAGGCCAAAAAGCCAGAGGAGACATCATGTGCACAAGAAAACAATATATTAACAATATGTTTCTAGATTACAATGCGATGTGTAAAAAATCTTTGCCTATAAAAAAAGAGGTGAATCCTTATAAAGGAATCACGAAACCCTAAAAGGGAAACCCTAAGGTCAGCTAAAGAAAACTAGTGAATAGGTGAGTTAGTAATTAGATCAAAATGATTTAATTAATAATTCAAAGGACTATTACTCTAACAAGAACTTGGTGCTCTAATACCAATTGTTGGAAATGAGTTGAGTAACTAAGAGGGGAGGGGTGAATACTTTACCACAAAAATAAATTCAAGTCCTTTAGATGTCTTAAACAAATTTATCACTATTGCTCGGTTAACACAAATATTCCACTGTCACTCAGTTAACATAGAAAATCTTAAGATATTAAATGTGATTATTCTTTAGTGATTGATTTCAAAAACATAAACCATAAAGCAAATAAAATGTACATAGATAACACCAAGATTTAACGTGGAAACCCAATATGAGAAAAACCACCAATTGCAACTAGTCACTATTTTTCACTCTTCTGAAGTGAGCCCTGTTAGGAGCCAACCTTGTTAAAGGTTACAATAACACACTATTAGGTGTGAACCTATTAGAGGATTTAATCACCCTGTGAGGAGTGGCCTTGTTAGAGGTCTTCAAACACTTCAATTTATAAATGTCACCTTGTGAGAGAATTTACAAAATACTGTTAAGTCTACTCTGTTAAGAGATTTAGATCATTGCTACAATTGTTAGAGAGTAACAATGGATTGACCTGTTTTGATAAGCAACTATCTTTGCTGATTCAGATCTCTGCTCTGGCTTTGATTATTTGATCCTCACTGATCGGATATTCTGTTGTAGCTCTATATTTTCTGTCCTTAATCAGAATCCCATCTGATTTTGCCTCCACACTTCATATCAAAAACATATATCTCTTCACCCTCATATTCAATCCAAAATCGACCTTATATATATGATAAGCCTTGTTAAGTCGGCCTTAATAACCTTCCAAATAATCAATAAAACTTAATTTTTTCGGCAGCATATAACCAATTAACCATAAAATATAAAATACTGTTAGTCGACCATCACTAAAAATATAACTTAGTTAATACTGAAATCCTTCAATGTCCGACCAAAACTGTAATGCCCGAGTGAACTCGGTTAGAACTGAAAATCACTTTGGTATTCTTCAATGCTTGAGAGAGCTTGGAAAACACTGTCTATACTCAGATAGGATTAGACATTTGTGTAAACATCAATAACAATACACAACTGAATAATTGTCATCAACACCACCCTCATCCACTCAAAATAAATAAATAGAATTACCTGTCTAATGTTCAAATAAAAGATCCACATCATCCATCCACAATAACTAAATTAAATTGAAAATGAACTCTTGCATATGATCTAATGCTCTTAGAGCATCTCATTTAATATTCACCATCCATTGTTTAATCTCAACCATTCACATTCTCACTCAACTACACATAATTAAGCCCTTAAATTCTTCATGACTAATGCTATCATCAAATATTATCACACATACAATGGTCAATCTAATACATCTAGGCTACAAACATCAAGCATACATACAAGTATATGCTATCCAAGTTTTATATAATTCAAAGAGAAACTACATTGCTCATATTTATGAGCAAATCTACTCAAGAAAGGAGGTCTCTTGATTTGGTAAGTGAATATAAAAACTATTTTGTTTGATGTTAATAATGCTTAATCCAAATAAGTTTTGTTTGATTTGGACTAAGGGTTTAATATGGATTTAATATCTTTAATTATATTTGATATTTAACATCGTACATTTTGACATGTATTATGGGATCCTTGGTTAAATTTTTTTATTTTTGTGGCATCTTTTGAGCTTGATTTTGTAGGTCCCTCGCTTTCCATAGTTGAAGATATCTTGGTAATGAGTTTTGACAGGTACATCCTAGAGAAAAATAGACCTTCTAGTTGTTGGATTACTGAGAGGGGGGGGGGGGGGGGNGGGGTGTGGGGGGTGATTAAGAAAACTATGATACTTTAAACTTAAAAACTCAACTTTGATTCAACTCGATAGGATAAACAACAACAACAACCGAATCATTAAATAACTTCAATAACTCAAACAGTAACTTGCATAAACAGTACATATCATTCAGATGAAACATTCAACACATTTAACACCATATTTAATGAGGAAACCCAATTTGGGAAAAACCTCTGTGAGAATTGTCACCCACAAATGAAAATAATCTTATGAAGTATGCTCAGTTAAAGCCAATCTGAAGTATGTTCAGTTTTGGGATGAGGAGTGGCTGATGAACAATCCTTTGAAGGAGATTCCTGAGTGACAGGATTTTGTGGATCAATGCAAGTTGAGGTTTGGTCCTAAGTCTCTGATTATTGGGAGAGAAACCATTGGGTTGATCTCTTTGTTATTGATCAGTCTCTTAGGAAGCTTAATAAAAATTTGAACTCTATGATTCTGATTGAGGAAGAGGATAGCCTTATTTGGAAGTATAATACTAATGGGAACTTTTCTATTTCTTCTTTGTATCATCAAGATTATGAGAATCAAACCGAGCCTTGTTGGGCTAATGATTGGATAAAAGGCCTTAATCCTAAAATCAATGTCTTCTTTCGGACCATGCTCTAAAATAAGATCCTAACAACTAAAAACTTGAGAAGAAGAGGCATGACTATGACTAACATTTGTTACTTATGCAATTAGGATGAGGAAATGTTAACCATATGACCATCCATTGCCCCTATGTGCACAAGTTATGGGTCAAATGTTTAAAAATACTTAATATGGAATGGATCTTCCCTGAGGACTTAAAGAGTCTTCAATTCTTGGATACCTCCCTCAAAATAATGAAACAGTGGATAATGTCTAGAAATTCATTTTACCCTATATTTGATGGGGGGTTTGGAAAGAAATAAATGATAGTCTTCAGAAATAATGCTTCTAATGATAAGGTGGTCTTTCATAAGATCAAAAGTGATGAAATACAACTGATTGTATGTTTGAATTCATTGAGTTGATGATCAACCGAGTTACTAATGTGATGATAGACATTAATCAATTAATGTATTGTCATTGATGTCAACTTGATTTGATTATCATCATGGTTACAAACATATATTATGGATTAAAGATCTGGAATAAACAAATTTTATGCGGTCAGTAATTGAAGAATTATGTATACACTGAGTCAGAATAGTGGACACCGAGCAAACATAGTCTATATCGAGCTTAGTGTTAACCGAGCTAGGTATCACTGACGCATCATGATATTGACTGAGTAAATAATTTGAAGGTTGACTAAATGATGAGGTGGAAAATTGTTTATGATTTCAAGGTAATTAATAAGGTTTGTTATGTTGATCAAACGACTATGAAATTTCAAGATGAACAGACGAAGGACATTGAAATGTGTTTTTGACACAACTGCCGAGGAAGGTTGAAGTGGAAAAATCAACAATGAAGATTAAGCAGAAAAATCTAAGGATGGAGATTAAACGGTTTATGATGTCTATATAAGAGACAAGAGATTTATTATGAATAAGATGGGCACACATGCATAATGTTGAAGAGATTAACTTCATGCATGACTGATCAAACTTTTGGAAGACAGAACCGAGCATTTCTGCAGACATCACCGAGTGACAGAGAAAGAGAATTGACCAAGTAGAAAAAAGTATGAAGAATCAGATGAGCTGAAGTGAATATTGATCAGAGGTATTGTTGTACTTAGCATAGATCTAAAAATCTGCAAATAGAGTTGTATTTGAGTCAGATCATTACTGTATCAGTTTAACCATTGTTACAGATAAGTCACTTAACCGAGTGGGATTAATAGTCTTTTTCTTATGACATTCAATGAATGTTGATTGTTTCTTGTTGACCCCAAAGTGAATGATTGGTCAAGGGAGAACTGTTAGTGATAAATCCTCTAACCAGGTCACACCTAATAGTGTACATTGTAACCTTTAACAAAGTTGGATCTTAACTGAGATCACTTCAAAAGAGTGAATTATTTTTGGTTACCGGTCCTAGGTGGTTTTTCCCTTAACAAAGTTTTCATGTTAAAAATTTATGTGTTAATGTGTATGGATGTGCTGGATTGTTATTTTTCTTTACACATTACTTTATTTGCATTGATCAATAATCACAATATTTGTTTTAGTGCTACTCGGCAGATGAGTTTGAGATCACAGTTTATATTTCACTGAGTTGGTTTATATGTTTGAAATTGTTGTTATATACATCTGGGAGTATTTGGGACTATAGGATAAATGGAACTAACTAATTCACCCCCTATCAGTTATCTAACAATTGGTATCAGAGCATACAATTCTTAGAACAAAATTTTTAAAGGACTTAAGCTAAAGATCACAAGATGTATAAGAAAGACGTGCCTAAGATGAACAAGGACAACTTCTCAACATGGAAGAGTAGAATAAGACTATATATGTCACAGATTGGAAATGATATAACATAATACTTGGATATTGAGTTCACCTTACCTATTGGATCTTTGACTATTGATCAACTGAGAGAAAGACATGAACACAATAGTATGATGATAGAGATTTCTTCTTCACTATCTGATGCTAAATTTAAGGATGTCAAGATATGTACATCAACCAAGCAAATGTGGGACTAGGTTACACTAATTCATGGAGGAGATGTAAATGTACATAGAGCTAAAACTGAAAGTCTTAGAGGAAATTTTGATGACATGAGAATGAAAGAAGGAGAAAACATATCACAATATAGTAACCAAATCAAGGAGGTTGTAAATGCTATTCATGGAGCAGGTGGAGTGATTGATGAAGACACTATTGTAAGTAAGATTCTCAGAACTTCATTACCTATTTATGCTATTAGAGTCTCTGCAATACATGAAATGAGAGAAACACCTAGAAATAATATTACAATTGATAGTCTAGTCGGTAGACTAATTTCATTTGAGCTAAACAAATTTGACAACAGTGTTGTTCCTACTGTTGAATCTGCATTTATGTCATCTCTAAAAATTAGTAAATCTAGTAACAAACACATGATAAGAAATGATAGTGACAGTGATGAGAGAGAACTTGATGAACTTGAAGCATTAATGGCTAGAAGATTGCACAAAGGTAAAGGAAGATATAAAGGTAAAATACCTTTGGTATGTTTAACTGTAAAGAAATTGGACACTTTGCTACCAGATGCCCTAACAGGAAAAATGATAAAATAAACAACGAAAGATCTAATGACAGAAAGGATGATCGAGAATATAGAAGCAAATGACAACATGAAAGGAGTAACGAAGATTACAAAGACAAAGGAAATAAGGCATGTTACCTTGTTGAAGATGAAGATAAAGACACCGAAACTGACACTGATGAAGATATTGAGACAATGTTTGTAGCTTTGAAAGAAGATTCAGAAGAAGATGAAAGGTATGTTGAAACAATAATTATTTCTAAAGTTAGAAAGAATAATATTTGGGTTATTGACAGTGGCTATACTCATCATATGACTAGATATAAAGAAAAATTTGAATTTCTTGAGCATTATGATGGTGGATCTGTTAGAATGGGAAATGATACACCTTGTCTAGTGAAAGGAAAAGGGACTATATTGCTGAAAAATATAATCAAATG
Source organism: Thuja plicata (assembly GCA_018584345.1). Classification (NCBI taxonomy): domain Eukaryota; kingdom Viridiplantae; phylum Streptophyta; class Pinopsida; order Cupressales; family Cupressaceae; genus Thuja; species Thuja plicata. The sequence goes on along the minus strand of MU228150.1, from coordinate 839,067 downwards.
TGAGAATGCATATTGGGTGAAAAGAATTAATTATAATCTGTTGAGTGTTTCACAGTTAAACAACATAGGTCACCGAGTTGCATTTGAAAACATAAAATCTAAAATCTATGATGAAACATGGAAGTTGATCGACACTGGAGAATAATCAAAAGGTAATCTATTTTATCTTGACACTGCTGAAACTTCTTGTTTGATGGTTAGAAATGAAGATGTGTGGTTGTAGCATACGAGGTTATGTCATGTGAATTTTGACAACATGGTTAAGATCAGTAATAAAAGGAAAGTAAGAGGCTTACTGAGCATATCTAAACCTGACCATGTCATGTGCAAAAATTGTCAAATGGGAAAAATGTCAAAATCTAGTTTTAAGAGCAAAATTTTTTCATCTAATGTTATTTTGGAATTGGTTCATACCGACTTATGTGGACCTATGAGAACATAGCTCATTATTATGGTGACAGATAATTTATTTTATTTGTTGATGACTATTCTAGAATGATGACTGTCATGTTCTTAAAAGAAAAATCTGAAGCATTTAAGATGTTCCAATGATACAAAGCTAAAGTGGAAAAAGAAAGTGGTAAAGAACTGAACTGTTTAATATCAGACAGAGGAGGAGAATTTATTTATGATGATTTCACTAACTTTTTTAATGAGCATGGAATTAAGAGACATGTTTCTACATTGAGGACACCACACCAAAATAGGATTGCTGAAAGGAGAAATAGAACCATTGTGGATTGTGCTAGAACACTGATGATTGAAAAGTGTTACATAGGTATACTTGAGGGAAGCTGTTAAAATTTTTTATATACATTGAACCGAGTACAAATGGAGAAAGATTCAAACAAGACACCTTATGAATTATGGTATGGTTACACATCTAATGTGAGTTATCTTAGAATATTTGGAAGTCAATACTATATTCTGAAAGATGATAGAAATGGGAAATTTGATTCAAAATGTGATGAAGGAATATTTCTAGGATATTCTACTAGGAGAAAAGCTTATAAATGTTTGAACAAGTCTTCTAACAAGATCATTAAAAGTGAAAATGTAAGAGTTGATGAATTTTCTAAGAAGAATGATGCTAAAACTAAAAGAGAACCAAAAGACTACAATAGATTTGTTTACATTGAAGATCCTAAAATTTTTCTCGAGCAACTACCTAACATTATCGAGCAACATGGAAATGTTTTTTTTTTAAAAGCAAAAGTGGGCAAGCCACTGAATATATTTATTAATAAAGTATAAGCTGGTTCAAGAGCTCATCTGGGAAAGAACCAGCAAGAAAACCTAGAATCCTTGCTCAGGTACAATCTAGAAAATAGCTTTTGTGACAATACAAAATACTCAAGAAGACATTCAAATACAAAATCACCATCTACATCATCGAGCCAAATTTAGGATGGTTGGTTCCTCAGACCAGTTATGCTTAGTCGGTTCAGAAGAAAATTTAGATTTTATCAGTTATGCATAAAGGTTTAGTTGACCAGAACTTTTCATCGGTGTATCCTTGTCGGTGATGCTTGTCGGTGTCTATAGTTTGGTATTTGTTGTTGGTTTGTCTTAGACGGTGTTGGTCATCGGCTTGTCCTGGCCGGAAATGATCGGTGAATTCTATTGGTTGACCATTTTATCAACTCTGCTGTTCGGTTGTGGTACAAAATTTGATTCAACAATTTTTAGTAAATAAATATTTTTAGCTAAATACCCGACCTACAGGATTTGCCACACGGGCACAAAAATTTAGAACATAGCCGATTGAAACAAAAACAAAAAATTTTGCCCAAGTGAAAACTTTGTCCAATCCTAAGATCTGCTTGAAGAGTTGGGCATTTCCCAGCTAGAGTCAGGGGCCAAATCTTCCTTGTCAGCAGAGCCTAGGGTGGTTAAGTGATATGGCCTCCAACCACTCCCATGTTCTTGACTAGTTAGCTCCTCCCAATCAGCGTCAGAAACTGCTGTACTTGGGGTTTGCAGTGTTATTACATCTGTATATCCTTGTTGGTGACCAAATACATCATATCGGTGAAACTATCCAACTTCATCCCTTACAACTGATGGTTCCCCTTCCTCCCAAATGTTCCATTCTTTGCCATGCCGTGATGGCTTCCATTTTGAAGTTCGGCTGGGGGCATCATGTGGTGGAGATGCAAGGTTTGGAAACCCTAGGATTTCTATAATAGCACCAGTAGTCTTTCTTACTATGATTTCCAGCTGCACTCCAAGCACCCTCACAGTAACCTTGAGCACATTATTCATAAATTTGGGATTTTGACTGTCAAGCGTTCTTTTTATCCCATCATATGTCACTAGATAATCATGAAATTGCAGTAATTGATGTCATGAGAATAAGCCCCCATAAGAGCTTGGCCACTCCATAAATCATAATGTTGCATGACAATTTTTAGATTATGACCAATCCAGAATTGCTTGTGAACGAGTTTTGAGTGCCAAAATTTCAATTAAATGCACAGACTGTATCAAATCCATTGCATTGGATAGAAATATTGAGACTAGATGAGAAGGGTAGAGGAACTGCTTTGAAGTGGGGGTTAGATGTTCCTCTCCAATTACCTATTTAATCACCCATTTGATAAAGGTCGGTTGTGCAATGAACATAGTCTCAAAAATAGAGTCACTGATAGTTGCCGACAAAGCCTCTTCGTCCACCCTCAGGGCTAACCAGATCCTGTAGTTCTTTGGAAACACCTCCCTGTGAAGCTTGGAATAGGAATCACATTGTACACATACTTCAGATAAGGCTACCATTTCAAAACTATGCTATTCCACCATGTAATAGGTTTTCTATAAATAGATATACCTCAACTTATAATAGAATCTAAAGCTATTCAATTCAATCACTTTTGTACTTTGTGTTATTCAATGCATTATCTCCCAGTTGGGATGGCTTGCACATGTGAATTAAATTGATCCATTTGATTGACGTGTGATTTATGATCTACAAATGTCCTTATTAAAACACATTCATGTACGTAGACTTCCATGCATCCCTAGCTATAATGGTGGATATGTTTATGAATCTTCAGTTGCCTTAAAATTGTGTTTCTGTACGGAGTCATAAAGTTCTTAAGAGGCCTTTAATTTTAGCTATTGTGAAATGGTTTGTCTTCATTAATAAACAATCAGAGGTCATCATTCTCTGCAATGATCTCAATTGAGTTGATTGCTGATGTCATGAGCCCGTCACATCCAAGATTCGCCAACATATCTGGGACTTTGTTACCTTCGCGGAGGGTGTGGGAAAATTTCACCTCTTGCAATGTATCTACCAGATGCCAAATTTGTTTAAGTATGTAGGTGAGTTGCCAGGAAGAAGATTGTCTTCTAATGCAAGCATTAATTATGACCGAGGAGTCACCTTCGACGTGCAACCGATCAAATCCTCCCTGATTAGCTAATATTAAACCCAATAGAAGGGCATTTGCTTCATTTAGGTTGTTTGTTCTTGTCGGTAAGGGAGAAGCAATCAGTGCTAAAACATCCCCTTGTGAATTTTGGATGCAAGCCCCCAGACTCGAGTTGCCTGGATTTCCCCGAGACACCCCATCAAAGTTTAACTTGAGGATCCCAATTGGGGGAGGTATCCATTTAGCCTCTGATCTATCAATTTTGATTGTATTCTGCTTTGCAATTACACATCCAAATGGGATGAAGAGGCATTTCCAAGTACGCAGAATGGTGTTATCCCATTGAGTAACAGTTGGATTAAATTTTCACTTGCTAAGTGAAGCATCAACCACCTCTGAGATAGCTTTGTCAATGCCATCAAGAACTGTGTTGATTGTTGAAGAGACCTTCCTAAAGATACGTTTATTCCTTTCCCACCAGATGGCCCATATTACTAAGGCGGGTGTATATTTCCTGTAGACATCCAAAAATATTAATATTAATATTAATATTATCTTCCCTATTTCCTCTAACTATTTAATTTAGTCAATTAAATAGTTTCATGTATCAATAGTTTAAATACTATTCTAATGTATTTTATTTAAATACGTTTACCTCCACAAAATCCCTTTTTAATAAATTTATATTTATTAAAATCTTTCATATTCCTAATTCTTCTAAACTCATGATTTATTCAAATTCAATTTGAATAATACTCTAAACCCTAGCTAGGAACCTACTAATCCTACCCTATAGCCTACCCTATTCCTATCCTATTCCTATCACCTCATTTCCTAAGTATGCTTCCACACCTAACTACCCACTGATCCTACTTAAATGGGTGATTCCTAATATTTTTAAGGCTAATGGAATGCTCACCCACATGGGGAAGTTCTCTCCAAAATGGGTACCCATTCCTCTTAAATTCTCTCTTACAACTTTGTCTCCCCTTTTGAAATATTGAGCTACTCAATATTAATGCCAATTTTGACTTAAAATTGACCATCTTTTCAAAGCCATGTGCCTCCTATGTGGCTCTTATGTGGATTTCACATAGGTGCCACTTCATCCAAGCCTCTTCCTCTCTCCAAAAACTCTATAAATAGAGGCCTTCTCCTCTCAATTTGCATTGTTATTGTTAAGATTGCTAAACTGCAATCTTCCCAAGAACACCTGCATGCATAGCTATTACATAAACAGAAGAAAAAGATAGAAGATAGAAGGATCAGCTATGGCGGCCAAAATGAGAGAGAAGAGATATCCATGTTGAAAAGAATAATTTCTATTAACAACAATATTGAATACAAAACTCTGTTAATAAAACTAAGCGGTGATTCCTTATAAAGGATCCCGAAACCCTAAAAGGGAAACTCTCAGAAATAGAAAGTTGCCTAAGTATAACTTAAGCACAAAAGAGTAATTACTAAATTACTCTAACACCCCCCCTTAAGTGTAACTTAGGGAGAAGCAAAACTGCTAAACT
>MU228150.1:815324-834070 GCA_018584345.1 Thuja plicata | reverse complement strand
TTACATAAACAGAAGCAAAAGACAGAAGATAGAAGGATCAGCTATGGCAGCCAAAATGAGAGAGAAGAGATATCCATGTTGAAAAGAATAATTTCTATTAACAACAATATTGAATACAAAACTCTGTTAATAAAACTAAGCGGTGATTCCTTATAAAGGATACCGAAACCCTAAAAGGGAAACTCTCAGAAATAGAAAGTTGCCTAAGTATAACTTAAGCACAAAAGAGTAATTACTAAATTACTCTAACAGTTATCATGCTAGTATTATCTTAGAGTTTTCATATTTGTTTTCATGCTAATGCTCTTAGATGTTAGTTTCATGCTTTCAATTGTTTAAATAATCTATAAGTCACATGTTAGGCTCTTAATTGGTAAAGAAATCATAGTTTCTTTATAAGACTTTCATATCATCCTTAATTTCATAAGTTTAGATTATCATTTTGGGAGAAGATTTGAGACTAGTTCTTCATACTAGCTCTTGAATCTTTCTTCTTGTTCTCATAATCTTGCATATTTGCATTGGGATCCATAGTATTTGTGTGTTTGAGAGAGCACACTCACATCTAATCTAAATAAGCAAATCAAATGAGTAGAATATGGTGCTTTGTTTACTCATTTTAGCTTAATCTGGTGCTATTTGGCATCCTTGTTGTTTGCTTGATCTCTTGCATGTTTACTTGATATGACTCATGTGCTAACCCACTAATGTTTGCATGTTTGAGCTTGCTCCCAATAGGTTGAAGGATTCCATATACACATTTCCAAATGCTACAAAATAGTGATTTTGAATATAGGACCGACCAAGCTTGGAAGAGGTCCCAAATGTTGTTTGGAAGGGGAGTGGAGAAATTCAGTTTGCTTAGCACATACATCCAACAACTTTGGGAAAATGGACATGTCATAAATAAATGATCAATTGTTTCATTGGGTCCATCACACAATAAACACTTAAATGGAGGAGCTATTCTGAATTTATCTAGTCTTTCACTAGTCAGAACTTTGTGCTTAATTGCAAGCCAGGCAAAACAACCCACTTTTGGTAAAACACTGTGGTTCCAGCAAAAAGAGTATGTTCGTGAGGGAGTCTTATTGGTTCCTATTTGTTGCAGGAGTTTATATCCCTCTTTAATAGAATAATTCCCATCTAGTGCTGGAGCCCAGATTAGTTTGTCCTCAAGTGTAGAAAGATAGACATTTCTATTGGATATAATATTTCTAAGTGTTTCTTTATCCCTGTCATTGATTGCTAAATCCTCTGGATCCTTCCAAATGACTTTGCCTAAAAATCTGCTCATTGCTGAGAATTAATTGAATACCACAATTCTGTTTTGAAGCCTCTTTGATCTCTGCAAAATTTGGAGAAGTGCACAGAGGAGGTTGTCCACTCCAGGAATCTCTCCAGAATTTAACACTACACCCATTATTAACTTCCCAAGTGACATACTTGACAACAATATTTCTTGAGGCAGACATGAAGTCCCAAATGACTAATCCTTTAGGAGTGTCTTGAATTGAAATAATTCATGATGGTTCATTGTTATCTAGGTATTTCTGTTGCATAATCTAACACCATTTGTTGAGAGGCTTTGAGTACATTTGCCAAATTAGTTTTCCACCAAAGGCCTCGTTATTTTTTTCCAAGTCATGCACCCCTGCACCTCCTAATGCTGGTATATGTGACATATCTTGTAAAGATATAAGAGGAATTTTATTTTCTTGCTTCATATTTGCAGTCCATAAAAAATTTCTAATTAGGGATTGTATCTTGTGCAGAATGGATGAAGGAGCTTTGAGGAATGATAAGTAGTAATTTGGAATTGCTGATAAAACTAACTTGATAAGGAGGATTCTACCTGAAAGCGATAGCCATCTGGCTTTCCATGCCAAAATTTTGCCCTTTATGTGTTCCAGGACCAAAGACCAATAGTTTGTTTTGTTTGAGCCTATAAATAAGGGGATGCCAAGGTACATGGATGGTAAAAAGTCTTCTGTGAATCCAAGAATCTGAACAATTCTATTTGATATTACTTTGTTAGTGTTAAACAAGTAGATCTTGGATTTTTGAGCATTAATACTTTGTCCCGACACTTCAGAGTATAATTGGAGAATATATTTTATTTGTCTAGCCTCATGCACATTTGAGGTACCAAACAACAGAGTGTCATCAGCAAACAATGAGTGTGTAATGGAGATATTAGTGCCAGTGATATGTTCCCCCTTCCAAGACCCAGCCAAATTTTTTTTCTTAATGATTCTACTGAAGGCCTCTACCATGATGATGAAGAGAACTGGAGAAATGGGGTCTCCTTTCCTCACTCCCTGTGTAGAGGAGAAAAATCCTGAAGGTTTACCATTAATGATTACAAAGAACCATGCCCCCAAAATGCATGCATAGATCCATTTACACCAACCCTTGGAGAAGCCCATTTTCTTCAAAACTTTGAATAAGAAGGCCCAACAAACTCTGTCATAGGCTTTCATCATATCTAGTTTAATAACAAAGTTGGATGAGTGATTTGTGTTAATTTAATGAAGAACCTCATGATCCACCAAAGCTCCCTCCATAGTTTCTCTCCCTAACATGAATCCTCATTGTTCAGATGAGATGATAGTTGGGATAAGATGCTGTAGTCTTAAATAAATAGCCTTCATAATGATCTTATAGGTAATGTTGCAGAGAGATATTGGTTGGTAATATGCAAATGTCTTTGGATCTTTAATTTTAGGGATGATATAAATATTGGTAGTATTGAAGTACTTGAGCATACACTTGTGTTTTTTGGATTCTTCCACAGCTGCTAATAAGTCCCAACAAACGACTTCCCAATAGCTCTGGAAAAAAAGGGCTGTAAACCCATTTGGTCCTGGTGCTCTATCCGGAGGAAAGGAGAAAACAACTTTCTGGAGCTCATGGATAGTAAAGGGGGCCATAAGCATGTCATTCTCAAGTGGGGACACCATTGATGGGATATCTTGGAGGATCTCATTCAGTTGCTCTTCCGAAGGAGAAGGGGCTGTATCTAGGGCTAACAGATTCTTGAAGAAATTAACCCCTTCATCTTGGATATCTTGGGCATTTGAGATAATATTTCCTAAAGTCACTCCTTTAATTTCAAAAATTGTCTTTGTTGCATTTCTTTGTATGGCTGAGGCATGGATTTTTTTTGTATTTTTATCCCCTTCATGTAGCCATAGTTCCCTGGATTTTTTCTTCCAATATTTCTCTTCTCTGTGACATAACTCATACCAATCCTGTTGAAGATCTTTTTGTTTGTGATTAGAGTCATTATTCAAACCATTTTGGATGATATGGCTATAAATGTCAGACAATTATTGTTTAACTTCCTCTTTTTGGTGGAATATATTCTTGAAGACCTGCTCATTCCACTATTTGATATTCTTCTTGATGTGTTTCAAATTCATTGCAAACTGATGCATTTTGGATCCATTAACAAATGGGGAACTGACCCACCATTGGTTCAAAAGAGGGAGAAAATGCAGGTGTCTAAGCCACATTCTTTCAAACTTGAAGGATGAATGATGCCTCTTATCATTATTGCCTGAATTCTTGATGACAAGTGAAATGGGAAAGTGATCAGAGCCAAGTAATGGAAAGATTTACGAATGAAATTGAACATTATGAAGTTTCCACTCTTGTGATATTAAGAACCTATCCAGTCTAACAACAATATGTGCAAAACCTGCTCTCTTGTTTGTCCATGTGAAAGAGCCTTGGGTGGGATGAATATCCATGAGATTGTTATTGTCAACAAAGTGAGAGAAGTCCTGGATAGTTTTGATGGGTTGAATAATGCCTCCTATCATTTCTGACTGATCCAGAATTGCATTGAAGTCTCCCCCAAGTATGACATTCTGCGTGGCTTGGCTCTGAATCATCCTAGTGAGAGCATCCCAAAGTCTCAATTTATCCAGTGTAGAAGAAGGACCATAAACATTGTTTAGGATAAAATTAGTATCAAACTCTGACATCTCAAGGAGCTACCAATTATGATCCTGCAGGAGCAGTTGACCTTGAATCTTCTGAGGGTTCAAAAGAATTTCTAGTCCTCCTGAAGCTCCCAAACCTTGGGAGTGCAAAGAAGCCCAAGTAGGCCATTTAGCTATTGTGTTTTCAAAATTGTGTTGGGAAAGTTTTGTTTCCTGCAACAAAATGATGTCTTCTTTCATAGAATCAATGGTCGATTTGATTCTACATCTTTTTTCAGAGGCATTGAGACCTCTAACATTCCATGAATTGATCTTCATTATTGACAAGGAGAACCTCGTGTTCTCCTTGTCACACATTTGGTAACAACAAAGTTGTCATCAAGGGTAGACTGGATACCTACAGTAATTTCCAGTTTGGTCTTTATGCCTTTAGGTTGACCTCTTGTCTTAGGGGTTTTTGGAGTTTGATTGCATTTTGAAGGTGATTGTTCAATTGATAGATACTGCTTATGGTCAAATAATGTCGCTTGATCATTAACCTCTGTACTATAAGTACCCTTACTCTGGTTGGGGGTGTCCAATTCAGCTTGTGAAAGCAACCTGTCCTTACCCAAACCATCTGCCATAACCTAAGCCTGCTGAATAATGCATTTTTTGACCACTAGATCAAATTCATAGGGTCCCTCCAAGAGTAAAGGGTTTAGATTATTTTGATCTTCATCTACAAACACTAATTTTTCTAGCAAATTTGAAGTGTTGATTTTCTCCTGAAGCTTATGTGCATCCATTGTATCATCAACAACATCCTGCGTATCAGGTACTATAACCTGTAGGTTGTTTGGGTCATGGCACTCTTGGAGCCCCAATTGTAGTGATGACAGTTTATTAATTGCATCATGTTCCTCTAGAGTTACTCCATTAGCCCCTGTTTTGTCAAATATCAGATTGGACACTAATTGTGCAATGATTTGGTCCATGTGTTGCCTAATCTAATAGTTTTGTTGAAGGCTTTCAGTATGTAAGTTTTTAGGCTGCCATTCAGAATGAGGGGCATTCACACTCAAAGGGGCCAACATATTGTATTTCTCTAGACCCTCAATATAGAGAGTAGGCTGAGACTCTCTCCCTTGCAAGCAAATTGACAGTTGAAAAAAGAAATTCCAAAGTAGAACAGAGAACCTTGCTGCTGAAATCTGTGCGTTGGAGAAGGAAGTATTGCCGGAGCATCCTTTAGCCTTTGTTTTTGGTTTGGATTGAAGGTGGAAAGGATGTATAGCTTGAAAATTGTGAAGGGTACATTCCAAAGGATCAAAAGTATGATCTGAGCATACTCTGATTTAAGGTGGGTAGTCCTTTTGAAAATTTGAGGGAAATGTCCAAGTTTACTTTGGTATTTGTGAACAAGCACTGGTTGTTGGATGAAGATCTATTGTACCCACTCTCCCCATTTAGATTTTATATCAATTTTATTAATAAAATCTTTATGACCATCAATTAAAATACAGACGCGAGCCTCTCAATTAGGGGATTCAAAAGGAATGAGGTCATGCATAATGAAGATACCCACAATGTTCACAATCAATTCAACAGTCTCGAGATCTCTATACTCTAGTGGAAGCAAGGGGAAAGATATCCAGTGGGGAAAGAAGAAAGAAAGTGAAGGATCAAGTTTAAAGTTAGGAATCCACACCATAATAAAGAGGCCTGATCCTTTACAAAACCAGCTCTTATGCTTATGAGCCAAATCTCTATCAGCTTTGGAATGAAAGATGAGCAATTTTTTTTTATGAAGGATCCAAGTAGAAAATATCTTTTAAGCCCGACAGTGTTTGCATAGCCCATTCTTGGATAACAAAAAATGATAAATTGTTTGAAGAAAGCTTACCTATGAGAGCCGAATGTCGAAGTGTGCAAATGTGTTCCTGCAACATCTTATCAGGGAGAGTGATTGAAGCCATATTGGAGACCAGATTGGCATTAACATGAGACTCTTTCTTTTTCCAGACTCGATTGGGTTTATTTGGAATGAAGGGGGCTCGAGAAGAGCAATCTCCCATAGGGCGTGGGGGAAAGTGTCCTTTAAACCAATCATGCTTGCTCTTACTGGGTTTGTCATGTCCGTGTTTTGGTGATATAGGGGGAGTGCCTTCGCAAATATCAAAGATCGGCTTCTTCTCTCTGAGGAGTTTCCTAGTCCTGTACCGATGCCCTTTTTTTCCTGTGGGGAAAAATTTTTGATTTTGAATTTGAGGCATCTCCATTTCCCGCTCAATTTTATTTTCAATCTTTTGGCCTGGTTTACCCGAGATTGGGGGTGGAAGGCCTACATCATTGCCTTGTTTCAAGGTTTCCCCAGTCTTATATGTGTGAAAACCCTCATGAGGCTTGTGGTTCTAGAAATGGAAATGAGGGTTTACAAAAAATGGTTTTACCGGTTGAACAATGGCTTTTCCATGAAAAATAGAGCCAACATGATTACCTGAAACATTTTTCTCTGCAAATGGTACTCTGGAGAAGCCAGTGTTATGTACATATTTATTCCTAGCGGGCTGAACAACATGCATACCTCAAAAGATATTCTTAAACACATTAGAAAGGTTTGCCTTCTGATCATGTCGCCAGGTATGGTTATGGGGGTGTTGGAAATGCATGTACTCACCTTGTTGATGTTGATGTTGCTACTGGGTCATCTATTTTTCACGTTGTTGCTGCTGTGTAGAGGGTCGTGAACGTCTCTCCATTTTTTTAAAATCAGCAACATGGAAATGTTACTGAGCATTAGGATGCACCAACCGAGAATCAGGAAGATGTTGCAACTAGAGATCATAATCATACACCAACTACTAGAGAACACAATGAAGAATAAACAATTGAACCTGTACTTGGAAAATATGTAAGAAGACATCATCCACAAAATTAGATTATTGGAGACAAGACAGCTGGCATGATGACATGAATTAAGTTGAATGATAACACATGTTTGATTTGTGAATTTGAACCTAAAACTGTTAGAGATGCACTTGCAAATGATGAATGGATTAAGGAAATGAATGAAGAAATTGAGCAGATACAGAAGAACAAAACATGAACATTGGTACCGAGACCGAGTGATAAGAATGTAATTGGAACCAAATGGATATTCAGAAATAAATTGAATGAGAATGGAGATGTTACACAAAATAAGGCAAGAATAGTATGCAAAGGGTATGCACAAGAAGAATGTATTAACTATGGAGAAACTATTACACCCATTGCTAGACTTGAAGGAGTTAGAATATTTCTTTCTTATGCTACTTAAAAAGGATTTAAAGTATATCAGATGGATGTTAAATCTGCGTTTCTAAATGAAATACTGGAAGAAGAGGTTTACATTGAACAACCTAAAGGTTTTGTTGATCCTAATCAGACAAACATGGTATGTAAGTTTCACAAAGCTTTGTATGGACTGAAACAAGAACCGAGAGCATGGTATGAAAGACTACACTCCTATCTTATTAGTATTGGGTTTTTTAGAACAAGTGATAACACCAACTTGTACTTGAAAGGAGGAATTGATGATAAGATTCTAATTGCTGAAATTTTTGTTGATGATATTATTTTTGGAGGAAATGATAACTTATGCAAATCATTCGCTGATGAAATGAGAAAAGAATTTGAAATGTCAATGTTTGGAGAGATCAAATTTTTTCTTGGACTGTAAATTTTACAATAGGATGAAGGAATATACATTACTCAATAAAAGTACATCAAGGAAGTACTGAAGATATTTAGAATGGAAGATTCAAAACCAGTCGGTACACCTTTGCTCACAGGATGCATATCTCAGTCAATTGCAAAACCAGAATATGTTGTTGCTGCTGCAAAGTGTTCGAACATTGCATGGATAAAACAACTTTTGAAAGGAATGAATTAAGAGATCACTCACCCAGTGATGATTTATTGTGATAATAGTAGTGAAATTAAAATTTATAAAAACCATGTGATGCATGAAAAACAAAGCATATATCTACAAAGTATCACTACTTGAGGGAACAAGTACAAGAAAAACAAGTGACATTGGAATATGCACAATCAAAAGAAGAACTAGCTGATATATTCACTAAACCCTTACCAAAGGATACATTTGAGTACTTGAGGAATAGACTAGGGGTCCGTCCCTTGTCTATCGGTCACTAAGCTGACTAGGAGGTTGCATCAACCTACATTTTATCAGAATATCAATTATGTTGATGAAAACTGTGAACTGGACCAACATTGCATATAATTATATTCAAGGTACATGATTGGAACTGAAAAATAGAGATATTTTTGGCTACTGAAGAGCTATATATTTTCTTTTTGGCATTGCTGTCAAAGGGAGAGAAGATTCAATGAAATATCTATCCACTACAAGGGAGAAAAGGAGAAAAGAGAAATGGAGAGAAATTATATATCTATCCATTAAAGGGAGAGAGAAGATTCTACAGATAATGGTAGAGAATAACAATGACATATCTATCTACAGAGAGAGAGAGAGAAGATTCAAATATATAGGGAGAGTATGCATGGTGAGTTTTAATGCTGTGTAGTGATTAAACATATTATATGAACAAGCTAGGGAGAGCTACATCATTTTTCATATAGTTGTAGAACTGATTTTTGGTATTCTATGGCACTTTCATATTGCATATTACATATTGTGTTGCCATGAATACCAAAGGGAGAGATTGATGAACTGAAACTGATTGTATGTTTGAATTCAGTGAGTTGATGATCAACCAAGTTACTAATGTGATGATAGACATTAATCAGTTAATGTATTGTCATTGATGTCAACTTTCTTTGATTATCATCATGGTTATAAACATCTATTATAGATTGAAGATCTGGAATAAACAAAGTTTATGCGGTCGGTAATTGAAAAATTATGTATACACCTATTCAGAATAGTGGACACCGAGAAAACACAATGTATACCGACTTTAGTGTTAACCGAGATAGGTATCACCGACGCATCACAATATTGACCGAGTAAATAAACTGAAGGCTGACTAAATGATGAGCTGGAAAATTGTTTATGATTTTGAGGTAATTGATAAGGTTTGTTATGTTGATCAAACAACTATGAAATTTCAAGATGAACGGACAAAGGACATTGCAATGTGTTTTTGACACAACTGCTGAGGAAGGTTGAAGTGGAAAAATCAATGATGGAGATTAAGAGGCAAAATATAAGGATGGAGATTAAATGGTTTATGATGTCTATATAAGAGACAAGAGATTCATTATGAATAAGATGCGCACACATGCATGTTGCTGAAGAGATTAACTTCATGCATGACTGATCAAACTAGTTGAAGACAGAACCAGGAATTTCTATAGACATCACCGAGCGACAGAGAAAGAGAATTTATCAAGAAGAATAGATTATGAAGAATTAGAGGCAATGAAGTGAATATTGATTAGAGGTATTGTTGTTCTTAGCATAGATTTGAAAATCTGCAAATAGAGTTGTATTTGAGACAGATCATTACTATATCAGTTTAACCATTGTTACAGATAAATCTCTTAACTGAGTGGGACTTAACAATATTTTTCTGATGACATTCAATGAATTTTGATTGTTTTCTTGTTGACCCCATAATGAATGATTGGTCAAGGGAGAAATGTTAGTGATAAATCCTCTAACCAGGTCACACCTAACATTGTGCATTATAACCTTTAACAGGGTTGGCTCTTAACCGAGCTCACTTCAGAAGAGTGAATTATTTTGGGTTACCGTTCCCAGGTGTTTTTTCCCTTAGCAGGGTTTCCATGTTAAAAGTCTATGTGTTAATGTGTATGGATGTGTTGGATTGTTATTTTTCTTTACACATTACTTTATTTGAATTGATTGATAATCATAGTATTTTTTTTACTACTACTCAGTATATGAGTTTGAGATCACATTTTATATTTCCCAGAGTTGGTTTATATGTTTGAAATTGTTGTTATATATATCTGGGAGTATTTGGGACTATAGGATAACTGGAACTAACTGATTCACCCCCCCTTCAGTTATCTAACAAAAAAGAGCTATGCTGAAGAATATTTATTTGAAAGGGAACCTGATTGAACCCTCAAATATGGACGACATTACTTTCTTTGAAAATTGGAAGATTAAAGGAAATATGAAAAAGTGTCAGAAAGATTCCATGAGAAATGAAGCTAGATGGGATTTACCTCCTAGTGGGTGGATGAAGGTAACTTCATTGGAGCTTCAAAAGGTAACCCGAGGGTAGCTGGATTTCGGATGGTGATAAGAGATGAATATGGTGTTTGCAAAGGTGTGATTGATTTACCTCTTGGTAATCAAACTAATCATGTTGTTGAGGCTAATGCAGATTTTTATGGCTTAGTTCTGGCTAAGGAGAAGGGTTGTAAGAAAATTTGGCTTAAAGGGGAATCTTTAAATATTATAAGATGTTTAAATAACGATTTTAATCCCTCATGGACCATTTATAATGTTATGCATAAAGAAAAAAAAATAATAAGCTCCTTTGAGGAAAGCGTTATCACACATAACTTTAGAGAAACTAATGCACTTTCTGAATCGATAGCTAACATGACTTGCAAGTTGGAGATGATGATGAGAATGGGATTATGGGGATGATCTTTAGTTTGTGGAAAAATCATCAATAGATAGTGTCTGTTTACGGAGCAGGAATAAAGTGTTTTAAATGGTGTTTTTAATGAAGAGTATTGATTACAAGGTGAGGTTTCATCATTTCTTTGTTAGGGTGAAGTACAATTATGTGATGACCCTCCTGATTTGGCATAGATTCTAGGTTATGTTTGTGAAGCATAGTGAAGCTAATCTTACTCAGAATGAAATTTGTGGTTTTAACAGAGAAATGGTGAAAGTTAAGCAGAGAGAAGATATGGGAGGAAGTAAGAAGAGATTTGAACCCGTGAATTGTGAAGAGTGGAAACATCCTAAAAGAGGTGGTATGGCAGGATTTATGGAGAGATTGCATGGCAGAAACCCTTCTGTCTCTAAGCAGTTCTTCAAAACATGGAAGAATGGAAAAGTGTTGGTTGGTAATCAACTAATGAAGGTTACAAAGGACATTATAGAATAAGCTTCTGGCATGAGCATGGAAGGGTTAAAATTTTACAGAGATAGAAGTATCTATGACAAAGCCTCTGAGAAATTTCCTGATATAGAGGAGAAAAAGATGAGTTTGGTGAAGGAGGACACTTCCTATCACAACCCTAAGCACATCTCTCAGCTATGGAGGTATGTGTTATATGCTGTTATCATTTATATCACACTTGATGGTAGATTTACCAAAGATTATGGGCACCACTTTATGATGTTAAATCATTTTAGACATAATATGAAAGTTATCCTGACTTTTTATTTGTTGAGCTCACTAGATTTTACTATTAAAAGTCTTCAAAAGGACCCCAAAGGGGACCATGCCTCACACCAGGGCCTTATGCTTTTGGTGTATGACCTTCTCAAAACAAAAAATGGAAAAACCATTCCTAAAGGGTAAATCTAGGGATGATGATGAGATAGGAGGAGATGAAGAAGATAAGATGTATGAAGAGGAAATGAAAGATGATAAGGAGGAGACTTTTGGGAATTTTACCTCAAAGAAGGGAAATTTAAAAGGATCTTCTTCAAAGAAAAATCCAAAGAAGGTTGTTGTGGAAGAGTCTGAAATAGAAGAGGAAGACTATGAGGAGGAAAAGGGGAAGGACGGTAAAAACAGGAAAAAGGTGAGCTCAGTGACCGCAAAAACAAGAATAAAAGGTTTAAAAGAACCAGTAAAAGAAGTTTTGTTCTTTCCTTTGAGGATGACAAGGTTTTGGAACAGGAGAAGAGTACTGGGGAAAATAATGGGGAGGAGATAAGGGAATAAGGTAAGATGGAAGGCGATATTGGCAATCTAGGTGAGGGCCAAATTTCTCCATAGAAGGAGGAAAATTTGCATAATGTTAACCAGGTTGTGGATAAGAGTGCGGAGGGTATTGAAAAAGTTATTACACCAAGACCAAGGTTACCCCAAATATAACAAATGAGGAAATTGATAAGGAGAGAAGAGGGGTTAATGATATGACTAAAGACAAGAAATGCCTGGTAGATTTTACTTGCATGATGGGAAATTTGATGGATGATGTGGGTGAAATTAAAAAGAAAATACGTGTGATGGGATGCGAGGTTAACCTCATCAAGGAGATTAATTTTATGGATAAACCAATTGCTGTGTGCATTGATGAAATGAAGGATGTGGTTGGTAGGGTAGATGCTTATGTTGAAATGGTTCAGAAGGTCTGTGAGATGGAAAAAATATTGAAAGAGAAAGAGGACAAGGCTATGGATGGGGATTTCAAGGGAAAACTTCAAATGATGCAAAACAGAGTGGATAAAATGGAATAAAGGATGCATAAAATTGGGGAGAAAAGCCTTTTTAGTCTCAAAGCATACACAAAACATTCTTAGTTCTTGGTGGGCAAGATGGAGAATGAAATGGGTAAAAAAGAGGGAAAGGATTTGAAGGACACTATGAGACTGGGAAAGCGTACACATGCTAGCACAAGGAAGAATGGAACCAAAGATGATACGAAGCTGGAAGAGATCAAGAACTCTACTGATCAGATGCCTATTAGGGTGATCCAGTATGAAGACTTAATGAAAAGTATCTAGCTGTCTTTTTTCTTGCTAACGTGTCTTTTTGCTGTCCTATTTTGGGTATAGCCTGCTATTTTGGTTGTTTATGTTTGTTTTCAAGATTTAGTTTTTGGGTGCTATGACCCATTTCCTACTAAACTTTTATACTATATTTTAACTCTTTGTAATGGTTTTGAGTCCTTGTAAAACTTATTTTTAGTTAATCAAAACAATACACATTGTTATATGTGAGTCTGTGACCCTGTTAGGGGATTTACCTAAGACCCATTAAGATCTTCACCCTGTTAGGAGTGGCCTGGTTAGAGGGATTTGAACACTCTTTTAGAATGTCACATTTCTCAAGGATTTTATAATAAGACTTTTTACGTCTGCTCAGTTAAGAGATTTCTCTGTTACAAATGAAAATAAGAAACAATGTATACAATGATCTATAAAATTGTAACTACCTCTTTCTTGATTAGACCCCTTATGTGTTCTCTGACTATTGGAATCAATACTTCATCTATCTCTGCTCTAGACTCATATTTTAACTTCTTTGCTCTTCACTGCATCACTCAATAGCATTTTGACACTTCAACTTGCCAACTCTTTGTTATTCAAATTCATCCTTTAAATAAACTTTGTTTTTGTCTCTTAAATTCCTTGATTAGGTTTCCCTTCAATCACGCGCAGCCATTAGATAAATTTTTTGAATCGATTCAGTGAACTTGAAACTTGGTTAACCGCTTCAGTATCACCTTGGAACTTGCACTTTTCTTGGAAGTTAAACCTTCACTTTTTCTACTTAATTTATACCATAGATATCTTCCTTAAGTTTTCCCGTGAGTAGATCTTGTAACTAACTTCTTCTTCATTCTTGGAATCTTCTAGATCACTTTGGCTTGCCATTAAATGCATTCTTATCCTTGTTTCTATCATCTGCTCTACTCGATAGCTAACTCTCAATTTGGTGACTGACATGCACTGCTTGGTGCTTCAATGTCTTGATGTCTTTCCTGACTTACATAACCATTTACCAAAAAAATTCTTTATGCTTTGTAACTTAACTCTTTAGTCTTACTGACTTGCCCAATCTGCTTTATCGACTTGATAAAGTAGAAAATAATGATCTCAAGATGAACTTATCATTGTCTAATCTTTAGCTATTGCCAAATTAAATCAACTCTGAAAGATATGGAAATTCAATATGAATCAAAAATCAATTGCTTGACATCAATGGAAAAGTAACAACTGATATAATCCTTTCTACAATCTTGTATACCTCTGATCTGGGCCTTCATCATCATCTCCATCAGTCAAGTAATAATCTCCCTCTTTGGCATTGGAGGCAACACTATCAATTGATGATGGCATACTCTAACATCTCTATTCTATCTTTACTCCCTATGAGCTGTTTGATCTTGTTCTCCCTCCATGTTCATTCTCTTGTAACATCTTTATGCATATTCTCTCTCTTTCTATTCTTTCAATCAGTCATTCTCCCTCTTTCTCTGCATTCATCAATTATTCATTCTCCCTCTTTGAAAACAATGCCAAAGGTTCATACTCCTGAAAATGTGTTCAGGTGGTGGATCATACCTTGCATGTACTGATAACTCATTGTATACATAATTTCTTTTCACAACTTCAGACAACACCTAAAGTGTGAAAACTAGCATCAACTCACAACATAGATATTTTATTGAGTCTTAGAATTGATGTAGCATGCATCATGCTCTAGTGAATGTTGGATAGGGGTAGGACCCCTAATTTACCTTAGAGATACTCAAAAGCATCCTTTGGTAGTGGTTTTGTGAATATATATGCTAATTTCTCCTTTGAATTCACATACTCCAACATCACGTGATTGTCTTGAACTTGCTTTCTCAAGTAATGATAGTTGATACAAATGCGTTTGGTATTAGAATGCATCACCAGATTCATTAATATAAAATAGTATCTGGATCAGTAATATCCTCTTGCATACCTTCAAATAGTTGTTGGATCCATATAATGTTTGCACAATTCATAGTTGTAGCAACATATTCAGCCTCGATAGTAGACAATGATATACAAATTTTTTTCTTACTCAACCATGTTAGTAATCTTTTTCCTAAAAAGAAAGCTCCTCCAATTCTAGTTTTTCTATCATCAATATTTACATCCCAATCAACATTAGTGTAGACCTTCAATTCAAAAGTTCCTCCTTTCTTGTATACTAGACCAAATTCCTAGGTCCCTTTTAGATATCTAAATATCCTTTTAATTTCATACATGTGTGATTTCTTTGGATCAACAAAAAATATTGCAACAATACCAAATGCATGATCTATATCAGGTTTTCTATGTACAACAAATTGTATCTTACCAATAATTGATTGGTAGAGTGTCTCATTCACTTCCTTTGACTCGTCTTCCTTTGATAACTTGCAACTAGTAACCATCGGTGTTCCAACTGGTCTTGAGTCTTCCATCCCAAAAGTCTTTAGGATCTCCTTGATGTACTTTGATTTAGTAATATAGATCCAATCCTTGAATTTTTGAATCTGTATTCCAAGAAATAATTTTATCTACCCTATCATGGAAATCTCAAATTCCTTCCTCATATCTTCAGCAAAAGGTCTGCGTAATGTGTTATTGCCTCCAAAAATAACATCATCAACAAATATCTCAGCAATCAAAATCTTATTATTGCTATCATGTTTCAGATACACATTACTATTGTCACTTGTTCTTGGAAATCCAATCTTGATTAGATATGCATGTAATCTTTCATACCAAGCTCAGGTTGCTTGTTTCAAACCATACACTGCATTGTACCATTTGCATACCATGTCCTTGTTAGTATTCTCAGAAAATCCTTCAGGCTATTCTATATAAACTTCTTCTTCAAGAATACCATTAAGAAATGCATACTTGACATCCATTTGATAGACTTTAAATCCTTTGTAAGCTGCATATGCTAGTAGAATCCTAACTCCTTCTAATCTAGCAATAGGTACAAAATTTTTACCATATTCAATTCCTTCTTCTTGTGCATACCCCTTGCAAACTAGTCTTGCTTTGTTTCTGATTACATCTCCATGCTCATTAAATTTATTTCTAAAAATCCACTTTATACCAATAACATTTTTATCTTTAGGTCTCGGTACTAAAGTCCATGTGTTATTCTTTACAATATGATCTATCTCTTCTTTCATAGCTTTAACCCAGTCCCAATTCTCCAATGCATCCTTTACTCTTCTTGGTTCTAATTCAGAAATTAAGCACGTATTGTCTCTTACCTTTCTTCTTGTCACAATTCTAGCATTCTTGTCTCTAATTATATTTCTAGGTGAGTGGTGTCTCCTCACATACTTGGCTAGAACAAGCTCGATAGTCGGTGGAATTTCATTTCCATCATTCGGTTGTAGTTCTCTCTATTTAGCTTCCTCCTTAGTTTGTGCTTTTGGTAAGGTATCAGGAACATCTGGTTGAATATATACAAATCTTTGATAGTCCTCAGGTTCCTTCTTGCTATCCTCATCATTTCTCTCTACAAATTCATCAATTTTTACATTTGCACTTTTCACAATTTTGTTAGTAGATTTGTTCATACATTTGTAAGCTTTTCTCTTTGTAGAATATCCTAAGAATATTCCTTCATCTCCTTTAGAATCAAAACTACCATCTCTACCATCTTTAAGAATATAGCATCTACTTCCAAATACTTTGAAATAACTTACATATTGTTTATGATCATACCAAATCTCATATGGAGTCTTGTTTGTACCTTTCTTCAATTGTACTCAGTTAAGTGTATAAGCAGCAGTGCTAACAAATTCTCTCCAATAAGTTTGAGAAATACCCTTCTTAATCATTAGTGTTCTCGCACAGTCCACAATGGATATGTTTATCCTTTCAGCTATACCGTTCTCCTGTGGTGTCCTCGGTGCAGACATTTGTCTCTTTATTCCATGTTCATTGCAGAAGAGTGTAAACTCATTAGAAGTAAACTCTCCTCCTCTGTCAGATCTCAAACACTTCATTTTTCTTCTAGTTTCCTTTTCAACTCTTACCTTGTACCACTTAAACATTTGAAAAGCTTCATATTTTTATTTTTAAAAACATGACAGACATCATTCTGGAATAATCATTAACAAACAAAATGAAATATCTATCACCATAGTAGCTCTGTGTTCTCATCATCCCACATAGGCTAGTGTGCACTAAGTCTAAAATTTCTTGTGTAACATAAGACTTACTTGTAAAACTTGACTTAGTCATTTTTCTAACTTGACATCCCTTGCACATGAAATTATCAGGTTTCTCCAATCTTGGTAGACCTCTTACTCTATTATTTTTTCTCACTTTAATTAGATTGTCAAAGTTCACATGACATGACCTCTTGTGCCATAACCATGCATCTTCAACTTTAACATATAAACAAATCTTAGTAGATGAATCAATGTAAAATAGGTTACCTTTATTTTGTTCTCTAGTGGAAATCAGACTTCCTTTCTGATCAAATACTTTTACATTTCAATTCTGAAATTCTAATCAATGTCATGTATTTTTTAGTTGTGCCACACTCAACAGATTATAGTTTAGTCCTTAAACCCAATATATATCATCACATCTAGTATTATTCAACAAAATTATGAAACCTTTACCTTTCACAGGATATCGGGCATCATTACCGAATCTAACATATCTCCCATCATGTTCTTACATATTAGTGAACTTAAATGTGTTACCAGTCATATTGATTGAACACCCATTATCTATAATCTAGGTATCATTCTTGCTTACATGTGATATTAGGGATTTTTCTTCTTGCTTTTCTTCATCAGAATTATCCTTGATGACAACATATACAACTTCTTCTCCGTCATCATCATCTATGTCATCATCAGTTAGTGCTTCGCTAGTAATATGACATGACTTCTTACCTTTGTTTTTGAAATCTCAAAATATTCTGAATCTATTTTCTCGTTTGTTGAAATCTCAGTTGTCTTATTCTCACTAGTGTCATTTTTAGGGCATCTAGAAGCAATATGTCAAATCTTGTTACATTTAAAACATTTCAAAGGTAGCTTACCTCGATACTTTCCTTTATGTCTATGTAGTTTTCTAGCTAGTAGAGGTTCAAACTCTTTTTGATTTGCTTCATCTTCAAAAGATAGTTCTTCTAACTCACTCTTGCAACTATAGGATATTTCACTAGCACTACTTGCATAACCATCACTAGGTTTAGACTCCCTAGAACTTACAGTCTTCAAAGATGAGTTAAATGCAGACTTAATCCTAGCAGTTGCAGGTAAACTATTATCAAAATTATTGAGCTCAAAAGCAATAAACTTACCAATAGTAGCATACAGTGAAACAATCATCTGAGGAATGGATCTCAGTTCTTGTATTGAAGATACTCAGATGACATACATAGGTAACAATGTCCTTAACAATTTTCTTGTCACATCTTCTTTAGTTATCTTTGCTCCAACACCTCTAATAATATTCATAGTTTCCTTCAGTCTTGCACTGTATAGTCTAAAATTTTCACCTTCTTTCATTTTCATAGCATCAAATTTTCCTCTTAAGCTTTCAAATTTTGCCTTCTAAACATACTGATCTCCACCATTTACCAATTCAATCTTATCCCACAATTTCTTTGCTAGATCACATCCTTTAAGGTCATTGAACTCCAGATTGGTGAGAGTAGATGATATCTCAATCATAACTTGTGTGTGATCTTGTCTTTCTCTTATATGCTCAAGTGTCAAAGGTCCAAATGGCGGTGGTGAACACTCATTGTCAAGATAGTATAGTGCATACTCTCCAATCCAAGATAAGTGCAACCTCATTCTATTTTTCCATGTAGAGAAGTTATCCTTATTCAACATTGGTGCCTCCCTCTTATACGTATTCAAATATTTAACTCCAGTCTTTTAAACTTGTGTCTTAGAGTACTCATCTTTGATACCAATTGTTGGATTACTGGGAGGGGGGTGAATCTGATGCAGGAGCATCCCAGGGTAGTTGGCTATCCTGAATGTTTGGGAGATTTGATGGAGTTGTGTGGACTTATTTTCATGTGTGAGGGATTTGGTAGAGTTTTGTGGACCTACTTGGGTCTTGGGTAATTGGTTTTGATGTATTTAATGGAACTTGGCATGGTC
>MU228150.1:803135-814144 GCA_018584345.1 Thuja plicata | reverse complement strand
GATCCATCTCTGGATAAATTTCATAAGAGAGTTCGAGAGATCTTGAAACCGTGGAGCTGGAGTCTACCGATCAGGAAGCGAGTTGTCTGGCCGGTTAGAAGACTTGTTCGAGAGAGAAGAGGGCATAACAAGGTTGAGATGGAAGTTGGTTTTTTTGATCAGTGTGTGGAGCCTGATATGGAACCTATAGAGAAACTTGTGGTTGTTGCTGAGGAGCTTCCTAACTATGTTGATGTTGTGGTTGAGATTGGTTTTCATGATCAGTTGGTTGAGTCTGACATGGAAATTATGGAGCACTTGGTCATGGATAATCAGGTTGCTAAGGGTGATGATCCACATGTTGGTGATATGGATGTTACTGGTGTGGATTCACTAGTTGTTGATGTGGTTGAGGATCTACATGATACTGCGGATCTGTATGCTCCTGATGTGGACCTGGTGGTGGTTGGCATGGTTGAGGATTTACATGTTTCTCCTATTGTGGATTTAAGCTTATATGTTGCTGATGTGGATTTCATGTTCAATGACATTGATGGTTTTGATAAGTTACAGAGGTTATTGGTGAGGTACTATGTTCAGTTTGTTCCTGCGAGTGAGCATGTTGATTGGATGGTTGAGATTCTAGTGGTTGACAGATGGATGCAGATCTGGATGATTTACATGTTGTTTCTATTGTCCTTGTTGGAGTGGAAGCCTTTGGTGAAGATGAATATGGTTATGGATATTTCATCTGGCGTCAAAGTATGAGGCATACTTCTTTTCGCACCTGGGGAGTCTGATGCAGGAGCATCCCAGGGTAGTTGGCTATCTTGCATGTTTGGGAGATTTGATGGAGTTATGTGGACTTATTTTCATGTGTGAGGGATTTGGTAGAGTTTTGTGTACCTACTTGGGTCTTGGGTAATTGGTTTTGATGTATTTAATGGAACTTGGCATGGTCTTGGTTGCTCAGCATGGACTGGGAGGAGCTCGGCCTTGCTTAGGAATTTGGTGCCTATTACAAGCCATATAAGTAATTTTTCACAAAGAGTTAGAGGATAAAAATTTTAGGGATTGAAGAGGGCCTATATTTCTACCTACGATTGGAAGCACGAGTCCTAATTCATTCGGAGCTAGGAGATATCGTGATTTTACTAAGACATCTATTTTGGGCATTTAATTGTTGTTGTTGGCCGACTTGTGGCATTTAATTTCGGTATTTGTATTTAATTTATGTTCAGGGCCGACCTATGGCTTAGATTGGTATAAGTAGGGGTTGTGGGGGAAGTCTTTAGTCATTCATTCATCCATCCTAGAGAAGAGGAAGAGGAAGAGAAGCGCATTTTGAGAAAAGCTAGTGGCTGCGGCTTGGGAAACAAGGGGATTGCTTGGTGGGCTTGCGAGCACAAGTTTAGATCCTCTTTGGGGGTTCCTACCAGTGTGTGGATCTGGGCTAGCTAGAGTTTAGTTTGGATCTTATGAGATATTATAGAGTTCCTATTGTAATTGCATTGTATTTGGCCGTAACCCGGAAGGTCTTACAGCCGGGCATGTTGGATGAAAATATGATGATTCTATTATGAGTATTTGCATTGTGTGGATATAAATCTCTGTATTGTTATTATCTTCTATTTTGTGGATATTTACTGGGGCTAGGACATCTCCATTGGGGATTCTCCTGCCTTGCACTACATCAGAATCAAAAAACTATGACACTTTAAACTTTAAAGCTTAACTCAAACAATAACAACAAGAAAATCACCAAATAATTTCAATAACTCAAACAGTAACTTGCATAAACAGTAAATATCATTCACATGAAACATTTAACACTTTTAACACTAGATTTAACAAGGAAACCCAATTTGGGAAAAAATTCTATGGGAATTGTCACCCACAAATAAAAATACTCTTTTGAAGTATGCTTAGTTAAAAGCCAATCATGTTAAAGATTACAATACACATTGTTATATGTGACCCTGTTATTTGATTTTCCTAAGACCCGTTAAGATCTTCACCCTATTAGGAGTGGCCTAGTTAGAGGGCTTTGAACACTCTTTTAGAATGTCACCTTTCTCAAGGATTTTACAATAAGACTTGTTAAGTCCACTCGGTTAAGAGATTTCTCTGTTATAAATGCAAATAAGAAACAATATATAAAATGATCTGTAACACTACAACTACCTCTTTCTCGATCAGATCCCTTATGCACTCTATGACTACTGGCATCAATACTTCATCTATCTTTTCTCTAGACTAAGATTTTCACCTCTTTTCTCTTCACTGCATCACTTGATAACACTTTAACACTTCAACTTTCTAACTCTTTGTTATTTGAATTCATCCTTTAAATATAATATGTTTTTCCCTCTTAATCTCTTTTATTAGGTTTTCCTTCAATCACGCTCAGCCCTTAGATCAACTTTTTGAATTGATTTAGTGAACTTGATACTCAGTTAACCACTTTGGTATCACCTATGAACTTGCACTTTTCTTGGAAGGAAAACCTTCACTTTTTATGCTTAAACTATACCATAGATATCTTCCTTGAATTTTCCCATGTGTAGATCTTGTAACTAACTTCTTCTTCATTCTTGGAATCTTCTAGATCACTTTGGCTTGCCATTAAATGTGTTCTTATCCTTGTCTCTATCATCTGTTCTACTCGACAACTAACTCTCAGTTCGGTGACTGACATGCACTGCTCGGTGCTTCAATGTCTTGGTGTATTTACCGACTTACATAACCTTTTACTGACATAATTATTTCATCTTGGTAACTTAAATATTTAGTCTTACCAACTTTCTCAATCTGCATTACCAACTTGATTTAGTATAAACCAATTGTCTCAAGATGAACTTATCATTGTCTGATCTTTATCTATTGCCCAATTAAACCAACTCTAAAATATATGGCAATTCAATATGAACAAGAACTCAATTGCTTGTTATCAATGAAAAATAATAAATTATCTAATCCTTTCCACAATCTTGTATACCTTTGATCTTGGTCTTCATCATCATCTCCATTATTTGAGTAACACTAGTTAAGTCCAAAAGACCCAATAAACTATTAACTAATTTAAAACTCTATAGGGTTTAACATTGCTGATTTTTGAGTATCTTTATGAGCTTAAAAATAAAAAAATTCATACATTCCATGTGGACCAAAGAGTATGCATTGTAAAATTGCATGAATTATCAATCATCAATTGTATAGCTTTCAATAGAAAATATTCTAATGTCAACATCATCTTATTTCACCCCGTTATTGAATTTGTATGTGGGGTAAATAGGGTAACATTATTTACTAGTAATGTGTACAAAGGGTACAATATATTTATTGTAATAAGGTTGCATAAGATCTATCCTATATCCATGAGGGATCTTAGTCCCTAGTCATTATAGGGGTAAGGGCTTAGAGCCTAATGGTTGTACCTCTGAATTTCCACCCACCAACCAGATTCATTCGATTATGGGAAGATTTGCCTAAGCACTATCTCTCTAGCCATATCCATTGATGGTTCAATTGGTTTTAACCACCTAAGCATCATCAACATAATGCTAATGTTTCATTTTTCTTCCCTAGAAAGGAGGTATTTTTTTAATGGACCATAGATTTTATATATTTTGTCATATTTTCATGTTCTTAGGCAAGTTTTTATTAATATTTATCATCTTGAACATAAATACAAGAAATCCACATTTTTTTGAGAGGAATATAATTTATCAAGCTAAAAATATTATGGATGATGAGAAAACACAAACATCTTCTCACCTTGGTCCAACCATCTTTATTAAGATGTTTTTTTCTTGTTGATGAGAAAGTGACAAGCTCCTACAATTCTTAATTTTTTAATGGTGGGCTTGCATCATATTTCAAATGAATAGTATCCCATTATGAACAAAATATATCAACACATCATCTACAAAGGAAAAATATAGAGCCTTCATGAACAAGGAATCCCATAGCCTATACCATTTTATAAAAACCATATTCATTGATACAATTCTAGTACTTGTGGCATCTTACTTTCTTCTTTGAAATGTTCTTTCTTATTTTCATTGTAACGTCATTTTAAAGAGGGGAAAATGTGGACATCTAAAATATTAATATTTTGGGACGTGTTTAAAGAATCCTACAAAATATTGTATAGGAACACTATGTGCTTTTATATATTTTTCATTCAATACAAACTATATATTATAGAATTTTAGATTCTATCTTCTAGGAAACAAATCCTCTAAACATGTGAGTTATTTTTTATGAAATATAACTAATTGAATGTTTGAAGATGTGAATTTGATCACCAAAATGAAGAAAGATAATGCAAGACATTAAATCAGTTAATGGATTGTATTGACATTGATGTCAACTTGATATAATATGATTGGTTATATAAAAAGTGTCAAAGACTTCAAAGAATCAGAGAGACAAAGATTATGCTTTCAGTA
The DNA here is from genome assembly GCA_018584345.1 of Thuja plicata. Taxonomy (NCBI): domain Eukaryota; kingdom Viridiplantae; phylum Streptophyta; class Pinopsida; order Cupressales; family Cupressaceae; genus Thuja; species Thuja plicata. The sequence continues at coordinate 809,711 of MU228150.1, read as the reverse complement.
ATGCATAATAGATCAACATTCACTAAGTGACTACAAACACTGACGGTTAGTGGAACTCGATGGATAGAGAAACTTGAGAGCAAAGTCACAGTGATGCCCGAGTGAGAAAACTGACAAGCATTATCGATGAGCAGAATCAAAAGCATTACCAATGAGAAGAACTTCACAGTGATGACCGACGGATAGACAACCCCGACGGATAGACAACCCCGATGGAGATGCCCTAGGAGAACTGAAGTGTTGATTGAAGCTATCAAAGAGTTAAAACACCGAAAGGAACTAAAGTTCAGAAATGATAAAATGCTTAGCTGGCAGAGCTAAAGATAGAGTTAACTGGTTGTTAACATTGTTTTCATCGACAAGTTAAAGCTAGAGATAAGTAAAAGATTTAAAGTTTTTTAATCCAGTTGTCAAGGAGATATCTACAGGATAACACTTAAGTGAAGCTTTAAAACAAGATTGGATAAGATTGCAGATCACGCCAAGAACAAGAAAATCAAGAAGTGAGAAACAGTGACATCATGTCTATAAAGAGACAATATAATTCATTATGAATTAGGGGAGTGAATAGAGAAAAAGAATGTTGGAGAGAAACTGATGAAGAACAACTTCATATAGTCATGATCAATCAAGCTGAGGAAAGAGCTAAATATTTCTACAGACACCAAGAAACATAGCACAACATCACCAAGAAGAAAGAAGTCGAGCAAAGGTATTGAAAAGCTACATTGATCAGAAAGGTATAATGAGCTTACAATAGATCTGAAAATCTCCAAATCTAAGTTGTATGTGTGAACATATCATTTACTATTTTAGTTTAACCATTGATTCATAAATTCTATTAACCGAGCAAGACTTAACAATCCTTTCTATATTGAGATACATCCTAAGGAGTATCAAAAAGTTTGATCATGAAGATAGCATGAGATTCCAGATACCATTTGACAAACTACACTAGGTTTGGTAATAGAAGGTAGCATAGAGATGCCTGATATCAAGTGACAAACTATTCTATTTAAATACTCTAACAAGGTCACACCTAACAGTGTGTTTGTAACCTTTAACATGGTTTTCTCTTCACTGAGCTTACTTTAGAAGAGTGAAAATTTTGGGTTACCGGTCCCAAGTGGTTTTTCCCTGAATAGGGGTTCCACATTAAAAATCATCGTGTCAATGTGTTTATGAGTCATTACTTTAGTATTTTTCATTACACATAACTAATCTGGATTGATCGGTATACACTAAGCAATTTACTATTTTTTGGTAAATGAAAAACTGCTAATCGGTAAATAGTAAGAATAAGGTTTAAAGGTGAACTCCGAGCAGTAGTTATTTGTTATGATTATTTGAAGGCATACATCCTGTAGGACCGAAGATAACTAGAGGCTTACTATTGTGGTACTAATTTTTTGGGTTGATTTATTGGAATATTGTTGAGGTCACTGATTCACCCCCCCTCTCAGTTATTCTACCAATTGGTATCAGAGCTTGTGTGCTTAGAAAGGGAGTTTAATAGCTCAAGAAAAAGATCACAAGATGAATAGATGAGATGTGCCCAAGTTGAATAAAGACAACTTTGCATCATGAAAAAGAAGAACAAGAATCCACCTATCAAGTATTAGAAATGATGTTGTTCAATACTTAGATACTAAATATCTGTTTCCTACAGGACCTCACACACTTGAGCAATTGATAGAAAAATATGAGCATAATTGCATGATGATAGAACTTTTTTCCTCACTCTGATGCTGAGTTTGAAGATGTCAAAACCTACACCTTTGAAAAGAAAATGTGGGATAAATTAAAGCTAGTACATGGAGGAGATGCTAATGTACTGAGAGCTAAGGAAGAAAGCCTAAGAGGGAGGTTTGATGACCTAAGGATGAAATAAAAGAAAATATTGTTGTGAGGTTTTCACACCATCGCCCCATTGTAAATGGGGACCCCCTCTTTTGCAAGCAGTAGGAGTAGTGGTCTTAGGTAGTCTTTGTTGGTGATAGTTTTCGAGCCCCTTGGTCTAGCGAGTGAAGTCCCTTGGTGTAGCGAGTGAAGTTTGAGAGTTGGTTTTGGGCAATTTTGGCCTGCTGGGAAGTCAAGTCTGTCTGGAACATCGGCAAGAGTTGTGCTAAATCTTTCAGGAATATGGGATAAAAACCAAAGGATTTATGATGAAACAAGTTTAAACCCTTAGAGAATCCTTGTTTTAGCTTCAATTCAATCTTAGAAAGCCGACATAGATTGTGGGAGGTAGCTTTGCTGAAGGCACGTTGAATCTTGAAATTTGGCTAAGTCTTGAAATATTTTAAAAACCCCCAAAATCTAGAATCTGCACCTTAACTCCTATGAAGCTGAAACCTATCTCAAACATCCTGGAAGGTATTTATACAAATATAACTTAAAGTATAAGAAATTAAATTAAAACAGACTTATACTTAAATTTTATATTTGTATAAATTCTCTGCCCCTGGACTAAAATTTGGCTAAGTATGGAAGTGCCAGTCTACTCTGTCCAAGGTATGGGAAGATTCTACCAACCCCTTGGACAGGCTGTCCAAGCTCCCTCTGATTTCCACCAGCACCTTGGGTGCAAACTTTTCCCCCCGATTTGGAGTCAAGGAGTTGAATTGAGTTGATTTAAATGCCAAGGATTGAAGTGGAGATGTGAGAAATTTGAAATTTGAAGTTTGAGGTTGATGGACCATGGACCATGTCCAAGGTGCTGGCAGATTCTGCTAGCCCCTTGGACATCATGTCCATCATGCCTCTAATTTTCGCCAGCACCTAGTGGCAAGTCAAAATTAGATATTGAGTGTTTGAAGGAAGTTTGAACTTAGCTTGAAGGTGGTTGATGGCATTTTGCCATGACAAGATGAAGTGATTGAAGGCTGAGTTTGGGAGGATGCCTATGCTGGGAAGAAATGTCCAACCCCTTGGACAATTCCTCCAATGGGGCTAGGAACCAGCCCTTACTCCTCTTTCCAAGGACTTCTCCCTCTTGGCCATGGTGGTGATAATTTCCCTAACTTAGAAGCATGTTAATCGGTGGCAAAGGATGTTGGATGTTTGAAGTATGAAGTGGACTATTTTGAGTTCATAGACCATGGACCATGTCCAAGGTGCTAGCGGATTCTGCTACCCCCTTGGACACCATGTCCATCCTACCTCCAAATTATGCCAAGCCCTATGGGCTCCCAAACTCGGTCTCGTGGCAAGGCAATTAAGTTAAGAGGTTTTGGAAGTGATGTTGAAGTGTTTGAAAGGTGATGAGGATGGTCAAAGTTGATGGAAGGAGTGACCTTGTCCAAGGTGCTGGCAAATTCTGCCAGCCCCTTGGACATGATGTCCAACCTCCCTTGAAATCCCGCCCAGCCATAAAGGCCCCAAACTTGGACATTTGCTGTGTGATTGAGGTGTTGAGGGAATTAGGAGGAGTTGAGGTAGTTGTATAGGGATTGGAAGAGGTCATGAGTCCATGGACATGTGACCATGTCCAAGGTGCTGGCAGATTTTGCCACCCCCTTGGACACCATGTCCATGGTACCAGTGATTTCTGCCATGCTCTTGAGACTTTTTTTTTTTCTCCTATGTGATTGCAAAGTTGATGATAGAGGCTTTTGACAGGGTGTTGAGGGAGTTAGGAGGAAGTTGGAGCGGTAACAAAGATGAGTTTTGATATTTGGATGTTGATCAACATGGACCATGTCCAAGGTGCTGGCGGATTTTGCCACCCCCTTGGACACCTTGTCCATCACCCCCTTGATTTCCGCCATGCCAAGTAAGACTAAACTTCCTTCCATTTGATTGCTAGATTGGTGTTGAGGGAGTTAGATGCCATGTTTGCTTGGAGGTGGAAAGGACCTTGAATGTTTTGCAAATTTTGAATTTCAGTTTCACATCATGTCCATCCTCTCTGAGATTTCCGCCAACCCTTGATTCAGTCCTTGGCACGTGAAATATATCCTTGGCATTTTTGAAGTTGTGTTCAAAAATACATTGGAGAGTGTGTTAATTTAAATCAAAATTCAATGCATATAAAACAATTGGGTCCATTCCTTTTAAATTTTTGATTGGCATTTAATGGTTTTATTTTCCAAATCAAAAATCATTTAATAAATTGCTAAGTTAGCCCTCTGAATGCACATTTTGAATTATATTTTTTTGCCTTTTTTTGTGTAGGGTCGGCCTTGGTTAAGGGCAGGGGCATTGGCTATTTAAAGGAGGCCAAATCATTTCATTTTCACATCAAATAAATCATTTCTCTACTCTGCATTTGAAGGGAAAAATCAGTCTATATTGGCAGCCTGAAGTGGCATTGGATCTGGGCGGAGTACACAGCAATTGGGGCAGTTTTGAAGGCAAGAAAGAGCAGATTTTGGAATCAGAATTGGAGGTAGCTCTATCTAAATCAGGCATGGGCATGATTTTGTACCATTTGAAGGCTAGTTTGGTAAGGAAAGAAGGCAGGGACTGCTTGGGCATGATTTGAGGGCCCCTTTTTATGCATTTTGGCCATCTAAAATTGAATTTTCAAGGCCTTTTCCCAGCACTTTCGCACAGATCCTAAAATTGGAGATAACTTTCCAATCTCAGAATTTGATGGAAGAGACATTGTTCATTTGAAAATTCAGTCCAGATTTGTTAGAAGGTGAATTTAATTGCTTAAGGCCTTATTGCAAGATTTTGAGGGGGAATTGAAGGGAAGATTTGATCTACTTGGAGGTCGTATTATCAAAATTGTGGAGATAGAGAAATTTTTTTGATATCTAGCTAAGGCAAAAGCATCAAGGAGACATTCAAAATTTTATAGTTGGAAGAAGATTGGAGTGATAAGTGTAGCCCATCTTAAGGTAATGGCGGGGAGTGATAAGTATAGTATTTCATCATTATGGAGGAAGTTTGGAGTGATAAGTGTAGTTTCACCATCATTGTAGAAAAGGCGGGGAGTGATAAGTGTTCAGGATGGCTGATGCCAATGCAAGCAAGTGACCCAAAGGAACTAATGCTAAAATAGGAGACAAGGAAGTCATGATACCCAATTCCAACTTCCGCTCAAATTTGAAGTACGTTGGAGACACCAACATTGGTACCCTTGACATGATTCAATTAAGAGATAGGATTGAGAGATAGCCGGTCACTTATAGCAAAGAAGATCAATAAGTATGGATTTGTGCAAGGAAGTGTTTAGTCTACCCCAATAGCAAACATGATACAGCAAGTCAGAATGGTGACATCATCATGCTTCTCAGCCGGATCCCGGGCTCTGCTCCAGATGGGTGGATTGTGGAACAATCAAGGAAGCATGGTGAAGGCAAGTGCCCCCAAAACTCAAGAGTATTCAAGCAGAGGTGGGGTGCATGCAAATTTAATTCAAGTAGATGAGTTGAAGGATCAGGAAAGTTAAAGAAGGCAAGGATAGTAAAGAAGGAAAGCGAGGTGAAAGATTTTGAGTGGTCAAGTTTGATTTCAAGGCAGTGGCCAAGAGAAAAGATCTTAAATTGCAAAAGGTTCACATCCAGGCAAGCCACCAAGGTCAAGGCAAGATTACCCCAGGGGCATAGAGACCCATTCAAGGTTGGGACATCAAGTACAAGCAAGTTCAAGTGGTGGTGAGAAAGTTTCTAAGGACAAGCTCAAGCATCCAAGGCTTCACCTCATCTCAAAGATTGAACAAATTTACAAGATAAGGTTGATGAGGTGGAAATATCATGTGCAAGCAATTAAATCATGCCAAGTGTCCTATGTTGACAAATTATTGTAATTTTCTCATTGGCCCACAAATTGGTGCCCTCTTGTAATTGGTTGAATTTTGGTAACCCTAATTAGGGTTTTGTAAGGTTTAATCTGGGCCCTTGATTTTGCCCCTTAATCTTGGCCCTTCATTGTAATTGAGCAACTATAAAAGGCCAGGGCCTTCTCATTTGTAATAAGGAAGAGAAGGAAGTTAGAGGTTAGAAAGTTAGAAAGTTAGAGAGAGACAAGTAGATAATTAGATTAGAGTAGTGTAGGAGGGTTATGTTGGAGAATTGTTGCCATAATATTATTCAAGTGATTGATGTTTCATTTTTGGTCTTTATGGTGAATCACTTAATATTTCTTGATGTATTGCATGTTTCTTCTCATCTCTCAAATTAAAGTAGGATTTCATTTCATGTTTCTAGAATAGAAGTAGATGGCTAGTTGTATGGTGATGTTAGCGAATTTTTGATAGGGATCTATATACTAGGCCACTAGCATCCTAGCGGCTTGTTGGGAAGCCTTGTGTGGTAATCTAGTCTAATCGTTCCAAAGTTCTACTTGCATTTTGTAAGGAAACTCAGGTGCAAAAACAACTTCCTACGCTAATCTCTATAGGAAAGTATTGTGCAAATTATTTTAAATCCTTACAATTAAAGATTCGTTAACTACTTTAACAAAGATATTGCAACCACATACCATGCATACAGAAAACCAAGAATGACACAATGATATACCCTGGGGAAAACCTTTCGGTAAAAAACCCCAGCACTCCAAAACCTGCACAATGTATTGATCAAAACTATTACAGCTACAATACACTTGCAATGCAAGTTCTTTCAG
>MU228150.1:786537-802854 GCA_018584345.1 Thuja plicata | reverse complement strand
AGCCATGATCTCCTTACACACAATTCAAGATGCCAACACATCAACATTATTTGCAAGAAATACATTTTACAAAACAAATAATAAGAATAGGAATTATCCAAGGTTGAGACACCTTATTCCTAACAGATTTCATCTTTCTGCTTGTACTTCAAGTTGGGTTGGAAGATAGGTGTTAGTGTAAAAATTCTAAGAATTTCCCTTGAATCATTGCATCTATGGAGGTAGTGCCGCTGGCAAGCTTTCATTAGGTTTGATCCCCGTCCATTTGCTAATCTTTCCATTCCTTAGGAGTAGTAGCAAAGTAGTGAGTAGTTTAGTAGTGAGATTTTTTATGAGTGAAGTTGGAAGTGATATAAATTAAGGAGATAGATCTATTGAGTATACATTGCAAAGCTAGATCCCATCATCATCATGGCAAGAATCTGATATCCTTGAATGAAAAACGTAAGTCCACCTACGTGATTAACCAGCAAATCACATTAATATAACTAAGTTAGGATCCACAGGTGTAAGGAACCTTGGAGTTTTCTCATGTCCTTCATGAGTAATAACTTTTCAAGAGAGGGTTGAGTGTTTGATATCCTGTATCAAGTGTTTAAATCTTATATGTTATGTAGTGGTACAAAACTAACATCAACAAATATCACTCAATATAGCCACAAAATCAAAGAGGTATTCAATGCTATCCGAGGAGTTGGAGGTGTACTTGAAGAAGAGATAGTGGTAAGTAAAATCCTAAGAACCTTGCTACCTGTATATACTATTAGAGTATCTTCTATACAAGAAATGAAAGTAGTTGCAAAAAATAGTGTTACTCTAGATAGTCTAATTGGTAGAATGATTTCATTTGAGATGAATAAATTTGATAATAGTGTCTTACCATCTATAGAGCCTGCATTCAAATCTTCTTTGAAAATAAGTAAATCAAGTCATAAACACACTATGAGGAATGATAGTGATGATCAAGATCTTGATGAGATTGAAGCACTAATGGCAAGAAGATTGCAGAGAGGCAAAGGTAGATACAAAGGTAAATTACCACTTGTATGTTTTAATTGTAAAGATGTTGGACACTTTGCTGCAAGATGTCCTAACATAAGAAAAAATGATAGAATTAATGATAGAACATATGAAAATAAGTTTGACCGAGGTGATAACAGAGATTACCAAAGAAACCGACAATCTGACAGAAGAGATACCAAAGACTACAAGGAAAAAGGGAAGAAATCTTGTTACCTAGCTGACAACAGAGCTGATGATACTGACACCGAATCTGATGAAGAAATTGCGATAGTATTTGTAGCCATGAAGGATGATTCAGAATAAGAAGAAGAAAGGTATGTAGAGACTACACAAATATCTAAAGTTAGTAAGAATGACTTCTGGATCATAGATAGTGGCTACACTCACTACATGGCTGGTGATAAACAAAAGTTTGAAACTTTTGAATACTATAATGGTGGTTTAGTAAGAATGGGTAATGACACACCTTGTCTAGTTGAAGGTAAAGGAACCATAATGTTGAATAACCTGATTGAATATGAGAATGGTTACTGGGTAAAAAGACTGAATTATAATCTATTGAGTGTTTCACAGCTGAATAACACAGGTCACCGAGTAGTAGTTAAAAATAAGAAGGAAAAGATCTTCAATGAATCAGGAAGGTTGATCGGAACTGGTGAAAAGACAAAAGGTAACCTTTTCTATCTCGACGACATTAACACCACTTGTTTAATTGATAGAAACAAAGACATATGGTTGTGGCATAAGAGATTGTGTCATGTGAATTTTGACAACATGATAAAGATAAGCAATAAAAGGAAAGTAAGATACTTACCGAGAATGTCTAAGCCCGAGCATATCATGTGTAAGAATTTTCAAAAAGGTAAGATGACAAAGTCTAGTTTCAAGAGTAAAGCCCATACATCTGATGCCATTCTAGAATTAGTCCATACTGATTTATGTGGACCCATGAGGACAAAGAGTTACTATGGTGATAGGTATTTCATTCTCTTTGTAGATGATTATTCTAGAATGATGACAGTTATGTTTTTAAAAGATAAATCAGAAGCATTCAAGATGTTTAAATGGTATAAGGCTATGGTAGAAAAACAAAGTGGTAAGGAATTGAAATGCTTAAGGTCAAAAAGAGGAGGGGAGAAACCAATCAATTGTTGATTGTGCAAGAACACTGATGATTGAGAAAAGAATCACTTAAAATTTACAGAGGGAAGTTGTCAGTACTGCTATCTACACATTGAACATAGTACAATTGAAGAAGGACATGAAGAAGATACCCTATGAGCTTTGGTATGGTTACACACCCAATGTAAGTTACTTTAGAATTTTTGGTAGTCAATTTTATATTTTGAAAGATGATAGGAATGGAAAGCTTGACTCCAAAAGTGAAGAAGGTATCTTTCTAGGGTATTCCACCAAAAGAAAGGCTTATAAATGTCTTAACAAATCCTCTAACAAGATCATTGAAAGTGCAAATGTAAGAATATATGAATTTGCAAAAAATAATGATAAGGAAAGTAGAAAAGAACCAGAAGACTACAATAGGTTTATTTACACTGAAGAACTTGACACTCTGCCCAAGAAATAGTGTATCGCTCCTAAGCAAAAAAACATTGCACCCGAGAATCAGGCTACAATTACCGAAAATCAGGAAAACACTCAAGATGATGTTTTGAGCGATGAAGATTAGAATGAAGGTCAAGATGATAATCAGAATGATGAACACGGAGCTGAACCAAAACTTGCCAAGTATGTTAGAAGACATCATCCATAGAATTAGATCATAGGAGACAAGAAGGCTAGAATGAGAACTAGAATTAAGTCACTAAACACTAGATGTTTAATTTGTGATTTTGACTCTAAATTTATTAATAATGCACCTAAAAATGAAGAATGGGTAAGTGATATGAATGAATAAATATAAAAAATTGAGAAGAATAGTACATGGACACTAGTACCGAGACCAAATGACAAGAATGTCATCGGTACCAAATGGATATTCAGAAACAAGCTGAATGAGAATGGAGAAGTCACCAGAAATAAAGAAAGATTAGTATGCAAGGGGTATGCACAAGAAGAAGGTATTGATTATGGAGAAAATTTTGCACCTGTTTCTAGACTGGAAGGAGTTAGAATATTACTTTCTTATGTTGTATTCAAAGGATTCAAGGTATACCAGATGGATGTCAAATCTGCATTCCTAAATGGAATACTAGAAGAAGAGGTATACATTGAACAACTAGAAGGGTTTGTTGATCTAGATAAGAGAAACATGGTATGTAGACTACATAAATCCTTGTATGGATTGAAACAAGCACCTAGAGCCTGGTATGAAAGACTTCAATCCTATCTCATTAGCATTGAATTTGTAAGAACAAGTGAAAATAGAAATCTATACTTAAAAGAAGATGTCGATGGTAATATTCTGATTGCTATAATATTTGTTGATGATATCATAATTGGGGGAAATGAAATGTTATGTAAATCCTTTGTTGATGAAATGTGCGAAGAGTTTGAAATGTCTATGCTTGGCGAGATCAAATTCTTTCTTCATCTATAGATTCTTCAACAAGATGTGGGCATATATATATCACTTAGTCCAAATACATCAAGGAAGTTCTAAAGATATTCAAGATGGAAGATCCCAAGCCAGTTGGAACACCTATGGCAACTGGATGTAAGGTGAAAAAAGAAGAAAAATCAAATGAGGTAAATTAGACCTTGTATAGATCAATGATTGGCAAACTAATGTATGTTGTGCATACCAGACTAGATATAACACATGTAGTTGGAATAGTTGCAAGATTCACTGCTAATCCCTAAGAATCACACATGATTGCTGTCAAAAGAATTATGAGATATTTGAAGAACACCAAGGACTATGGCTTATGGTATAGCAAAAAGGGAAAATTTGAGCTTCAAGTCTATACAGATGTTGATTGGGCTGGAAACCTAGATGACTGTAAGAGAACAACTGGAGGAGCATTCTTCATGGATGACAAACTTGTCACATGGATCAACAAGAAGTAGGGATGCATCTTATAGTCTACTGTAGAAGAAGAATATGTGGATGCTACTACAAACTGCTCAAATATTTCATGGATAACACAATTACTGGAAGGTATGAATATGAAGATTTCTAAACCAATGATTATCTATTGTGATAATACCAGTGCAATAAAAATATCAAAACATCCAGTCATGCATGCTAAGACTAAGCATATAGCAATCAAGTATCATTACTTAAGAGAACAAGTGCATGCAAAAGAAGTGATACTGGGGTATGTTCAATAAAAAAGGAACAATTAGCTGACATATTCACTAAGCCATTACCAAAAAATACGTTTGAGTACTTGAGAAAGAGACTAAGGGTCCAACCCTTGTCTATCAGTCAGTAAGTTGACTAGGAGACTGCATCAGCCTATACACAAATTAGAAGATCATTTATGTTGATGAAGATACATCTGTACACAATAAGGTACATACCTACACTAAACACCTGAGTCACTGTACTGCTGATGGATAGGGAAATTCAAGGAGTATATTACAAAAAGGGATGGAAGATGATATGGGAGAATTGTTTGGCATTGTTGTCAAAGGGAGAGATTATCTATTATCAGGGAGAGATAATATCATTATCCATGGAGAGAAGTTCGTAAGAATTCAAAGGGAGTGTTAATAATTATCCAAAGGAAGAGATTGATTACATATGAAATATCCATGAAAGGGAGAGAAGTAACATGAGGGAGAGAATACATGCTAAGAGAGAGATTATTGTCAAAGGAAAAAGAGATGATCAAGGAGAGGAACAATCAAGGTTGAGCACATATCAAACACATAATCAGAAGCTGATATGTCTATCTAGTAAAGTGATTAAAGATTGAAAAAAGACACTCTGCAAGAAACAAATCTAAGCTATATGAGCTTACCGAGAGCTAGACATTTTTATTAGCCATAGAACAAAAAGATTTGGGAGAGATGGATGAAATACACTTGATATATTTCATATTGTATTAGTAATAATATAGTGTGTTTCCATCAACACCAAAGGGAGAGATTGCTGACATATAACTAATTGAATGTTTGAAGATGTTAAGTTGATCACCAAAATGTAGAAAGATAATGCAAGACATTAAATCAGTTAATAGATTGTATTGTCATTAATTTCAACTTGATATAATCTGATCGGTTATATAAAAAGTGTCAAAGACCTCTGAGAATTAGAGAGACAAAGATTATGCTTTTAGTAATGCATAATAGATCAGCATTCACTAAGTGACTAAAAACACCGACGGTTAGTGGAACTCGACAGACAGAGAAACCTGAGAGAAAAGTCACAGTGATCCCCAAGCAAGAAAATCAACAAGAATTACCGACGAGAAGAATCATAAGCATTACCGAAATGAAGAACTTCACAGTGATTCCTGATGGATAGACAACCCTGACGGACAAACATCCCCAATAGAGATGCCCGAGGAGAAATGAAGTGTTGACCAAAGCTATCAAAGAGTTAAAACACCAAAAGGAACTGAAGTTCAGAAATGATAAAATACTTAGCTAGCAGAGCTAAAGATATAGTTGATTGGTTGTTAACATTGTTTTCATCAACAAGTTAAAACTAGAGATAAGTAAAATATTTAAAGTGGTTTTATCCAGTTGTCAAGGAGAAATCTACGGGATAAAACTTAAGTGAATCTTTAAAACAATATTGGCTAACATTGCGGATCACACCAAGAACAAGAAAATCAGGAAGTGAGAAATGGTGATAACATGTGTATAAAGAGAGAATCTAATTCATTATGAATTAGGGCAGTGAATAGAGAAAAAGGATGATGGAGAGAAACTAATGAAGAACAAATTCATACAGTCTTAATCAATCAAGCTAAGGAAAGAGCTAAATATTTCTGCGAACACTGAGCAACAGAGAACAACATCACCAAGCAGAAAGAATTGGAGCAGAGGTATTGTAAAGATACATTGATTAGAAAGGTATAATGAGATTACAATAGATTGAAAGTATAAAAATCTAAGTTGTATGTGTGAAAAAATCATTTACTGTTTCAGTTTAACCATTGGTTCAGAAAGTCTCTTAACGGAGCAGGACTTAACAATCCTTTCTATATTGAGATACATCCCAAGGAGTATCAAAAAGTTTGATTGTGAAGATAACATGAGATGCTAGATATCATTTGAAAAACTACATTGGGTTTGGTCATAGAAGGTAGCATAGAGATGTCTGATATCAAGTGAAAAACTATTCTATTTAAATCCTCTAACAAGGTCACACCTAACAATGTGTTTTTAACCTTTAACAGGGTTGGCTCTTCACCGAGCTCACTTCAGAAGAGTGAAAATTTTGGGTTATCAATCCCATGTGGTTTTTCCCTTAACAGGGTTTCCACGTTAAAAATCCATGTGTCAATGTGTTTATGATTCTTTACTTTAGTGTTTTTCATTACACATAACTAATCTGGATTGATGGGTATACACTAAGCAATTTACTATTTTTTGGTAAATGAAAGACTGCTAATCAGTAAACAGTAAGAATAAGGTTTAAAGGTGAACTCCAAGCAGTAGTTATTTGATATTATTATTTGAAGGCATGCATCTTGTAGGACTGAAGATAACTAGAGGCTTAATATTGTGGTACTAAGTTTTTGGGTTGATTAATTGGAATATTGTTGAGGTCACTGATTTACCCCCCTCTCAGTTATTCAAACAAATTCAACAACCCAAACAAATAATCAAACAATACTAAAAACTATTAAATGTTAGGAATAACAGTCCACAATCATAACTAAGAGGGGGGGGGGGGGGGAATNATAACTAAGAGGGGGGGGGGGGGTGAATCAGTTTTTATATAGAATATTAAACTTTAAACTTTATAAACCAAAACTGCAATGCAAATGATAACACAGTAAATGCCAACACAATAACATAATACTTGTTGTCGAGGAAACCCTGTTAAAGGTAAAACCCCAGTAGGAATCAACAACCACAAATAATGTACTAAGAGTATAGTATCCATGTTAAAAGATTTAGCCATGTCAGGAGCTTATTACAAAATTATAGTACACAGTCCCTGTTAGGAGATAGACCTTGTTAGGAGTCAAGAAATGTAGTAGGCTCACTACCCAGGCACACTTACCAAAGAAGGTTAAATCCACCCTTAAGGATTCACAATCTAAACAAGTGTATATAGGAAATATACAATCCAGTGTACTGTCTGATAGCAACTGTCTTTTCTTGGTCAGTTCCAATGAAGTATTTTTATCACAAACTTTTCTCTACATCCAGTAGCAAAAAAAGCCTCACATCTTTCACTTCTCTTCCTTTTCAATCTCTTCCATATATTTCCAAAATAAAATATCTTACATATATACCCTTTTTACAATAATTCATTAGGTTGACCAATTAAGCTTTCCTAATACACAAATAATTAATTAGATCGGCCAATTAGGCTTTCCTAATATACAAATAATTATTTAACCCCTTGTTAAGATACACATGGTACCTATAAAAATTAAAAATCAAATACAATCCATTAGCTATGCTCCAAGATCCGCAATCCATGCTCATAATTCATAATAGACGCTACATGTCTGAAGTCGGCCACCAAATAGGTCTCCTCCAGAATACATGCCATAGCTGACGTCTCCAACATGTTCATACAAATAAATCAATACCCAATGTTCCTCAATATTTCCTATGTCATCCAGTAAGCTTGAATCACTTGAAATATCTTCGTTTGTAAGATATATCCAAAACACATATATCTTCTTTGTCAAGCATCACAGTTACAGTCCACAAACCAGTATTTATTAAAAGAACTGTAACATCCTCAATATGAAATATAAATCCAAGCGACCTTAGGAATAAGTTCAAGACACATTCTTCTTCATATAACCAACTTTGATAGTTCTGAAACATCTGTACAATGTCCATACACTTCTACCAGTTAATTAACCAGTCTGTTCTCTCCATAGAAAAATATGTTGACATCAATGAAAAAACATGAATATCAGCAACATGAATAATATCCAAATATGATATCATCCAACTTTAAATATTTAATTTCCCACTTGGAATTTTTTTATGATTTGTTACTATAACTCACTTCACATAATATTATTCTATTAATAATGTGAAGTTTTTTCAATAACTTGATAGTTGAACTTGTACACTATAAAAGGGAAGCAATGAAAATAGGTAAATCACCTCTCCTTTTCACAATTGCACATTCAAAAAGAAGATGCCCCCAATAGGCTCAAGAGGTGACTCAAGCACTTAATGAGGACAATGATCCTTCATTAAATATGTGACTAATGGAGAAGAGAAAAAAGTAACTGGTAGGACGATGCAATGTAGATGATAATGAAGACAAGTTATTGAAAAACTAAATTTAACAGGCTGATAATGGCTGACAATGAGCTAAAAAGTACAGAAACAAAAAACCATAGCACATATATGACTTGTAAGTGAAATTTTAGTTGAAAATGTAGGGTACAGGGTGAAACTTGCTGTGTACCTGGGGATAGAATGCCAATGACATTTTGTACTAGGAAATTTTGTCTAATTTTTTTTGTTTCTCTTTGACTGTGTCCCATCTTTCTGATTCCTATTTATTATCTCTGTAACATGTTCCTTCACACATAAAAATGAGGAAATAGGTTGAATTAAGGGGTTTCCCTTAGTCAAACCCATGTTTAGGAATCAATAGTGAAATGAAATGAAATAAAGGAAAACATGCTTTCATGTAGCGGAGGATACATTTAGACAATGAAGTATATCATACCTTGACAATGAAAATGTTTCTTTAGATGTGATAAAATATGTTAATGCAATAGCTTTGAATAAACACAAAAAACCCAAAAAGGAAATCATGAAAGACAAAACCTCATGCAATTGATTTTTTAATTCACCATAATGCTTGATTAAGGAGAAGAGAGAGAAGAATTGAATGGAAGTGGATGGATGTGGATCTCCTTCCTTGATGGAAAAATCCTTTTCTTGGCTTCCAATAAGGGAAATAAGCTAGATCTATGGAGGATAAAAACCTTGAATGCTTGAATAATCTTGAATTATTGGACTTGATGATTTGATGACTCTTGAACTTGATTTTATCATTTTCACTTGATTTCTTGATCACGATAATGGAATGATAATAATGGATACTAAAATGAGGAGAGATATGGTGTTTATATACTCACATAATTTAGGGGGTTAAAAAATTAAGCAAGCTGACCACGGGACTGGATTTCCCACCAAAACCATGGCAGAGACCTCTAGGCCAAGTTTGGGCCAAAATCGTTGGGGATAGAACACCATTGGAATTTTTTACCTAGGAGAATGAGCCAAGATTTGAACAAAGTTCCAGGAAAATAGGGTAGATGCAGGATTTTTGAGTACAGCTCATTCTGAGGTCGAGGGGGGTCACAAAGGCCACAAATACATATATAGGGCCTAGGTGATGAAATTAATTATTGGATTGGAGGAAAAATAGAGGAGCACACTTAGAAATAATAGCCAACCTCAATTTTGAACAAGATTGAAAAGAATGGAGGACCCATATTTGAATTTAGGTATCCATTAAGTGCCATATGAGTCCTACCTTAGAAAGTACACTAAAGTGGGCACAAAATAATCCTTAAATTGTACACAAATTATGTTCTTACAATTTAGGATGATACATTTATCCCCCACTTTAGTGAGAGTATCAGCCAAGCTCATGCTCATGGTAAAGGAAGATGAGAGAGAAGATTAAAGAAAGATAGATGATCATGGGTGAACTACAAAGAGATAAGACATCACTAAGTTCAAGGAAAAAATCCCCCAAAAAAAGGATCTCAAATCAAACATCCATGCACAAGGGAACAAAAAAGCACAAAAGGAAAGACAAAGATAAGAGACACACAACACAAAGAACAGTTAGTACAAAAGACAAATACTCGAAATCAACTAGTAGAAGAGACCTCAATCGAAAATATCTCAACCACCAATATCATATTCGAAAAGCTATTGCAAGAGCATAAGAGACCACATGGAAAGGGAAAGACCATCACCAGAGATGAAACCAAACTCCATTATCTAACCCACTAGCATAGCTATGAGAGCATATAAAGGAGAGAGAGAGACCATGAATCCAATGAGATAGCAAGTTATGTTTTACTAGGTGGTCCATGGAAGAAGAAGAGGAGGAGAATAGTAGAAAAGGCCAACAAGCTATTTTATGCTAATTCCACTAATCTCAAAAAAGGAGGGAAGGATAATTGATAGTCTATCAAGTTACTTATGCTAGTCATTCTACCTTGAAAATTTTGTGCACATAGGTGGCTTTGAAATTTTTCACTTAGGGGAGGCTTAAAAAGTTTTTGCACACAGGAGAAACTTAGGGGATCACTTTTATAGAAAGTGTTGTCTCTTTATGGATCCATAAAGATTATTAGGCCTAAGGAAAACATTGTCTCCAAAGGGATAAAAAATGGGACCAATCCTAAGGAAAGCATTGTCTCCTTAGAGATCCAAAAAGAAAAAAAAGATGACCAGTCCTAAGGAAAGCATTGTCTTCTTAGGGATCAATAAACATAAAGTTGCATAATAAATAAGGGATTATGCATGTATGCCCCCCTCCTTATGATGGAAACACAGGTGGCATAATAAGGAAACTATAATAATGATACTTACTTCCAATCAACAAGGATATATCCTTAAAATAACAATGTATGACATAACCATAACAAAGTAAAATCTCTTGTTAGCTAAGGAAATAAATAGTCATGAAAGGATATTTCACAAGTGGAAAGAGACCCTTGAAAGGAAGAGATCTTAGTTGCAAGACATCTACCTTCAATAAGTGTTCTTGAACAAAGACAACATTTCCAAGACAAAGAGGGGAAGAGAACAAGAATGCACCCTTTTATCCCCCTATTGCTAGGTGGACAAGGGATTGTTGATGAAGGATGACATAATTTAAGACCAAAATTAAGGGAATTTTTTTTATGATGAACATAGTATTGCAAATGAGGAAGAGGTTGTGATCAAGGATACACACCTCTTGCATAAGAGAGAATCCTAGATCAAAACAAAACAATTCCCTATAAGAAAAGAATGTTACATGATACACAAATATCACTATGCTAAGGAAAGTAGATCATTATAAAAAGGAAGATAAGAACATGAAATATTTCCCTCCAAGTGTGATGGAAAGGAAAAATATGATACATTATACACTCTCATTGATAACACTCTCATAATAGACACACACTTTAAGGCAAAAACAAGTTGTAAACTAGGATGTAAATCTCCTGAAAAAGAAAAGGCCCTAATGTAAAAAAACACATTTATGCAAGAAAGGATATTATACTATAAGAGAAACAAGTCAACAAGGGGATAATGAATGACATACATAAGAAAAAATATTCACTCCCTGAATGGAAGATCATTTTATGATAGACATGCCCTTTGAGGCATGAAAAAGAATGTTAAGAAAAGATGTAAGTATCTTGCATGAAAAAAATCTCACAACAGAAAGAATGTACCATCATAAAAAATACTAATCCATAATAAGGAGAGGAAAAAAATGATGACACATTATAAAAACTTAGTGGATAAATCAATTATGCGAGATGTACACTTTTAAACAAGGAAGAGCATGAAAAAAAGGATATCAATCCCACTAAAGAGAAAGATTGAAAACAAACAAGTTCATATGTAGAGGAACATCATAGTATAAAATATTTAACCAATAGATAGATAATGGATCCTTTGAAAGGAGAGAATACATGAGATAAAGAGACCTTGCCCCCAAGTGTAGAAATAAGGAAGAAGACCTATTATGATGCTCACAATGCTCATTATGAAATAAAGAGCCACCAATAATGTAAACTAATCAATTTACATAATGGAGAGAAAAATAATAGGATAAAATATATGCTAAGGTATGTCTTTGATATCAAGAAAAATCATAAGGTCTGTTGTTAAAGAAAGAAGAGATATATCTACCAAATCTTGAGCAATTTTTCTAAATTCAAGACAATCAACAAGAGAGTGTTTATTGCTATGATAAAATTGACATATAAATTAACCCTTAATAGGTCTTTGAGTCTTTAGAAACTTTTGATAAGGAAAGAAAATTTTAGGTTCATAGTTGAATCTCCAAAAGATTCTTTTAGCTAAATCCAAACAATCATCAAAAAGAGGTGTGGAAACAAATGGTGTTGGTAAGAGTATCTTAATATGAGATTTTTGTTGTGAGGAATAAGGATTAGAAGTAGTATCTTGAAGTATAACACCTAGAACACACCTAGTGAATTGCGTAGGAGAATCTATAGGAACCTTGATACCATGTTCATTAATTCCAAGTCCTAAGAAATTGTACCCTTGTTGAGTAGTAATATAATATCCCACATTGTAATTGGCTTTTAATGTAGAAGGTGAAGGAGATTCATCTTAAGTTTTGTGGAAATGTGTTGTATAAAGAGGAGTAGGAGGAGGGATATTCTCTTTAGGAAGAGTCCTATCACAATTACTATCATCTTTTGGTGGTGAAGCAGAAGGTTTATCAATATCTTCTTGTCTACTTAATATTATTGGAGAGAAATCATCAAGAAAATTCTTATCATTAGGATTATGAATAATGCTTTGATAAAAGGAAGATTTTTTAAGATCATCCAATGAATTGCATAAACTAGCTTCCCTAAGACTATCCATTAAGGTAGGTTGACGAAGAGGAGATATTAGAAAGACTATCTTGAAATGCAAGAGATATATCATGAAAAGGTATAATAATATTATGTATAGGTTGAGAATTTATAACCTTTTCAATTGCCACTTTTTCAAATGTATTATTAATACATGGTAAATACTAACTAATTATATACTCATGACCATAAAAATCTATAGAGGAAATAAAATCAACATGAATCTTATGGATAAGTTAAGTAATAATGTTGAAGAGGAAATGATGAGCACTAACTCATAAAATGAAAGAAAAAGTATTGTGTCATTAAATAATATCTCCATTGAAAATGCATCCTCATCTATAGTTTAAAATGTCATGGGAGTGTTAAGGATAGATAGTGTTAGAAATAACTGAAAGAGGGGGGGGGGGGGGGGGTGAATCAGTGGCCTAAAAAATATTCCAATAAATCAACCCAAAAACTTAGTACCACAATATTAAGCCTCTGGTTATCTTCAGTCCTACAAGATGTATGCCTTCAAATATACTTATCAAATAACTACTACATGGAGTGCTTTGTTAAACCTTATAATAAATGTTTATTGAATAACAGTCTTCCATTTACCAAAAATAGTAGATTGCTTAGTGTATACCGATCAATCCAGATTAGTTATGCGTAATGCAAAACACTAAAGTAATGACTCATAAACATATTGACACGTGGATTTTTAATGTGGAAACCCTATTAAGGGAAAAACCACTTGGGACCGGTAACCCAAAATTTTCACTCTTTTGAAGTGAGCTCGGTGAAGAGCCAACCCTGTTAAAGGTTACAAACACACTATTAGGTGTGACCTTGTTAGAGGATTTAATAGAATAGTTTGTCACTTGATATCGGGCATCTCTATGCTACCTTCTATGACAAAAACTAGTGTAGTTTTTCAAATGGCATCTGGCATCTCATACTATCTTCATGATAAATTTTTTTGATACTCCTTGGGATGTATCTCAATATAGAAAGGATCTTTAAATCCTACTCAGTTAAGAGAATTTCTGAATCAATGGCTAAACTAAAACAGTAAATGATCTGTTCATACATACAACTTAGACTTTCTAATTTTTAGATCTATTGTAAGCTCTTTTTACCTTTCTGATCAATGTATCTTTTCAATACCTTTGCTCAACTTCTTTCTTCTCGGTGATGTTGTGCTCTGTTGCTCGGTGTCTGTAGTAATGTTTAGCTCTTTCCTTAGCTTGATTGATCAGGACTATAAATTTTTTCTTCATCAGTTTCTCTCCAGCATTCTCTTTTTCTATTCACTCCCCTTTATTCATAATGAGTTAAGTTGTCTCTTTATAGACATGATATCATCATTTCTCTGTTATTGATTTTCTTGTTCTTGGCATGATCCGCAATCTTTCTTTAAAGCTTAACTCCTATTTTATCTCATAGAGATCTTCTTGTCAACTGGATAAAACAACTTTTCATCTTTTACTTATCTCTAGATTTAGCTTGTCAATTAAAACAATGTCAACAGCCAATTAAGTCTATCTTTAGCTCTGCCAACTAGATATTTGGTCATTTCTGAACCTTAGTTAACTTTGGTGTTTTAATTCTTTGATAGCTTCAGTCAACACTTCAGTTTTCCTCGGGCTTCTCCTTCAAGGTTGTTTGTCTGTCAGTTAACACTATAATTCTAGCTGTCGGTAATGCTTGTGATTATTCTCATTGGTAATGCTCATTAGTTTCTTTTCTCAAGCATCACTGTGACTTTGTTCTCAGTTTTCTCTATCCTTCGGTTTCCACTAGCTGTCGGTGTTTGAAGTCACTTAGTGAATGCTAGTCTTTTATGCATTATTGAAAACATAATATTTTATCTCTCTGATTCTTTGAAGTCTTTGTATCTTTGAATATAACCAATAATATTATATCAAGTTGACATCAATGACAATACAATGCATTAACTGATTTAATGTCTTGCATTATCTTTCTGCATTTCAGTGATCAACTTAACATCTTCAAACATTCAATCAGTTACATATCATCAATCTCTCCCTTTGGCATTGATGGAAATACACTACATTATCACACTATATTATTACTAATACAATATGAAATATTTTAGTTTCATCAATATTTCCTATTGTAACTATTACAAATGTGTGGCTCTCGGTAAGCTCAAATAGCTTAATTTTGTTTCTTGCAGAGTGGGTTCTCCAATCTTCAATCCCCTTTATTGGATAGATGTAGCAGCTTTTTTCTCTGTTCTATGTTGTCCCTTGACTTTTCCTCTTCTTGATAATCTCTTTTTCCTTTGACATCAATGAGTCATCTCTCCCTTTATGTGTATTCTCTTCCTTTTGTTACTGCTCTCTCTTTGATGGATATTTCATATGTAATCAATCTCTCCATTTGGATAATGACTAACTCTCTCTTTGAATTCTTAGGAAATTCTCTCTATGGATAATGATATAATCTCTTTCTTTTGATAATGACAATAATCTCTCCCTTTGACAACAATACCAAACAATTCTTTCATACCATCTTCCATCCTTTTTATAATATACTCCTTGAATTTCCCTATCCATCAGCAATACATTGACTCTGGTGTTTGGTGTAGATTTGTACCTTGCTGTGTACAAATGTATCTATTGTTGTTCATCTTGGTGCTTACATCAACATGAATGATCTTCTAATTTTTTATAAGATGATGCAACCTCCTAGTCAGCTTACTAATGGATAGACAAGGGTTGTACCCCTAGTCTTTGTCTTAGGTACTCAAGTGTATCTTTCGGTAATGGCTTGGTAAAGATGTCAGCTAGTTGTTCTTTTGATTGAAAATATTCTAGTATCACCTCCTTTTCTTGCACTTGTTCTCTTAGATAATGATACTTGATAGCAATATACTAAGTCTTAACATGCATGACTGGATTTTTTGATATTTTAATTGCACTGGTATTATCACAATAGATAATCAATGGTTCAAGAATCTTCATATTCATACCTTCCAGTAACTATTTGATCCATGCAATATTTGAGCAATTTGCAGCAACAACCACATATTATTCTTCTACAGTAGACTAATAGATGCATCCTTGCTTCTTGTTGATCCATGTGACAAGTTTGTCACCCATGAAGAATGCTCCTCCAGTTGTGCTCTTTCGGTCATCAATGTTTCCAGCCCAATCAACATCTGTATAGACTTGTAGCTAAAATTTTCCTTCTCTTTTATACCATAATCCATAGTCCTCGGTGTTCTTCAGATATTTCAGAATTCTCTTGAAAATAATCATATGTGATTCTTTGGGATTAGCAGAGAATCTTGCATCTATTCCAACTGCATGTGCTATATCTGGTCTAGTATGAATAACATACATTAGTTTTCCAATGATTGATATATACAAGGTTTGATTTACCTCATTTGATTTGTCTTCCTTTGTTAGCTTACATCCGATAGACATAGGTGTTCCAATTGGTTTGGAATCTTTCATTTTGAATATCTTCAGCACTTCCTTGATGTATTTGGACTGAGTGATATATATGCCTACATCTTGTTGAAGAATCTGTAGACCAAGAAAGAATTTGATCTCCCCAAACATA
This sequence comes from Thuja plicata, assembly GCA_018584345.1. Taxonomy (NCBI): domain Eukaryota; kingdom Viridiplantae; phylum Streptophyta; class Pinopsida; order Cupressales; family Cupressaceae; genus Thuja; species Thuja plicata. Next base: position 786,556 of record MU228150.1, on the reverse strand, counting down.
GACATTTCAAACTCTTTTC